>VDFB02256132.1:214090458-214231075 GCA_007258455.2 Sequoia sempervirens | reverse complement strand
CAAAGTTTGTTGATACACTATAGCTATTGATTTCTTATCAAAGTGTAGTAGAATACACCACATGTTTATCTTTGATAAGTTATACAGATTGGGAAATTGTTGTGGTGTGCACTTTAGCTGTCCTTAGATTTTCCATAACTGTTGGTCTGAGACAATGATGGATCAGGACCATTGAATAGTGATGAAGTTCAAATTGGTTACTTGTGAAGGCAACTATTTGATTTTCAAAAGGAAGGCGATATCTATCAAATATTAATGGAAGGCACCATTATGCAAAGTTCACATGGTATTGAGCTTTGATGTAACTCAAACAAAGCCATTCATTTCCCATCTTGCAAATTTGCATTTGATGAGAGATTGTGCCCTAGACTAGGAGCTCTTGTGGTCAATTTGTGCACCTATGACTAAATTTTCTCAAAAGTTTCTTGGGTAAGTTCAAATACTCTCTTTCACAACAATTTTACTTTGAAAGAATTGAATGAACAATTCCCTAGGAATTTGTTAGACTTGATTTGAAATAATTAAGATAACCTACTACTTCGAGGAAGGACTCTTGCCATTTTATTTTGAGTGTCTTTTGGCTGTTGGATAGAAAATTAGAATTTGTTTGTTTATTAGAAAACCCTAGAGGCTTGCCATACTTTGTTTGCATAAGTGGCCACAAATGAGCTTCAAGTTAGGATAGTAGTTCATCAATTCCATGGGCTGCCCTAAGATGTAAATCTACTGGGAAAGGAGAGGCCTTCACAACACTTTTTGAGGATGTAAAGGGTGATATCATAGACCCTTCACAAAACTATTTGGAAGAGAATTGGTTAAGAGGTATACTGCAGTCATAGCCCTAGTGCCTAGTTCAAGATGCTCTTCTAAAATGAAATCTCTTTGACTCCTCCACTAATTGCCAACTGTAACTCTCCAATTATGAGCTTTCATAGAATCTATCATAACCCTATCATATAATGTCATAAATAAAGATGCCAAATGATTTGGGAGTTACATTGTCCTATCCACAGAAGTATAAATCCTCAAAAAAATCACAACAATCCTGATTTTTAAAAAATCTTCGGTTTAAATGATTTTTTGCCCAATAAATCCCAATTTAATCAGCCGTGATTTTCAACAATTTTTAAGGCTTTAAATTGTGAGAAAATCGTGTAAAAATTGCAGAAAAGTTGTCCAACCAACCTGTTGCAAAAACCTAACTATGTGAAATCGCTATTTAATTGGGTTTTCTTATTGATTTTTTAGCATAGAACTGAGTGTTGGGCACTATGATATGGTTCACCATCAAAGATTTGCTAGATTTCATCAAGTTGCTGAGGCAAATCATAGGTAGGCAACCTTGAATGGACACATATTTCTAATAGATGTTAAGGAAATTAAAATAGAGACACGTTCTTTGGTATGCTTCTACGCTTGATGTTAAGGACATTAACATGGAATGGTTAAGAGATGCACAACCTTTTTATCTATATTCCACACTATTGTCATTTGCCTTAGGCTGATAGTAATGATTTCCATGTATATAAATCTAAAGACACAAGTTAGTGGAAAATAGTAGACAATATCATAAATACTAAGTAAGGCTTCTATCTTATTTTATTAACATATCAGAACCTCATAAGAGTACTTGCCAAAAGTAAATATAGAAAGCTAGACTAAATTGAAACCAAACTCTATTGGCTTGATATCAACCTAAAGAATTTTGTTTTCTTTGAATACTTGTGATCCCAACCATTCAAAAGAATTTTAACATTTCAATTGTCAATAATAATACCAAGGTGGTTGTTTAGATTATCAAAATTAGGTTGGGACAAATTTCCTTTAAAGTGCAACACTCTACTTGATCTACATTTTAAAAATGTAAACCAACTACCAATTTCAGCTGAAGAACAACTAACTTGTTTTCATTTTAGGGTTTCCAAATCGATTTCAATTGATTCTATTTAAATTTCCAACGAACTTCTAAGTTTTCAGTTTCAGCTGAATTGAAACAACTACGGTTTTCACGAACTGTTTTACAGAAGATCAATAACTAAATAAGTGTCAAACTAGGGTTTCCTTTTAAACAAAAATAGCAATTTATGTTGATGTTATAGAGCAGCCAGCTGCTACTCTTGATTCTCATCTTCTTTGAAGGTAAATTCCAAATGATGTTTCTTAATGTACCATTTGAATTGCAAGTTTATATTTTTGAAAAGGCACGATTTTTTGAAGGCTCGATATAATGAAGTGGTGCGATCTTTCTAGGGCCGACATCATATACCTAATGGATGCGATTTCATTAAGAGGAAATTAATAATTGTTATTATGCTTGGCCGACCTCTTGAAGAGACGGGATTATTTGGAGTTATATCTCTTGGTTGGAGGCCGACATGAAGGATCAAGGGATGCGTCTCTTGCCTTCCATTTGTATATATATTCAATGTGTTTCATTGTTCCTATCATTCATTCATTCAGTTCGTAGTTCATCAAGTTCAAGTTCTCAAGTGCGAGTTTGTCTCAAGAGCAGATCATTGTTTTTGTAGAAGGCTGAGATCTTTATCAGCAAACTGCTTCATTCTGTATCTGTGTTGCATCAGATTGTGGTGCATATATTTGGCCTTCACACGCTTCCATTGTGCTGGTATACCATTACACATTCAATGTATAAGTAGATATATAGTTGCCTGGGTTCTTTTCTCCCCTCAAGTAGTGGAGTGGCTTCCTGCGGTATCCACCGGGTATATTGTGTCTGGATTCTTGTATTAATTTCCTTTCAAAGTACAGCATCTGACTAAGCAAAACCAATACGGTAATTTGTGCTGGCTCTGAAGAAGATCTCGAACAGGATTTTGGCTATAGCGATATGTTTTATTCCCTCTTCTACTGCTTGCCAATCTCTTCGGGCCAAGATGGTGAACTAAGAGATTGGAGGATAACTTGAGGGAGCATCAAATTTCACTTCATAGAGATTCAAAATCATGCTCACCTTGGAGGAAAATGAATTGGCTGAGTTTGTGGAAAGCAAAGTTCCTGAACCTACGGATGAGGAAGAGAAAGTTCAATGGAGGAAGAAAGATATCAAGGGGAAGAAGATATTAGTTGATTCTGTGAATTGTGAAGGATCATATTGTTAGCGGATCACCTGCTGAAGACTCCATGTAAGAGAGGATGTTTAAACTCTTGGAGGAGATGTACAAAATAAACACAAGCCTGCACTTGCACCGGCTAAATAAACCCACCATGAAGATGGTAAGCGAGAAAATGGCCATTGCCTTTACTCATGAAGATTTCCCAGTTGATGATTTCAAGGAATTGGTCATGATAGGATGACAAGGACTCTTGACCATGCTTGCTCTAATGGTTTTCCTTCATTTCTTGAGTCCTACATTCATGAAATCTAGTGTGCGATTGAAACTCCTAAGTTTGATCTTTGAGGGGTTGATTGGTATTGGGTAAGAGGTGCCCAGTTGGCTGCAGGTAATCTACTTCAAGCGAAATATACCGGACTAACTCTTTCAATTTTTCAAAGACAACTTACAATGAGTCAAGCACCCGTTAAGGTTAGTCAGAAAACCAAAACGTTGCTGAAAGTAACTCTAACCTGAATGTACACCAGGATCCCGAAAGGGCAAGGTGTGAGCATTGGTCAGAGGGTCTCAAAAGTAAATGCTGGAAAGAAACTCTAACCACGAGATGCGCCGGCGAACGACGAGCATTCGGTCAGAGGGTCCCTATCTATTGCAATATTGGAAAGAAGCTCAACACCAAGCATGTGCTACTCAGTCCATGACAGACAAGAGGCGACCATATGGCGGAGACTTTGAATTTACAAGTAAAATTAAGAAAATAGGCGGCAAGCCAGCCTCTTCCACTTATTCAGTGGGCAGATACAAACATTGAAAATTGCAAGAATATTAAGATGCTGACAGTACTACTGTACAGCTTACAATATGTGGAAATTGCTTACAATATCAAGTAAATAGAGCTCTTTAACCTTAGCAATGATAAGTATGTCTTTCCCAATGTTTTCCCAAGGATTCCTATCACTTTCCAACACAAGAACCACTCAAAATGCAAACTGATATGACTGTCACAAAGTCTGAAACTGGTAAACAGCAACACAGGAATGGAGTGAAATGTTCACAGCTCTTTCAATTCTCAACCAAATGACCCCAAACGAAGTGCATTAGTTCACTATGACCAAGGCGCCCAAGTAAGAACCAAAGACCAGTCCCAATCTGCAATATTTAATTTAACACAATTCACAATGCAAGTACAGAAAGTACGGCCCCTTGAGAAGGGCGATTTTCTTCTAGAAAAATCAACTCTCACTTAAAAATTCTGAAACTTAGCTAAGAATGGCGCCCTACCCTAACAAGCTGAAATGTAAAGTACCCACAATGAATTTTTTTGGTATTTTTGAAATATGATTAAAAATGACAATCAGCTACAAACTCAGCAAACTCTGAAAATGACATGAAAATGCACACAACTGAACTATCAATGCAATTAGCTCTCTACAAGCATACCTCACTACAAAATGCACTCAAACACAAGAAATATCTCCACTAGGTGCTGTCTCACAAGCACGAAGTCGAGCCAAGCTAGGAGGCATTCATTCCTCGAAGCAATCCTCTCACCATTTCGGCAGCATAACTTTACTCAAGACGTTGGATGATGAAACTGAAGACCAAGACCTCCTTTTAAAGACTTGACATGACTGTCCAGAAGCTTCTAGAAACCCAGCATTTCAAATTTTGAGTAACTCCTTTTCCCTCCAAAAGTGGCGTCCCTTTTTGCCTTAGCAATTTTGACATTTTAAATTACAATAAACTCCAAGGTGGGCGTCCTTTTCTCCAACATTGATTTTTTGACATTAGAAAATATAAAATAATCCTCATGGGGCGCCACCCCTTCAAAAGCCACCTTTTAAAAACAACTTAAGTTCCAACGCTAGGCTAAGGGGGGGGGGTCAACAGCAAAATATAACATTAAACATGCCTTTATTAAAATTAATTCAACTTATCTCACCAAACGAGCCCCGAAGCCGAAATTGAGCAAAACCAACTGAACAACTGAAGTAGAAGGTTAATCGAGCCGAGACCAACAAGACCACTGCCAGAAATAGAATTTACTAAAAATAGTAAATTCGTGAAAGTGCTCAGAATGCCAAAACGAACACATCACCGGAAAGCTCACGAAAAACCCAGAAGGAATCCGCAATTCAAACGCCAATCCGTGAGCACAAGAAACCACCAGCCAAGAAACCCTAATTTCACCACCGAGAAGCCTACGGGTCTCCAGAATAGGCCAACGGTAAATCAGAAGAAGTCATGCTCGAGAAGGGGACATTACAGTCCGCCCTCCCCAAGATTGCTTGTCCACAAGCAATTGTATACTCGGATGCTGCAGAATCTCCTCATTTTCCCAAGTCGCATCCTCCATGGGCAAGTTCTTCCACTTCACCAAGTACTCTCTGATTGTTCTTCTCCTCAAAGAACGCTCTCTGGAATCAAGAATCTCTTCAGGGATCAAAACTAACTGTCCCTCTTCATCCAAGGGTGGCAATTGGGATGAAGCAATAACGTTGTGCCCTAGTGCCTTCTTGAGGCGAGACACATGGAATACATTATGCACTTTGCTACTCGAAGGCAGCTCCAACTCGTAAGCTACAGCTCCCACCTTTCTGATAACCTTGAACGGACCATAGAAGCGAGGCTTAAGCTTCTCCGCTCCACTCTTCTTGAGAGTAGACTGTCTATAGGGCTGTAATCGAAGATAAACCATATCTCCAACCTCAAAAGAGCGCTCAACACGCCGCTGATCAGCGTACATCTTTTGCTGATTCTGTGCAATCTGCAAATTGTTCTTCAAGGTTTTCAATATATCTTGACTTTGCTGTAACATATCCTTGGCTAGAGGGGCTTTGCTATCTCCAAACACCAAATCTGCAAAGCTAGGGGCCTCATAACCATAAAGAGCCATGAAAGGTGACATCCTTATCGACATGTGGAAGGAGGAGTTGTAGCAGTATTCTCCCAAGTGAAGCCATTTCACCCATGCCCTTTGCTGTTCTGAAACATAATTCCTCAAATATCCTTCCAACCATTTGTTTACTATCTCTGTTTGCCCATCCGTTTGAGGGTGATAACTAGTGCTCGGAGTAAGCACTGTACCACTCATTCTGAAAACCTCCTGCCAAAAAGTGCTTAGGAACTTGCTGTCCCTATCACTCACAATGTTTCTTGGCAACCCATGCAACCTAAACACCTCATGAAAGAACAGATCAGCAACTTGAGCTGCTGAAAATGAGCTGGTGATGGCAAAGAAATGAGCAAATTTTGTCAATCTATCTACCACAACATAGATACAATCTCTTCCTTGAACTTTGGGTAACCCTGTGATGAAGTCCATTGAGATGCTCTCCCACTTTTGGTTGGGAATGGGGAGAGGTTGCAGCAGACCAGCTGGAAGTGTATGCTCATTTTTATTCATCTGACAAATAGGACACTCCTGAATGTATCGCTGAACTTCACTCTTCAACCCCTTCCAAGAAAACCTTTCTCGGATCTGCCTATAAGTCTTGAAGAATCCCTGATGACCAGCAAGTGGTATATCATGAAATGTCAACAAAATCTTCTTCTTGAGCTTAGAATCAGCCACCACAAAGATTCTCCCTTTGTATTGTATCAGCCCTTCAACTACCTTGTACCTTTCATCATGAAAAGTACCCTCCATAATGCTGGTTGCGAACTGATCTTTGGCATAATCAGCAAGCAAGGTATTCTTCCAATCAGCAGTAAGCTCACATAATGAGCTCAAATGAGGTCTTCTGGATAATGCATCAGCCACTATGTTGTTTTTGCCCTTGACATACTCAATGTCAAAATCGTAAGCTTGAAGCTTACTCACCCACTTCTGCTGTCTTTCGTTCAAATCCTTTTGATGCATGAAATGCTTGAGACTATTGTGATCAGTTTTGACCACAAACTTACTCCCCACCAAGTACTGTCTGAACTTGGCTAATGCATGCATGATTGCAAGCATTTCCTTGTCATAAATAGAATAGGTCTTCTCAACTCCTCTTAATTTTCTGCTCTCGAACACGATGGGATGCTTATCTTGCATTAAAACAGCCCCAACACCTTCTCCGGATGCATCACATTGCAGCTCAAAGGGCTTGGAAAAATCTGGAATTGCAAGAACAGGACATGAACTCATTATCTTCTTGAACTTATCAAAAGTACTTTGTGCCTTTTCTGACCAGCAAAAAGCTCCCTTTTTCGTAAGGTCAGTGAGAGGAGCAGCATTCTGAGAATAACCCTTAACAAACCTTCTGTAGAATCCACAAAGGCCCAAGAACCCTTTCAAGTGAGTTAAGTTCTCAGGAGGTGGCCAATCAACAATAGCCTTGATCTTTTCTGGATCAACCTTCACACCTTCGGCACTGATGATGTGACCAAGGTAAAGCAGCTCCGTCATTCCAAATTCACATTTGGATTCTTTGGCAAACAAGCTTTCTGATTCTAGGATGTTAAGCACTTCCTCCAAGTGCTTGAGATGCTCTTCCCAAGTCTTGCTAAAAATCAAGATGTCATCAAAAAATATTAGCACAAACTTCCTCAACTGCTTCTGGAAGACTCTATTCATGCAGGATTGGAAGGTGGCAGGAGCATTAGTCAACCCAAATGGCATGACTAAGAACTCAAAGTGACCGTAATGACATCTGAAGGCTGTTTTCTCCACATCAGATCCTCTCATTCGAATCTGATAGTAGCCCGACCTCAAATCTATCTTTGAAAAGAACTTAGCTCCATGTAGCTCATCAATGAGCTCATCTATCCTTGGAATTGGATAACGATTTTTGATGGTGCTTTGATTCAAAGCACGATAATCAACACACATCCGAATGGTACCGTCCTTCTTCTTTACTAGAACAACAGCTGAGGCAAAGGGACTCTTACTAGGCCGAATGAAGCCCATCTCCAAGAGCTCCCTAATGTTCTTTTCGATCTCATCCTTTTGCTTTTTGGGGTACCGATAAGGAGTTGTGATTACTGGCTTGGCTCCTTCCTTGAGCTCTATGACATGTTCTGAACCTCGATCAGGAGGTGGTCCAGGAGGTAAATCGGCAAACACTTTACTCTTTTTAGTGAGTAAAGACTGAATATCTGGAGGATACTCTCTTTTCGTTTCAACTGGACTTGCTGGAAGAATCATGCACTCCGCAGCCCACTCCACTTGGTCATGACGTATCAACCTTGCCATCCTTTTGAATGACACAATCCGAGGACCACCATTTGACATGCCTCTCAACACCACCTTCTTTCCATCGGATTGAAATTTGAGTTCCATGGTTTGCAGATTTAAAGAGATCTCTCCAAGAGATCGCAGCCACTGAATGCCAAGGACAGCATCCGTATCTCCAATACTAACCACATAGAAGTCATCCTTGACTTCGTAATTGCCCAATTGCATTGACATGTTGGGAATCTTCTTGGTGCAAGAGATGTGAAACCCATCAGCAACCATAACTCTGAAACCTTCAAAATCTTCTATTTGCAGCCCCTTCTTTGCCACCACAACTTCGTCTATGAAGTTATGTGTTGCCCCAGTGTCAATTAGAGCAACTATACGCTGCCCCTTGATCATCCCACGAACTTTGAAAGACTCATTCTTTTGGAAGCTCGAAAGTTGAGCCAATGTGCCACCACTTTCTTTTTCACTTTCGGATTCTTCTGGAGCCTTTTCTTCTTCACTGTCTTCAAAATCAGCTTGCTGATCAGAAAAATCAGAATTGCTTTCATCAGCTGTATAGTACTCAATTTGATGGATTTTAGCCCCCTTTGGACAAACATGATCTTGGGACCATTTTTCCCAGCAACGAAAACATAACCCCTTTCTTCGGAGTTCATTGATAGTCTCTGGATCCAATCTTGTGCCATGAGGTTTCTGCTGTTTAAATTCTTTATGGTGAGGCTTTTGATGAAACTTCTTCCCTCTATCACCCTTGTGAAATGATGGTTTGGAATGGAACTTTGCTTTGGGAGCAGCCCACTCCATGCTTCTAGCCTTCTTCATTGCCTCTTGTAAGGAAGGTGGGTCGAAAGCTTTAACCCAACCCTTGAGTGGCTCCATCAATCCTTCGCTAAATAGGATCACTAATCTTCTCTCCGTGATTCCTGTGACCATCACTGAAAGTCTTTGAAACTCCGCTATGTAGGCATCAACAGTACCATATTGCCTCAACTGTGCCAACTCCCTAAAATGCACCTCTGGATCCTTCTTCTCGAACCTCTCAATGAGTCTATTGGTGAACTCATCGTAGGTAGTGATAGACCCATGACCTAAGGTGACTAGGCCATGGTACCACCACTCATGCGCCACCCCGTCTAGGTGTAGCGTAGCGAATTTAATCGCCTCTTCTTCAGCCATTGGTCTAAGAGCCAAGTAGTTGTCTAGCTTCTGTATCCAGGCTCGAGCAGAACTACTATCACTTCCATCAAAGTGGGGAAGCGTAACCTTGCTGATAGCTTGATGCAAGTCTCCTTGTGCTGGAGTTCTTCTTTGGTCGTAATTTCTCCCTTGGCCTCTATCCTTCCTTCTATACTCCATGTAATCATTGAAGGACATGTCAAGCTTGACTTCATCAGGAAGGGTGTCATATTCCGTACGGCCTATCCTCAATCTCTCCAAAGATGAAGTATTTTCTTCTGGATCAGGATGTGGGTTTGCTGGTGCCAAAAATGTGGGTTTGAAGGGTCTAGCAGAAATGTATGTGTTGCTCACTGAAGGTTGAGCAACATGACTGTTGTGCAGGTTGGAAGCACTGTGCTCACTGGTATGCACTGTATTGTTTTGTGGAGTATTCTGACTCATTCTTCCCAACATGAGAGAAAACATATCCAACAAAGCATCCATCTTCTTATCAAGCCCTTGACATAGATTGGCCGAATTGTCTATACCTTTCCCACGCCCACAGTTGCGAAAATCCTCATTGCTACAGAGTGCTTTCCTTGTCCCCCATTTTACGTCGAGAGACTCCCAATGAGCCACCTCAAAACCTCACGATCTTTGTCGACCACGGAACTTGATGCAGCGTGTCTGAGGCGTATCCCTCTTGTGAAGCCCTTGCCCAGAGTACCTGTTCTCATCACTCCTTAGAATCGCGATTTCCACGGGGATGGGGATCGTGGCTCTGATACCTTGTGAGGAAATATCTGGGACCAATTTTTTCCAAAATTTTCAAGGCAACTTACAATGAGTCAAGCACCCGTTAAGGTTAGTCAGAAAACCAAAACGATGCTGAAAGTAACTCTAACCTGAATGTACAACAGGATCCCGATATGGGCAAGGTGTGAGCATTGGTCAGAGGGTCTCAAAAGTAAATGCTGGAAAGAAACTCTAACCACGAGATGCGCCGGCGAACGACGAGCATTCGGTCAGAGGGTCCCTATCTAATGCAAAACTGGAAAGTAGCTCAACACCAAGCATGTGCTACTCAGTCCATGATGGACAAGAGGCGACCATATGGCGGAGACTTGAGTTTACAAAGCAAATTAAGAATATAGGCGGCAAGCCAGCCTCTTCCACTTATTCAGTGGGCAGATACAAACATTGAAAATTGCAAGAATATTAAAATTGCTGACAGTACTACTGTACAGCTTACAATATGTGAAGATTGCCTGCAATATCAAGTAAATTCAGCTCTTTATCCTTAGCAATAACAAGTATGTCTTTCTCAATGAATTCCCTAAGCTTCCTATCACCTTCCCAACTCAAGAACCACTCAAAATGCAAACTGTTATGACTGTCACAAGGTCTGAAACTGGTAAACAGCAACACAGAATTAAATTGAAATGCTCACAACTCTCACAATTCTCAACCGTTTGACCCCAAATGAAATGCAACAGCCCTCTATGATCAAGGCGCCCAAGTGAGAACTAGAAAACTGACCCAATCTGCAGAATTTAATTTTATCTCAACTCCAATGCAAGTACAAAATGTACGACCCCCTTGAGAAGGGCGATTTCTCTCAATAAAAATCCACACTTGCTTAAAAATTATGAAACTTGACAGAAAATGGCGCCCTACCAAGACAAATCAGAATGTAAAGTACCCAGAATGAAATCTTTTTGTATTTTTGAATTATAAGTGAAAATGACAATCAGCTATGAACTCAGCAACCTCTGAAAATGACATGAAAATGAAAATAATTGAACTACCAATGCAAATAACTCTCAACAAAGCATACCTCACTACAAAATGCACTCAAACACAAGAAATATCTCCACTAGGTGCTGTCTCACAAGCACGAAGTCGAGCCAAGCTAGGAGGCATTCATTCCTCGAAGCAATCCTCTCACCATTTCGGCAGCATAACTTTACTCAAGACGTTGGATGATGAAATTGAAGACCAAGACCTCCTTATAAAGACTTGAGATGACTGTCTAGAAGCTTCTAGAAACCCAGCATTTCAAATTTTGAGTAACTCCTCTTCCCTCCAAAAGTGGCGTCCTTTTTGCCTTAAGCAATTTTATCTTTTAAAATTACAAATACTCCAAGTTGGGCGTCCCTTTCTCCAATATTGATTTTTGAACATTAGAAAATATAAAATAATCCTCATGGGCGCCACCCCTTCAAAAGCCACCTTTTAAAAACAACTTAAGTTCCAACACTAGGCTAAGGGGGGGTCAACAGCAAAATATAACATTAAACATGCCTTTATTAAAATTAATTCAACTTATCTCTCCAAACGAGCCCCAAAGCCGAAATTTGAGCAAAACCAACTGAACAACTGAAGTAGAAGGTTAATCGAGCCGAGACCAACAAGACCACTGCCAGAAATAGAATTTACTAAAAATAGTAAATTCGTGAAAGTGCTCAGAATGCCAAAACGAACACATCACCGAAAAGCTCACGAAAAACCCAGAAGGAATCCGCAATTCAAACGCCAATCCGTGAGCACAAGAAACCACCAGCCAAGAAACCCTAATTTCGCCACCGGGAAGCCTACGGGTCTCCAGAATAGGCTAATGGTAAATCAGAAGAAGTCATGCTCGAGAAGGGGACATTACAACTTTGTTAGCTTGCACTTGAACCTATAAAAGCACATTAGAGAAAATCATAGCTTTACCATATAAAAATACATGAATATCCATTTGAGTATGTGAAAAAATGCAAGCAATTCTGTCTTTCCAAATATTGAAGAGAATTTTCACCCTGAAAGTGTGCTAAAGCTGGGTGAATTTTGCAAGAAATCTAGGAGAATCTCCTAGCAACACCATATGTCAGGAGAAAGGTTCTGGCTAAAAGAGCTGAAAAAAGTTATGAATCCAAGTCCAAAGCTGATGTGCTCTGGGACAAAACCAGAAAAGATGCTTAAAATTCTCAACTTGCCCACAAAAAGGGCAACGAGGGTCCCGGACCCCTAGGTGGACTAGCCGAGAGCCCACAGGAAAGCCCTGGAAAAGAATACACTAAGCAAAGTGGGCAAACTTCGGCTCAACACTTGCAGACCAAGTGGCAGCAAATCTTTTACACCAGACATGAGCGGGAGATTGAAGAAGCCACCTCTAGTTCAAACTCTGAATCATAGGAAAATGTGGTGAGAGCCACCTATAACCAAGTTGAGGCTTGTAGTTCCTGAAAGGGGTGTTTGGATACCACTTCCAGTCTTTCCACCAAGGTTTGGTCCCACGAATTCCAACCTTATGAAGCATTTCAGAAATAATGGCATTCACTAGACCATCATAAGTAGCACGGTCCTAGTTATGAAGCCTGTACTAGGCACGAAAAACTTCCCACGACATAATACGCATGGTGGGTCTGGAAAAGATCTGTTGCAAGGTCTAGATACCCTTTTTGTGAAATCTGAGCACCTTAAGCCCAGGCGATTTAGCCAACGGTTGACCATTGCTAGCAAAAAGAGGTGACCGCCAAATATTGTGCTGGTTGAGAGAGATCCCATCTCAAAAACCAGAGCCAGCCCAATGGAGCCAAGGTTTGACAGCTTCCCAGACTCGCCAGATGCTTTTGGCCACAAAAGTCCCAACAATCTAGACTAGTTCATCCATGACCAGAAGGGTTTGAAAGCCAATCCCCTTCTAGGCAGGTCTATGAACAGGGAAGCCAGATTGAATACTATGCCTGAGAAGAATTTTTTGGGCCTCATCCCCAGTAAGGGCACAAATAATCCATTTTAATGCAGAGAATAGTCCCTTTCCGTTGAGTAGATAACAACTCGAGACCTCCCAAGTCTCTGGGAAGGCAGCAAAATTCCCAAGCCACATGATGAAACCCTCTGTGAGATTCAGAGGAGGCCCAGAGAAAGTCACGAAGCGGTTTCTCAAGTTTGCCATAGGAAGCTTTGAAGGGGGCCCAGCAAGAAGAATAATAAACATGGGTGGGCGCCAAAATTTTGGAACACACTTGGAATTTCCTTGCTAAAGAGAGGGGCTTGGTAACCCAATAAGCAAGCTTTTGTTCAACTTTGGAGAGCACGGCTTGCCAAAGCTTAGCCGGAGATGCCTGAAAAGCGAAGGGAATACCCAAAAACCAAAAAAAATCGCCAAGCCCAATCCACTTCCATCCATACTATTGTTGCCACAGTGGAGAGGGCAAGATAGACTGTTGGTAAAACAAAGTTTTATGCCACTAGATGGCAAAGTCGAAAGCAAGGAAGAAGGTATTAAGACACTCAAGAGTTGCCGCAATGGAGTCTTCATCCTCCAGAAGGGTGAGGAATGAGTCATCAGCAAAATGGCCATTAACAAGCTGAGCCTGACAGTTGGGCAGAGAAATGCCCTTGACCCGCCGCTAGGAAACCGCATTGGCCAAAAGGTAACCAAAACCCTCGACTGCAAGCACATATAAAGAGGCGGCCAGTAGGCACCCTTGTCGAATGGAACGAAAGAATCCAAAGGCAGATGATTGATGGCAATTGATGGTGATACAAGCTAAGGCATCCGCAAAGAGCATTCGAACAGATTGAATGAAATTGGGCCCAAAACCCAAGGCTTGCAACATAGCAAGAATAAACGGCCATTCAATACAATCATATGCCTTCGTAAAATCAATCTTAATGAACACAAATTTCTGGTTTGAGCGTTTGGCCCATTCCATGCCTTCCCAAACAACGATAATATTATCCAAAATAAATCTGGATTTGATAAACCCAGTTTGTTTCGAGCCCACAATCTAAGGTAGAAGATGGCAGATTTTAAGAGCCAAAGCGTTGGCGATAATCTTGTAGGAGACATTAAGAAGCGTGATAGGTCTCCAGTTGCAAATGTCTTATGGGTCACTTGGTTAAGGTATGAATTTTATGCTACTTTTATTAATTAAGCTACCTAGAGAATTAGAATGAAAAACTTCTAAGTAAACTTGATGCAGATCATGCCCAATATAGTCCCACATGGCTTTGTCATTAGCCATGGAGTAGACAGCCTCTTTGAGATCATCAACTGATAAAAGTTGATCACAAAAAAAATTCTGAGTTGAAGAAAGCTTATTTTGCACAACAGCAAGGAAATATTGAAGGGCTTGTTGTCGCACAGGCGTGACTTCCTATGCAATGAAGACTTGCTCATAATGACACACA
Source organism: Sequoia sempervirens (assembly GCA_007258455.2). Taxonomy (NCBI): domain Eukaryota; kingdom Viridiplantae; phylum Streptophyta; class Pinopsida; order Cupressales; family Cupressaceae; genus Sequoia; species Sequoia sempervirens. The sequence goes on along the minus strand of VDFB02256132.1, from coordinate 214,216,489 downwards.
AAGGCCTAGAGAATGTCAGGAAGCTCAGAAAGCACCTAAACGCCATCTTTAATTTTTTTAATGCCCGGGGATGAGTGCCTGGCATGTAGAGCCAAAAAAAACTCTTTGGAGGCATGATCATCAACTTTTAGCCAATGTAACTGGGCTTTGATTTGCACTCCTCTAGCAGCATAGCTGTCAGCAATTTATTTCTTGTGCCTTAGGTTTGCCACCCTGACTTGTAATGACGGAGAAAAGGGGTTGGCCGCCAAAGCCTCAAAAGCAGCACAAAGGTCAGCAGTGGTAGCCTCATAAGACCGCCAACGAAAAATAGCTAGCTGGCGCCCATAAATGCGCAAAAATGTAGTCGTGCAGATGATAGCCTCATTCCACCAAGAAATTCAGCCTGTATGATGAGCTGGTCTACACTCCAAATTCCAAACTCTGTGAATGTGGGCCAGAGTAGGCTTGTGGCAAAGTAAAGACATGTTTAAAAAAATTGAGTTTTACACGTACTAGGCTATCGAGTCTCCCATTCAATGCAAAAAGAAATGGGGAAGTGGTCTGAAAAAATCACATCCACTAACGGCTTAACCGGGAGAGAGGAGTTGTCAAATGAGAAAAAATATTGTGCCGAGATCATGGCATGATCAAGGCACTTAAATATTATGTCAGAACAAGCTTTGTAATTGCACCAAGTGTGCCAGAGAGAATGAGAATGGCGGTGACCAATATTGGGATCAAAAAGCCCCAATTTATTGTGCATGTAAAACCACGCCTCCTTTTCCCTAGTTTTCCATCTGAATGGCAAAGTGCCATCTTTGTCATACACCATTTCTACCATATTGAAGTCCCCACAGAGTAACCAGGTAGCAACTGGTAAAGAATCAGCAGTCCAACGCCAGAGTAAAGAGCGTTCCACAACATCATTAGAAGCATAGACATTAATAATCCCAAAGGAATGATTATCAATGTTGAGAAGGATCCAGATGAGCCGATGAGTGGGATCAGACTCGTGGTCGACCACAAAAGAGTGTCACCATGGGGCCAAAAGGGTGATAGCTCCCCCACGCCCAACATCATGGGTAGTACAAAACATTTTATTGGCTATCCAAATAGAATGACAAGCTACAGCAAGCAAAAAGCCAAAAATTTTAACTTCTTGGAAACAAAGCACTTCAACACCAGAGTACTTACACAAGGTATCCCTGACATAATACTTTCTGGAAAGGTCTATCAGACCTTGAACATTCCATGAAAGGAACTTCATGAGTGAAACTTCTCCATGTTTTCGAAACCCGATTCCTCTTCATTCAGAGAAGAGAAACGATTCTGTAAAAATTTTGGCGGAATTGATCCAATCTAGACGGACGAAGAGGACATCCTCCATTTTTCATGAACATATTCCCCTTCTTCCCTAGGAGGGGAAGGGCTGCAAGAACGCCTATGAGTTCCTATCACAGGAGAAGACACATTTGGTTGTGTTAACATGATAGCAACCAGTTGAGATGTAGCCTTTGGCCTAGGCTGCTGTGAAACATAATCAGCTCCAAAGAGCTTCTTTCCCCTTCATAGAAGGGTTTGAAACATCTTTCACTAGCTCAAAGGTCATAAGACCCAACCTAGAACCAGTGGACTTATTCTTCAGTTTGTAACTATGGTCCATTTCGCATCAGGTTTGGCAGTAGATGCAACTGTCGAACGAGGCTTTTCAGCATCTCGTGGCAAATAAGGTGTACGAGGCACTGTTAAAGGGCAGTCCTTGATCTTGTGGTCCGCTGACTAACACCTATAGCACATGTTGGATAAATTAAAATATGTGACCTTCTGGGTGTGGCAAAGAGCTCCAATTTGGATATCAATGGAATCTTTTAAATCTTTGGAAAGGTCCACTTCCACACAAACCCTCTTCTGGGGTCAGGCCTGAAAGAACCTATCTAGCTCAATGCAAATAACCCTCCCCAGTGAGGAAGCTATACTATTCAAAAATGACACACAAGGCAAGGGTAGACCAGGGAATTCAATCCAGACTGGAACACACAACTTGGTGTCGTCCAAGACAGCAAAGTCACGGGTCCATGCCTGAAAAACTAACAAAGAAGACCGGACATACTAGGGCCCATGGCCTAAGATAGCCTGCACATGATTGACCTCCACAAAGCGGAACAAAAAGAAACCCTTGGTTAAATTTTGGACCATATCAAGGCAAACCCCATGAGGGACCCAAGCCTTGTTAACCCAATCTTTAAGCACACTTTCAAGGGGAGTTCTCCCAACAAAATACCCAACAAGGGTGTATTGCTCAAGCCATTGACAGGCAGTATCAAAATTTGGTAAAGGAAAAACCACATCAGCTGGTGAATTAGAGCACTTACCTCGTGAAAGACTTTCAGAACAAATTTTTGGGGAGGTTTGTTCTGAGGAGCCATTGATTAGCACTGTCGAACTGCTAACACCAACAAGAACTGTTGAGTTAGATCCAGTTGAAGGCATATTAAAACAAAAAAAAAGGCAGTAATTGCGGCCGTACACACAAGAAAAGAGGGGCTTCCTATGCAGGATGCACAGTATGACGCAAAAGGGGCCAAGGGTGACTGCAGAAAACACAAAACCCTCATTAATCTAATATTTGAATCAAACTTCTTAATTCAAAATTCATATCATAAGTGTATTAATATATTAGACTTAATCAGTTTCTCTTTAAATAGACCAAAGTGCATCATTTTTACCATCTCTTAAAGCTTGTTGGTTCTTGGCATATTTAGTTATCTTTATCAATAAAATTGAAGGCAAAACTTAAGGTAAATCTAGAAAGGATATTACAATGGTGCGATTTGAAAAGAGTATTAATGTGATTCAAGACCATTAAGTAATTTGAATATTGAGACGTAGAACCACAAGTTGTGCCTATTGAACAAAATATGGGAACAACTCCAAGAATAGGTTATTCTAGTGAACTAGAGATTAGTAGCCAAGGATTTGGAGCCGGCCAAAATATAGTGATAAAATTTAGAGGAACTGACCAAATATCTCAAGAAAGTATTTATTCCAAAGTATGATGGCACTAGAGTCGATTACAAGGTGGAGGCATGGTTGATAGAGATGGAAAAATTGATTGAACTTTGCAGCTATTAAGATGAATATAAGGCCATCTTAGGATACTTCAATTTACCAAAGAAGATTGTGTTTGGTGGTAGAATAAAAAATCAGAAATTGAATGTATTAGGGAGAGATTTGACATTTTTTTTGGAAACATTGATTAGTTCAATTGAATTTTGCAATAAAATAGTGGACCTTTAAACCTTTAAGCAAGGTAGAATGATGGTGACACAATATTAGTAGAAATTCACATGCTAGTATTAGAAAGATGAGAAGTTAAGAATTTGAAAGTTCAAATATATCAATTGTGGCTGAAACTGATATTCTTGTACCAAATTCTATGGATAAGGAATTTGAGAAATCCATCAAACAAGTGTAAGTTGCAAACTCTTGCAACTCTATGCAAGGAATTTTATGATAATCTAAATGTTTCTCAAAAGCAATTCCCATTGTGGTTGAAAAAAGGTTTTATATACCTTATAATGTGAAAAGTGGCAATACTAGAATGTAATAGTAGAAGAATCAAATTCATAAAACATCATAAAAGTCTTAAAATAATTCTAGGATAACATTAATATTCCAAAAATACCATAGGATTCAATATGAAGTAACTAGAAGAGCTCCTTGGATGCTATATTTGTAGAAAGAATTATTATGCTAGCAACTATCCAAATTGGATTCAAAGGTCTAATATATGCTAGGAGTAGACATAAAGAGAGGAATAATCAAGAAAAAAATCCCAACATTGTATCCATACAATCATTGCAACCTCTATCAAGCACATCAAGATGCTCTTATAAGCTATCAAATACACCTTGATGTCATTTATTTACAATTTTTATACACCTTCATGAGCTATTAAATAGTGCTTTGTTTCTCATAGATTACTTAAGCAATGAACTTAAAAGGCTCAATTTATAAGTGTTACATGGAATTATTTGTATGGAAACCATGCTACCAAATTAGTGGACTAATGCCTTTTTGAGGCAAGCTTAGGGCTAACAAGGTTTCTAATCCAAGTTCATCTTCATATGGAACCACTAGGGTTGTATGATGTGATTCACACATCAAAATATTGAGCCTACATAAGGATTAAATAATTTTCTTTTCCAAGATTGTAAATTGTACATGGATTTTAGAGGCTTGTTTATTGAAGTCATTGTTGGGGATTGCAAGTAGAACTATACCAATTAAATGCATATTACAAAGATAAAATAAAGGGATTTAATACAAAGAAATAAATAATAGTGAAGAAGACAACACAAATTTTAATGTGGTTCACCCAAATGATGGGCTACGTCCACAAACCAGAGTCCCTTTTATTATTTAATATCCAGCAAATGATCTTACAATGACTTACAATAACAAAATTCAATTGTGATCCACTGCCTCCTTGTTACCCATGCACAGTGCTACATGTGCCTACAACTCTATTTGTGATTTACACAATCACACCAAAAACCATGATCTACAACCACACCTTGTGTTTCTCACACCCTGCAACATCCAAACCAAACTCCACGTGACTTCTCAACTTCCTCACACGCACTACTACTCACATTCCAACAATGGTTGTTGGAATTCCATGTGCAACAATAAACTCTTCATTTTTGAGCATTACGCTAACTATTTTCAACTATATTATTAATTGTATTTCAAATACAAACTGGCAACAAATTCCTTTATTAAAATATACCTAATTTATGCTTTGGGGGTGTTGCCTTGCATTCCCTCATTAAATAATTTGTGGGGAAATCACACCAACAAAGGTGGGGAAATTTGAACCTCTAAGTCTGATTGGGCTCCATAATACAATAGCCATGTCTCCACAGTGTACCCAAATAAGGCTCAAAGGAAGAGCTTCCACGTTTATGTTTTTTTGAAATAAGAGGTTGCAAAGGAAGTCACCCACTTTTGAAGGACTTCCCTTTTTAATAGGAATTTAGGGATATGGTTTTGACTTGCTAATGCATTCTAGATTAGGGGGGTTATTTAAAAACTGCCTAAACTACCAACCTAAATCATTTCAATACTAACATTTGCAATATGGAGATAATAAGATTAAATGCTCATGATTTAGGTGTAGAAGAGGGGGATACGCTCCTCACGAGTTCTCTTCATTCAAAGAGCCTCACGAGGCGAACTACCCTAAACTACCTCAAGGAACAACGCAAAAGTTTTAGAATAAAAAAGAGCAGGTCACAAATATTTTCTGAACAAACTAACAAGCTCTCGGCCAAAGGACGTTAGCATAGAATATGAATGACAGCACAGTGTGTTGGCATCTCATACAGAACATAAAGTGAGAATATCATAGAGAATGCCTAAATGACTACTTCTACTCCGATTATTGAGAATTTATAGAATGTGATAAAGTAGTAGAAAGTGATAGAAATGAAATAAAGTGAAGTAGAGATAAGAAGAAGGAAAGAAATACTTACAACCATGTGAGTGATGTAGCCTCCAGTACATGAGTGTCTTCAAAACTTGCATGTGTGATATCTGGAGAGAATGTTGGGGCTGTATAGAGGTTTGCCTCAATCAAACCCCCGTTTTGGTTTTCCCACCTCCACGAACAACCAAGAAGATAGAGAAAGAGTGGAATAAACAAAGTGTGTGGTGAAAGAAAAACCCGCTAAGGAGTAGAACGCACACCACCAAATAAGTGTGTGATAAAAGCAAACCTCACTCGAGGAGGAGAACCTATATCACAAAAGAGGTGATAAAAGAAATCCCCGTTGAAGGAGAACCTGTATCACGTAGTAAAGATGCAAATGGTAAGGGATATGAAATCCCAAGATGCTCACAAGCATGAAGCAAGGGAAGTAGAGCTGCAAAATGTGTTGTAAGGGGAGCTTAAGAGAGCTTGAAGCTACTACAACAAGTTGTATGAAGTTGTGCAAGCAAGTGATGGAGTGAGGCTAAAAGCTAGAATGAAGCAAGAGAAGTTCCAGCAAGACTTGGAAGAAGTTAGAAGATGAAAATGAAGTGAAAATACTATTTTTAAGGAAGGAAAGGAAGCTTCTTCATCTGTTACAAGGCGTCCCGAGCCATTGCCACTGACAAAAGGTGAAGACAAGTGGCAGGCATGCTCGGAGATAGCTGTTTGAGCATTGAAACATTGTAGGACACTAGCACGACACGCTGGCGTTTGTGCAGCGCGCTAGTGTTTGGACACATCACGCTACAAAACAATGAAAACAAAAGAAGTAAAAAGTTCAATGCAAGCTAACATGCAAGGGTGGCTGCGAAAAAGGGGTGTTGGAGCATCTTGAGAGGGAAAAAGGCTGATGCAAGGGCTAAAATGAGCCTACTCAAGATGCTAAGGGAGTGGACACTAAAGCGAAAGCAAGAATGTATGTGAAATTGCAAGGGGTGCAATTTTATGCTTATACATTAGGTTTCCTTTATGTAGGTCATTACAACATGCATATAAAATACACAGTGATTTAGGACTAAGAAAAATTTTGTAGCTTACGTTTTACACATTCAACCAAGTTTTAATCAATAAGTTTCTTCTTGTATTATATTAATAAATTGACTAACTTTTCTTCTCTACCCTATTTTATACATGTTTTATTTATTTATTTTTGCATCCTTTGTTCTACAACTCCTTATGACAACATATACTCTTCCTTGTTGAGCTTCCTCTTTCTTGTAAAATCTTTCTTCCAAAAACCCTCTCCACACTTGATAGGCCCAACCAATTCATTTTTCTTGTCACTAACATGACCAAAAAACTCCAAGAAAACTCTATAGATTGTGTTACCAGCTCCTAGGAAAACCACATGTGGCTTCCACAAAACTATTACAATGGTTTTTAGACTTCTAACCACCAAGAATAAAAAATTCCAACCATACAACCATTGGGAAAGCGAACCATGTAGTGCCAATGTTATTCAAACAACCAAGAAGATTGTAGGAACCTATGTGGCCAAAGAATAACAACTAGTAACATTAATCTTACGCCAAGAAACCCCAAAGAATATGAAAGGTCACAACATAGGGATTATAAGCTCACCAAACTAGCATGATTAGAAAAAATCTGATGACGTGAGTAATGAAAACCTACAACTAGTCGAAGGAAAGATTCCATCAATTTTTCTATTTGGAAAAAGAAATATATTAATATTAAAATTTGAAAAAGCTACATAAATATTTCTAGACAACAACAATTATCACTAAATCCCAAGCAATAAAAATATGAGGTTTACTACAAACCCACCATCTCTAGGCTTGAAGGAAAATCACAAAACCACACAAATACATAAAACCTAATTAAGAAGAAAAAACATCAACCCAAATCATTTTGAAGGAGTTTGAGAAAATGAAGAGATTGATATGGAGATAGGGATCTCTAATTAACGATATGTCAATGACAACTAACATCAAATGCACATTTAGCAAGACACTTAGCAAAAACATGAACCACTCCTGAGGAATATGGACAAAAGAGATGGAATCAAAATTTCTTGATAGGCGAAGAATCTGCTCCACATCCAAACCTAGTCACCAAGAACATGTCAACACATTTCCATTATTTAGTATAGAGGCCAAAATCATGGAATCCTTCTCACATATAACATGTTTCCGACCTAGTTCACAAGATTTCTCCATAGCTACAAGAACAACCCAAGCCTCCATTTGATTATTACTACTAACCCCCATAGCTTAAGAAAAAAAAAGTGAACTGACCTAGCGCTATCATGCCCAACTCCACCAATCCCTACTACACTAGGATTTCCTCAAGAAGAGCCATTCATATTAATCTTTAAAAACCCTAAGGAGGAGGACTCCCTTTACTAGCTTTATTCACCTCATGTGATGATTTAATCCTAGAAATAGGATTTGTACAACCATTAGAATCCCCCAACCTTAACTTCATTAGAATCAAATGATCAAAGTGATGGGTGCAAAATGTGTTCAATTTTTATGTCCTTTTTCCCTCATTCCATTTCCATTTTTCCTTTCTCCTAAGTCCTTGCCATTAATTGTTAGGGAAATAAAGAATGTTTGATATGTTTTCAGAGAGGAAAGAATGCTTTCAAAATGCTGAAATCGTTGAGGTAATAATATATTCTGGATGGTTTTTCTACAAGAACTGGATGAGAAGACGAAACCATCCATGTGAATGATAAACCTTGAAAGGAATATGTGGGTTGAATGTGATGGAAGCCTACCTGTTTTTGTTTTTATATCTTATTTGAAACAATTTGTTTTTATAACTATTTTGGGTTTGTGGCCTGCAGCCAACCCAAGAACTATAATTGTCCAGTTTGTTGGCCATCGACCATAACAAACTGTAGCGCTCTTTTTGTTTTTTATTGTGATACTCGAAAGATTGCACATACATATGTGTGTGTGTGCTATGATCTAAAAACGATAGATAGAATATACATAATTAAGAAGATTAGAGATATATTTTTCATTCTTGAATGATTGATTAGTTGATTCATGGCTTGAGTTAGAGTAACCAGTTCTTTTCTGCTCACCTCGTGAACTAGAGGAAGGGCCCCCTCTCGGGTATCCTAGTGAGATTATTTTATGTTTTATTAGCTTAGATCTTTGTATTTCATGTAATTTCATTCCTGTCGAATGTATGTTTGTCAAGTGTGTTGTAATTTAGTTTAATTTTTGTTCAAGTTTATAGATCATTAATAATCCAATTTGTGTGATTAATTTGGTACTAAAAGAACTATAATGAATTCTCTATGGAATGTAATTGTGATCTAAGGAACAAGAAGTGTATTTCTATTGCAGATTAATTGTTGTGTTTTCCATTTCGGATTATGTTGTGTTTCATTCTATAAAAAATTCTTGTTGTGTCCCATTCACATTCCATCTCTCTATTGTATTTCATCTCTCAATTGTATTCCATCTTCCTTTCGCATTCCATCTTGTTGCTACACTTCATCTTCCTATCACACTTCGACCTCCTATTGCAATTCAACTTCCTGTCGCCTACACTATTTCAATATATCTTTAGTAATTGTATTCTTTCTTTTACTATTGTAATGGTTGTTGTTAATATCTATATTAAGGAGTGTATATCCTAAGATATTGAGTTTACACTATTCAAGTTTAATAAAAAATAGATAGATTGGATGAAATACATAGGTAGTAATTAAAGAAAGGATTCCGTTCATTTATGATTTGAAGAAGTGTGCTTTTGAATTTCAGATTGAAAAGTGTGTTTTAAATTCTTAGATGCATCTATCCCCCCTTAATTCATTAGTTTCAGCCCTTAGGTAGATTTCCACAACACTGTTCACAAGCTTACGCCCTCGGATTGACACTTGAAGGATAAACTAAGAAAATTATTGTGAAATTCCCGAAGATCGATCCAAACCCATTATCAATTAAAGATAGAATTTCAAGGATAAATTCAACCTGTACAATTTAATCCAATCATTTTGGTGCCATTGTTGGGGAATGGTGTTAAAGGCCTATTAGCCTAGTGAACTAAGTTAGGAGCATTGTGCTAAGGGGAAAGTGTATGCGACAATCGACCTCATCTAGATAACTACCCTTAGTTTGCTTTGTTGTAAGTCATTTAGGTACATGAATCGTAGTAGGGATAGTAGAGAGAGATTTGTTAAGAAGGATAAAGGGAGTAATACACAACTTGAAAAATCAGAAAACAATTCAAAATCATTAGTTAAGGGAGGCAACTCACAAAAAGAAATATTGAAAACTAAATTGCAATCAATAGAGTTACCCAAACCCGATATTGAGAAGTGCGTCATAGAGTCTACTACTGTTGAGACACCTGCAAGTGCCTATCCAAGTTCTTTCAAAGTATTACGAAGAAAGGTTGAAAATTTCTTTCGGGAATCTTATGAGTTGGAAGCTGGTCCATTCTCAGAAACCCAAGAGCCATTTAGACCTACTTTACCCCTTGGGCACTAGACGTCATGGATCCCAACAATAACAACAACAAAATCATAATAGGGAATTGGCCAACAATAGTTCATTTACCTTTGAGTTTCCAATCACACATACTGAACAAGATGCCCCTATGAAGAACATTCCTCATTCTGCTTTACCTATTTTTTGTGGTCTTTCTATTGAGGATCCTGACATGTTGTTTGAATTTGATGTGTTGTGCCACAACTATGATTACCAGAGTGATGCGTAGAAGCTCAAATTATTCCCAGCCACATTAAAATATGATGTCCTGTGTTGGTTCATGAACCTCAAGAATATCAAAACATGGGAAGTCATGAAGGAATTATTTTTAACCAAGTACCAAGAGTATTGTAAAACAAAGGAGGTTTGGGATGAAATCTTCTGCATGACACAGAAGGAAGATGAGTCTGTAGAAGACTACCTTGAATGCTTCATGTTCAATTTTCAACGATCATGACAACGGGGGCTAACTCCTAGTGTTGTTAAAATGTTGTTTCTTAGAGGAATAAAAGATGATACTATGGAAGCATTCAATTTAATAGGTAAAGGGAACATCTCTAAAATGGACTTCAACGATATTTGTGATATTTGCAAGAATTATTTGAGATCTCAGCACTCAGGAAGAACCTATCCAAGTAAGTTGTATCCTGTGGGGACCTCAACAGGTATCACAAAGCGTGAGATAGGTAATCTACTTGAAGATCTTAAGACTGATTTGTTAAGTCATATGGGTAAATAGATAGACACTTTATACACACGAAGGAAACAAGAGGAGGTTGAAAAAGCCTTAGCCATCTTTTGTCCTGTTTGTCAAAAGAAGCATAGTAGTAAAGAGTGGCCATATAATAGAACAAAGATATCTTCTTTAGAAGAATCCAATAGGGACACTATCTTAAAACCTCTTGATAGAGGTAGAGTACACAAATGAACTAGTTTACTTCATGGCCAAATGAAGACCTTGGCAACCAAGAGCAATGCCCCCTACTGATTATCAAGTCGCACCTCAAAATTCTTTTCAATAGAACTCCTTCTCAAATCAAACTGTATGGTATGGATGTTGGCAGCAACCTCCATACTACCCCCAATGGTCACAACAATACTCGCCTACTCCACAATCATGACAAGCATGGCGAGCACCACCACCACCTTACCCATAATATCAGTCATTCCCTCTGTATCCACCACCTCCAATAATAAACCCATATCAAAAATCCCAATAACTCTTACCACATGTTCCATCACCTAATCAACCCTCTAGTTCAAACCAACCTCCAAAACTCATGCCAATGCCCACACAACCAACATCCAATCCAAACAATAAGGTGGCTCAACCAATCTATAATAAGGAAGTGGTAGGATTCCTAACTTATCGTATCAATGCATTGGAAATTGATGGTGTACACCTAAGGTCTGGGAAGAACCTCCAAGGACCAACCATCATAGAAGTCAAGGACTCTCCAGCTGAGCCAGAAGAGGAACAACCCAAGCCTCCATTTCCTGATAGGCTGCAAGGACAACCTAAACAATAAGAAGTATCTCAATCAGATTTTGATTTTATGAATGAGTTACACAATGTTAACATTAAGATTCCTTTGTTGTAGGCTATTTGAGATGTTCCTGTGTACACCAAAGCAGTTAAAGAACTTTCTGGGAGGAAACAACAAAAGAAGCAGGCCCCCAAGATAGTCCAAGTCATTGGACAAATTGTAGACTTGATGTTGGGAAGGATCTCAGTCCCTAAGTATGCAAATCCCAGGAGTCCAATGAGTAAGGTATGTATCAATGATATAATCATTCTAAATACACTTGTGGATTTAGGAGCAACTATAAATGTAATGAATAATGAGACTAAGGAGAGGCTGGCCCTTCAAGGTCTAAGACCTACTCCAATAGTCTTCAAAATGCTTAATCGCTCCCTAGTAAAACCAAAAGGTATGATCAAAGACATCATTATTTCTATTGAGTCATGGGAGTATCCAACAGATTTTATGATTTTGTAACCAAAGATTAAGCTGGGGGGATACCCCTTAATTTTTGGTAGACCTTGGTTAGCTGTTGCTAATACTTTTATTAATTGCAGGTCCAGAAACATGGTGATTTCAAACAGGGAGAAAACAAAGAAGTTAACAATGTACCCTCCAACGCAACCATTGTTGGAAACGGAGGATCCTTTGTTGATTGATAACGACTTAGAGGAGTCTCTACCTATTTTTACAATAGATCAAAGTAGGGAATTTGAAGATATTTCAGAAGACACTATTATTAATCATTTATTTCAAAATTATTATTTAGTTGATAATGATCTTGAGACAATGATTTTTCCTATAGGAATAAGTGATAATTGCCCGTTTGGAAATTTTCCATTAGTAGGTAGTTCACAGTTTGTTCAACACTTTATTACTTTGCACCAATTGTTACCACATGATTGTATATATAGTCCATTTTTTATGTCTGACAATACTAACCCATCTTCATCTAATTCACAACTACTTGCCATGGATACCCCTGTACAATCCCAAGTTACTGAAATCTTACCTGGTAAAACACTTAACATCAATCTCGGTTTGAATGCCTCCCAATTGAAAGAACTGATTGAGGTGTTGTGTGCCCATAAAGAATCCTTTGCTTGGGATTATGAAGATATGAGAGGTATTCATCCTGCTACTTATACACACCATATCTATATTTTAGAAGGGAGTAGACCTATGTGACAACCCCAGAGAAGGTTAAACCCAGCCTTATGAGAAATAGTTAAGGAAGGCCTTCAAAAGTTTCTTAATGTAGGATTTATCTACCCTATATCAGATAGCCAATGGGTGTCCCCACTTGTAGTAGTACCTAAAAAGAATGGAAAGTGGTGAATATGTGTCAATTATAGGGCCATTAACAAGGCCACCAAGAAAGACCATTTCCCACTTCCTTTCATTGACCAAGTCTTAGACACCTTAGCTGGGAAAAAGTTATTTTCCTTTCTTGATGGGTTCAGTGGGTATAACCAAATCCGTATTGCCCTGGAAGACCGAGACAAAACTACTTTTACTTGCCCCTGGGGAACATTTGCCTACAATGTCTTACCTTTCGAATTGTGTAATACACCTGCTACTTTCCAACAAGATGTTCTAAGTATTTTTGTTGATTTAATTCATGATTGTGTAAAAGTATATATGGATGATTTTACAGTTTATGGTGATACATATGATAAAGCTAAGGAAAATCTTGAAAAATTACTTAAACGATGTATTGATACTAATCTTTCCTTAAGTCATGAAAAATGTCACATCTTAATGACTGAAGGTATTGTGTTGGGTGAATATATTTCTCAAAAAGGAATTGAGGTACATCCAAAAAAGATACAAATTATTCAAGACTTTCCTATACCTCCATAGCTTCCTAAGACATCCTAGCTATTATTGCAAGTTTATTCAAAATTTCAGCAAGATTACTTCACCCTTATTTTTGTTGCTAGGGAAGGATGCAAATTTCTCATGGACACTGGAATGTTAGCAATATTTCAAAGAAATCAAAGGTAAAGTCATCATGACACCTGTGCTATGAGGACCAAATTGGGAACTATTGTTTCATATACATACCGATGCATCAGACACTTCGATGGGAGTTGTACTTGGACAAAAGGAAGACTCTCTTTTACTCTATTTATTATATCAGTAAGAGTTTTATTGGTGCAGAGGTAAATTATACTATTGTTGAAAAAGAGTTTTTGGCTATAGTCTATGGAATAAATAAATTTCACCACTACATAACTGGGTATAAAATGTTTGTACATATGGATCACACTATCATTAGATTTTTTATGAATAAACTTGTTGTAACAAGATGAGTGATTTAGTGGTTGCTTCTTTTGCAGGAGTTCGATATTACCATCCTTGACAAACGAGGGCAAGAGAATGTAGTGGCTGATTTTCTCTCTAGGATGCAACGTGAAAATGAACCAGTTCAGATTGATTATACCTTTCCAGATGAGCACCTTTTTGCTATATCAACAAAAATTTTGTGGTACACTAAGATGGAAAACTACTTGGTTACTTGTAGGTTTCCACCTCATTTCTCTCCAAGGGAACACCAAAAGTTGGTTGAACTCAATGGTGATTACACGTGGATTAATGGGATGCTCTTCCACCAAGACCTTGATAATATCATGCGTTAGTGTGTGCCTGAAGAAGATGTATTTGACATTTTGCGTGCATGCCACACAAAACCTTGCAGAGGACATTTTTTTTTTGTCATAGGATTGCCCAAAATATCTTAATTGTCGGTTATTATTGGCCCACACTCTATAAGGACAACATGCATTATGTTCAACATTGTGACAAATTTCAACATATAGGGCGGCCTACCCGCTCTGATGAAATGCCTTTACACCCTCAGTTATCTATAGAACCATTTGGAAAGTGGTTGTTAGACTTCATAGGGCCCATTAGTCCTCCTTAGAATAAAGAATACATTTTGGTTTGTACGGATTATGTTACTAAATGGGTAGATGTAGTAGCCTTAAAACATGCTAGGGATACTAAGGTTGCTAACTTCTTGTATTCTGAGATCATTACTAGGTTTGGTTTACCCAAGGAAATTGTCATGGACCAGGGAGCATAGTTCACTTCTGAATTGATTACAACATTGGTTAGAGAATATGAAATCAAGCATCAAAAGTCTTCTCCATATCATCCACAAGCCAATGGGCAAGTGGAAGTGACCAATAAAGAATTGGAGAATATTCTTACCAAGACAGTAGCACTGCACAAGAAAGACTGGGAAAAATGACTACTTGAAGTAGCATGGGCCTACCACACCACTTGGAAGATGACCACCAGGTTGACACCATACGAGCTCGTCTATGGCAAGAAGGTCGTCTTGCCCATTGAATTTGAAGTAAAAACTCTTTGTATGTCACTTCAACTTGGGATGAATCTTAGTGATTCTCAGAAAGAAAGAATCGCTCAACTCCATTCTCTTGATGAAATGTGTCAAGAGGCCCTTTTTCATGTAGAGGTTGTACAAAAGTAGTGATAATAGTGGCATGATCGTTTCATCCGACCCTGAACTTTCCAACTTGGATACTGGGCATTACTTTATGACTCTTGGTTTTAAGATTTCAAGGGGAAGTTTCACACTCAATGGCTCGGTCCTTATGAGACCCATACTATTTATGATAATGGTGTTGTTAGGTTATGCACTATGAATACAGAGCGGAGGGCTCTTCTCGTCAATGGGCACCACCTGAAACTCTACAAATGTCCTCTTTCCAAGGAGAATTTTGTTTGTGATATAGCGAAGGAACTTATTCTTATTCCTTTCACCTCTTCAAACTAATTTGTTATGTTGCTTTTTAAATAAAAAAAAGCAATAAAAGATCCAACAATGAAAACCCTCAGGCATTGTCGACCAGTTAGTACTTGAAAACCAGACTTCAGTAGGTACTAACTGCTAAATAAACTTGGTGGTGAAAAATGGTTATCCAATGCTTCCAAGTGTTGGTAGACTGAAATTCAGGATACCGACGGTCTATTGGCATAATTTAAAAAAAAAATCCACCATGAGCACCCCACGATTAGTTCAACAGTGCGACAGGAGCTTCCCTTTGTTCCTATCACTACCTATTTTGTAATGTGACAAGAGCTTCCTGTTGTTCTTGTCATTTTGTTCTCTCAGACCCTATGTGTTGCTTACTTGGTTCTTGTCGCCTGGCATCCAAGTGCTTCTATGGGTCAGTTCAACAATGTGGATCCCATCACTCACTCATTTCATGATACCACAGTCTTGTCACCACCTACCATCTCTTTTGCATGGATGTTGCTACCGATTTCTTTCCTTTCACATCCACTCTACTTGCGGTCAACCTCACTTCTTTCGTACTACTTCATTATCATCCTTCATGGTTCAAATCTTTTAATATTTTTTGTGATGTCATTTTCAGCTTGGGTTTCATGCCACCATTCCTCCAGTCATCACATCATCGGACATTCACCTCACAGTTATTGGTTTTAGGGAGTATTCTCTCTTTTTAAATAAAGAAATGTTTTTATTTCTCCTAATGATTAGTTGGCGTGACCGGGACGGTTCACCTCAAAGCTGGGGGTATGGGTTAACTATTCATCATTATTCGAGTTGGTCAAGTTGTAATTCCTCATCACTTGCCACCTCATACAGTTATCATAACCTTTCACCTGTTATTACCCATAACCTGCCATTAATAAAAAAATTAACCATCTTCGTCTACCTACTATTCTATTTTCCACTGTAGTTGTTGTTGAATCTCCTGCCGCATTTTCAACACCATGGGAGGCAATCATACCAGGCATGAACCTTTTTCCAAAAAAAATCTTCTTGTCAGTGAAGAAACGCATAATATTTTTAAGTAGGCTACTTGGACAACATACTTTGAGAAACCATGTGGCTTTGATGAAAGAGTCGCAATGGAGTTTGTTGGGTTTCATAAAAAGAGTGCTACTCTAAGGGGTTTGCAGTTTCCAGTCACAGTTCATATGATTGCTACGGTTACTGACCTTCCCCAAACCAGAAATTTGTTCTCTCCTAACTCTAGCATGAGGGTCACAAACCTTAACTCCACCGCAAGCAGTTTCTGCAAAGAGGAGAGTCTGTCGAGTATGTACAAGGCCAAGGTAACAAATGAAAGTCCCTTCCATCTCTGTGGGATGAGGTAGCTAAATTTTTGATTTAGTATATTACTTGTGAAGGAAGATATGAGTATATTCATGCCCACCATATCTGCCTCATGTTGCATTTACGAAATTCCCTCCTTGTTAATCTTCCTTACTATCTGCATTGCTCATTGAAACATTCATGTAGTTAATTTCACAAGGCTCATGAAAATTCCATCTCCCATCATGGGTTAATCAAATTAATAGTCATGCATGGCCTTCATTTTTCTAAACCCCCTTTGGAATGGGATACCTTTGTAAATTTTGAAACTGAGAGTAAAGAGCCTACCAAAATCCCTACAAAATGAATTGTAGAAGAAACCCTAGTTGGGGAATCTTCTAAAAAGAAGAAATTGAAGAAAACCCCTATTGATAAAACCCCCAAATATCAAAAAATTAGCCCTATAGCTGCCTCCAATCCACAAATTGAAGACACCACATCCCTCACTGGGAAAAGTAAAAGGAGGACTTCTAGTCGGTTCGACAAGCTTACAGAAGCTGCTCACTCCATCTCTGATGTAGGGATAGTCACAACAAAGTCCTCGGGTAAAGGTAAAGGGAAGATTGCTAGGGAACTCAGGAGTCAAAAATGACATAGGAAGAGACAATGAGCCGAGCAAGAATAGAGCGAAACCCTTCCTTCCAAGGATATAGAAACCCCTGAGCAGCCACATGTGCACCCTGATGGAGACTCTAGCCAAGAAACATACAATGTAGAGGAAAGAATTTAAGATGAAAAAGACCTTGAAGGTGAGGACATATGGAGGGATGAAACCCTTAGGATCAGCATAGAGAGGGCATATGAAGAAGTTGGAGGTACTCTTCCTAAAAAAGAAGTCCAGCATAATGAAAGAACCCTAGATGATAATGTTCAAACTTTGGGTCATGTTGAACACACTATAGAGGAGGGGGAGCACAATGAAGAAGATGCAAATCCTTGTGGGAATGAGGATGTTTTAGAAAATGTTAACATTACAAATTCCCTCCACCGCAGTTGGAAAATGAGACCACTACTATTGAAAATGTTTCAAAGGCCCTTATTGTCATTTCCGATGAGACCCCAAAGGAAGATTGCAATCAACCACTCATCCCATTCGATCAACTATACCAAGTCATTATGCAGTTACAAAAGGAAAATGAGTAGCTAAAAGCACAACTACAAGAACTTCTTGTGTAGAGTAAGCAATAGAGGGAAGCGATTGATGAAGGAAAAATAGGATTATGCAAGGTAACTGAGTCTTCTAAGGAACTCCAATGCGACATGGATGCAACTACTACTAGCACAGTTCATTCACCTAGTTTATATTCACCATTTGCATGAGGGCATGCAAATTCCTAAAGCTTGGAGGGAAATGATGGGTGCAAAATGTGTTCAATTTTTATGTCCTTTTTCCCTTATTCCATTTCCATTTATCCTTTCTCCTAAGTCCTTATTGCCATTACTTGTTAGGGAAATAAAGAATGTTTGATATGTCTTCAAAGAGGAAAGAATTCTTTTAGAATGCTGAAATCATTGAGGTAATAATATATTTCGGATGGTTTTTCTATAGGAACTAGATGTGAAGATGAAACCAACCATGTGAACGATAAACCTTGAAAGGCATACATGGGTTGAATGTGAGGGAAGCCTAGTTGTTTTTTTTTATATCTTATTTCAAACAAGTTGTTTTTATATCTATTTTGGGTTTGTGGCTTGTGACCAACCCAAGAACTATAATCGCCCAGTTTGTTAGCCATCAGCCATAACAAATTGCAATGCTCTTTTTGTTTTTTCTTGTGATACTCGAAAGATTGGATATATATGTGTGTGTGTGTGTGCTATGATCTAAAAATGATAGATAGAATATACAAAATCAAGAAGATTGGAGAAATTTTTTTTCATTCCTGAATGATTGATTAGTTGATTTGTGGATTGAGTTAGAGTAACTAGTTCTTTTCTACTCACCTCGTGAACCGGAGGAAGGGCCCCCTCTTGGGAAGCCTAGTGAGATCGTTTTATGTTTTATTAGCTTAAATCTTTGTATTTCATGCAATTTCATTCCTGTTGAATGTATGTTTGTCAAATGTGTTGTAATTTAGTTTAATTTTTGTTCAAGTTTATAGATTATTAATAATCCAATTTGTGTGATTAATTTGGTACTAAAAGAATTGCAATGAATTATTTGTGGAATGTAATTGTGATCTAAGGAACAAGAAGTGTGTTTCTATTGTAGATTAATTGTTGTGTTTTCCATTTTGGATTATGTTGTGTTTCATTCTATAAAAATTCCTGTCACGTCCCATTTACATTCCATCTCTCTACTGTATTCCATCTCTCTATTGTATTCCATCTCTTTGCTATATTCCATCTCTTTGTTGTATTCCATCTCTCTACTGTATTTCATCTTCCTTCCTCATTCCATCTTCCTGTCGCACTTCGACCTCCTATTGCAATTCAACTTCTTGTTGCCTACACTATTTCAATATATCTTTAGCAATTGTCTTCTTTCTTTTACTATTGTAATGGTTTTTGTTAATATCTATATTAAGGAGTGTATATCCTAAGATATTGAGTTTTCACTATTCAATTTTAATAAAAAATAGATAGATTGGATGAAATAGGTAGTGTAATGCCCCGCCACGCAACCCTAGAGGAAGTTGCAATCCACTACTTAAACGTACCAATTTTTTTTTTGTTTAAGTATAAATAACATGTAAAGTGGATTCATAATGCCAACAACCTCTAAGGCCACGAGACAAATATTACTTAAAAACCCAACATCACATAGCAATAACATAAACCGATACATCAATCACTCAAGGAAATGAAACAACATACATTCCATGCAAGATAAATTACAACAAGGATAATAAATACCTCAAGATTCCAAATTAACATTTAAACAATAAGGTTACATCACTCATTCCCCGAATGAGGTAAATCCAAAACTCATAATTACAATTACAAATTCCACCTCGAAACAAATGAGGGGTAATAAGATACAATAAGAGCTGAAAGAAAGAAGTGAGAGAAGAAACTGATTCCCACGAGCTCTCCAGCTGGAAAACACGAACACACGAACATGAAGAAGAACCAACGGAAAAGAAATGCACGCCACCCGACCACGTGGAACCCAAAGGCCCCACTCCCTCCGTGCTAGGAGATAGTAACCAGGATTTCCTACACAAGACCATGCACCTCTAGACACAAGATAACACACTGAACTGAAACAAGAACGAAAACCCACATTACTTAACACAAAGGTTACAATGCTTCCAAAGTACAAAATCGAGTACCATCACTGCACAAATAATCTCACGGTACAACACCATACCGACTGCTGTCATAGGAGGAGTGTCATCGCAAAGGCTGCATTGGTTATCCAATGGTGTTCTTCTTAGGTCTCGGCCCCCCTCTCGGGATATCCTGGTAACCTCTCACGAACCCGGCGCCATATGCCCACCAGAGCGGAATCGATTATCTTTCGAGAAGACAAGATAACGATCTTGCCATTCCAGGCCTTCCCGACTCATCTCAAGTCTCGTACAAGCCCTTGAGCCAATGAGCGAGGCTAAATTATCTTATTAATGTTCAATGCTACTCTCTCCCTAGTAAGTTATTTTAATTTTCACTTAATTAACTAACTCTCAAACGAGTTATCCTGGGACCACTTTGGGCCCGGCGCTCGTTTGAAAGCCACTCCCCTATCGACAACACAAAACTCAACCACATGCCAAGGGTAGACAATGCACTAACATATATCACAAATAACCAAACACCTCAATAGGCAACACATCCCTACGGATGTCCAAAACTGAAACCAAAACGTGCACTACCCAAGGCTAACACAAGGTTGGCTAACATAACGAAACCCACATGCCAACTGAAACACGACTCAACCATGAATCACAAGGTCACAAAACCCGTTCAAGGAACCAGGTAACCACTTGAGCTTAACTCACACATAAACCAAGATAGCCAAAGCAAAACATAAGAGGCATAACATCATCTCAAGAAAACACTGCTGGAAGAATTACATGATCAACAAGAAATGACTTACAATCAACCATCATAAAAACTCACATAAACCACCCATACCAATGAGTGAACCCATATCAGGAAGATCCTCAAACATGCGCTCTCATTCCACAACATCGAAAGTGAGCAATTAAACATTGAAAACATTTCAGACAAAGAAGTAAGCTAATGTTCGGATTTCTTAAATCCATTCAAACACAATTTTCATAACCTTCATCTATCCAATCAATTGATCCCATTTCTTTTCATGACATTGAGATATATAACGAACATATCATAACCATATTTGTAATCAAAACATGTTAATAATCCAACTAACTGGTTAAAATTTAATCAATCGTTCACTCTAAGTTTCAAGATCACATATCATAGATAGATCACTTGCTTAATAAATCATTTAGGTTAATTGATAAGTTCGTCTTTTACTTTCAGTTCCACAATTATATTATATAATCAAGCATCTAGAAAAATAAACAAAATATGCCATTTAAATAATAGTTTGAAATCATTTCTTTGCAATTTACGACCATATGTTGAAATATCAATTTTCGCAATCATAAAAAAAAACACATGATGGTTTAAAAGTTTCAGTTTAACATTTATCATTATTTAGATATATCCAATAAGGTGATATCTTATTTGCAACTGAATCATTTAAATAACTTTACATAAAATTCCCATTGAATAAACGATAACAAATAATATATACATAGGTTTTCCAATTAATCTATATTTCAGAAAACCTCATGATTCACCTAACATACATTTTGAACTTAGTAAAATTCCTTTAATTAAAAATATAACAAATAACTTACATTATTCAATTAAACATTTCTAAAAACCTTAAGATTTTACCAAAAGAATTAAAATACATTTTAATCTTTAACCAAATTTCATTTAATTAAATAAATGACTATTAAATATATTATATTTTATATAATATATAATATTAAATATTATAAATATTATATAAAAATATAATATAAAATAATATTTATTTAAAACTTATATTTTAATAAATAAATAAAAAAAAAAAACAAACAATTTGAAAAAGCAGGGCCGCGCCCTAGCCGCGCGGCTCCCCTGCTTTCCCCGTGGGCGGCCACCGCCTCCCACGGCGGCGGTGGGCGCTGTGTGCAGGGCACCCAGCGCCGCTGCCTTAGGGCGGCGGGGACTGTGCGCCCAGCGCACAGTGACCGCGGCCTGCGGGCGGCGGCGGTGGTGGGGGTTGACTTCCCCTACCACCAAAACACAATTTTATAATAATATAAAAATTTTCCTGCGTTTTTTTCAAATTAAATAAAAAAACCAGAGACATGTGGTTTAATCCAACATTTACAATTTTGATAAATACAAATATATATATGGATATATATTTGTGGGTACTTCCATATATGGCTATATATGGTTGTATTCACAATTATAGATACCCAAAACTTGATTCCATACTCAAACTATGAAAATAATCACAACCCCACTAAGAAAATGGAACTTATTTCAAATAAGCAAATGGGTTTACAAAAAACTAGGTTACACATTGAATTTCTTGGGTTTTCTTTCCAAAACTTGGTTCTAAATTTCATGTTTGGTTTCCATTCCAAATCTAACAACCATTTCCCAAATTTTAAGAGCTTCTCCATGAATTTTTTATTGAATCTAACACTATATTTTCAACATGCAAAGTGAGAAAACAAGTGAAGGGGGAGAACATGGAACCTTATGTTTCCTCCAAAGTTGCAAGCCTTAACCATGGAGATTTCAACACTCTTTCAACTCCACCATCATAACCTCCTCCAAGCCTCTCCACCAAAACATTCAAAACCAAGAATTCCATGGAGAAATGAAAGAAAACCCTAAAACAAAATATATGCTTTTCTTTTTCCAAAAACTCCCCAAATTCACATTCAAATTCTAATTTTAATTCAAATTCAAATCCTAACTCAAATTAAACTCAAATTTAAATCAACATTTCATTCCAATTCCAATTTCAAACACAAATATCTTTTTCAAAGAAAGTCAACTAATTCAGAAAATATCCTTTTTGCCCCAAAGTCTTTGCATAAGAAATATTTGAATTTTTAATAACTTTAAACAATTTTCTCATTCCAAATTGAATCCAAATATTTTTTGCCCTTTACATTTAACAAAAGAATTAAATCTTTAACACTTTTAATTCAAAAGGGATAATTTAATTAATTCACACAATTAATTCAAATTATCAATAAAATAAGTCTAATTCGAAATTAGATTATTTTATTAATTCAATTAAATTAATTAACTAAACACTAATTTTTCAACATCTCCAAAAGACAAAACATTCATCATTTAAAATTCCCAAAAGCTATTAAATCACTTTTAGCTTGCAACTAAACACGTTTAATCATTAATCAAACTACGCAAGCCATTAAATCAACTTTAACTTAAAATTAAATAAACACTCAAAGGGAACTGCCCAAGATAAAACAACTGGCCCCAACGACAAACCAACAACACGCTACGACTAGGGTGACGACCTGGTTCGGAAACCCTAGCTACTATCTCCCAAATAATTTTCGTTGGTCAATGGACACGCTCAAACCTGGAAACCAGGTGGAGTCGATGTCATGTACCTGCCAACCTGCAACCAAGAGTATGTCGAACGTGCATATATACATAATATGATCAGACACACCGTTAAGAGGAAATCTCAGAATCGTAGGGCACTCGCAAGCGAGTGATACAACCCTGTCCCCTTCACCAATACAATATCACTAACTGACAAAGCTAACATTATTTACATAATCAAAGCATAAAGCATCATTAATTCACATGATAACATGATCGAAGCATAACATAGGAAAACATTTCTTAATTATCAGAGTACAAAAAGGAGGGGTGTTACAGGTAGGTAGTAATTAAAGAAAGGATTCCATTCATTTATGATTTGCAGAAGTGTGATTTTGAATTTCAGATTGAAAAGTGTGTTTTAAATTCTTAGATGTATCCATCCCCCCTTAGTTCATTAGTTTCATCCCTTAGGTAGATTTTTGCAACACTGTTTCCAAGCTTACGCCCCCAAATTAACACTTGAAGGTTAAATTGAGGAAATTATTTTGAAATTCCTGAAGATCTATCCAAACCCATTTATCAATTAAACATAGAATTACAATGATAAATTCAACCCACAGTTTAATCCAATCAAAGAACAGTTAGTAAATAATGTTTCTTTAACATAATCTAAAATATTTTGCCAAATATAATCAATAACTTTGATAACCTTGTAATATCCAATGATTTCTTTCTAACCAAATTTTCCAAAGATTGAAAACAAGTCCTATATCTCAAGCCACTTTTAAAATTAAAGATGAAGTAAGAGGTTGCCCCAAGCTAGCCCAAAATTTAGGAAGAGAAGTGACATGAACATAAAAGGCGATTCCAAATAGACCATCATTGCTTCCAAAGGCCCTTCGCAAAATAACACTAGAAGAAAAGATGTGAAGCCCACTCCTCACTAAATTCCTAAAAATAAAATTTGGAAGGACCTTGAAAACTTCTTTTTCTTATGTTTTCCCACGTAATGCATTTATTTTGACAAAGAAGCCATATAAAGAAATTACACTTTGGCCAACAGTGCTTGTTCCATATTCTTCCCCACCAAGGGAAAATTTTGTCCCCATTTATGTCATGATCTAACATCTAGTGTCCACTAAACACTAAATAAACTCCCCTACGGTTGAAATGCCAAGCTAAGGTATCATCCTTCTCCAAGAACAACATAAATGATTTTTCAAAATAGAGCTAAGAGCAAATTTATCATTTATGTCACCTCTTGCTATCCATTGGCTAAAATTCTTCCAAAAGTAAAGAAAGGTTTTCCCAACCAATTGAGATGTTTAAAATAAAAACTTTAGACTAACTTGCTTCCAGAAAAAATATTTAGAATAAAAGACAAGGATAAGAAGTAAGAATTGGGGGATTAAGATCTGAAGAGTATGACAAAAAAATAGCATTACCAAAAAAATAGCATTACTTCTATAGTTGAAAATCCAAAAAGACCCCTCTTCACAAGATAAACTCTCTTCTTAATAGCGGTCTAGATCAATCATTTCCCAACTAAATTCATTCTCGGAATCTCGTCAGCTACAACCTTATGTAAATATTTTTGATGAAGAATGTTTTCCCAAGGTTGATTTTGTTGTTGACTCCATCTCCAAAAGAGTTTGGCAGCCAAGGCTTGACTATTAAACTCAGAAATCTTGAGACCAAGACCCCCATTTTTTTGAGGCCTACAAACCCGATCCCAACTAATAAGGCTCCACTTATGAGACTCCAAATTCCCCAACCAAAGAATTTTTTTGAGAAAGAGTCAAATTATTGTTTAAAAAATTTGGGCATAGAAAGTACCAAAAATTTATAGGTCAGGAGAGCCTACAACACTGATTTGAGTGTAAGGCGTCCAACAATTAAAATAACCACTTATAATTCCAATGATTAACCCTTGTTTTGAAACTATCAAGAATCTCCTTCCATTGAAGGTGAGTAGGTTGACCAGCTGATAATGATATTCCAAGATATTCCAAAGGAAGTTTCCCTATATATTGAACCTCAAAATATAAACTATTCTTTGTTGAAAGTCTAAAGGGGTGTTGAAAAAATAAATCTTTGATTTTCCCTCAATAGGTTGTTGACTTGAAGCAATAAAATACATATACAAAGCTCTCCTGCAATTGGTTGCCTCAATAATAGAAGCAATACCCATTAAAATTGTATCATCAACACATTGAAGATGGGAATGAGAATTAAGATTTGTTGTCATTTTCCAACCTTGAATGCTCCCTACGAATCCCATATAAATAAAGAACTTCCTCAAAATCTCAACCATAATAATGAAAAGGTATGGTGAGAGAGGATCTCTTTGTTCTCAATCCTCTTGAAGTAGAGAAATATAGAAGAAGGGGTTCCATTTATCAAACTTGAAAAGGATGTTGAACTCACACAACTCATAACCCATGTAATCCATTCTAAATAAAATATAAATTTGGATAACACATTTTGAATAAAAGACTATACAAATCTATCATAAGCTTTCCACATGTCAAACTTTATAAACATAGCATGTCTTTCTAAACACCCCATGAAATGAATGGTTTATGAAGCAACAACAATCCCATCGAGAATTTGATGACCCTTCACAAACCCCCTTGAGTAGGTGATATCAAATAATATAAAATCTATTTTAGACATTCAACCATTAGTTTGGTAATAATCTTATAAGTGACATTACATAGAGCAATAGGGTGAAATAACTCAAAAGAATTACCCCCTTCCTTCTTATGAACCAAAGCTAAAAAAGTAGAATTTATTTCCCTAAGCATTTGTTTATGAATTTGAGATTCATGGACAATGTCCAAAAGATCATTTTTTAAAATACCCTAGAATTCTTGAAAAAACTCAATTGGGAATCCATTTGGACCTGGAGATTTACCTTCATTTGAAAATGAATCTTTCCAATTCCTCTAGAGTGATTGGTGTCATTAGCTAATTGTTCATTTCATTAGTAACTAATGAAGGGATACAATCCAAAATAACTTGTTCCTCCTATCTAGATATATAATTACCTTCTTGAAACAAAGAAGAGAAATGAAAAATAGATTTTCATTATTCTCCTAAGAAGAATTCAAAGGAATACATTGAGAAGATAAAAATATAGGAGATAACATCACTTCGTCTCTTTTCCTTAATTGAATTATGAAAGAAGGGAGTGTTATGGCCTCCCTCTTGGAGCCATATAATCTTGGAATTTTTCTTCCAAAATATCTCTTAATGTAATTTTCATTCATGAAGCTCCTTAGTAAGAGAGAACTCCTTAAGTGTAATTGTAGTCATACCTAGTTATTTAATATGAAAGGTTACTTCATTCAACTTTTCTTACACCTATATCTTTTTCCAAAAATTTACCAAAACCATATTTATTCCAGTGTTTAAGTTTAAGCTTTACAAATTGTAGCCTTTTAAAAAAGGAATACATTCTGGTACCAAAGGAGGGTTTTCCCTATAACCACCAAGTAGTCATATTTTCTCTAATTGTTTGATGACAAAGCCACATTAGTTGAAATTTGAATAGATGTATTTTAGGACTCAAGAAAAGAGAAGAATAAAATTTAATGGATCAATGATCAAAACTTGCCACTATAAAATTTTAGAAGTTATCAAATTATCCCCAATCCATTTAGTTGAGATTAAAAATCTATCTAGACACTCTAAAATGGAAGCATAACCACATCTTCTATTGTTCAAAGTATTCCTCCACATTGTTTAATATCCACAAGATTGAGAAAAGAAATGTTTTCATGGAATAAAGCAAAAGAAGCATCAAGTCTACTCAAACCCCTAATTCTCTCATCAAGATAAATAATAGCATTAACGACTCCAAGGGAAAGATGAAATGATTAAGTAGAAAAATTAAATATGAGACCACGAAAAAATCCTTTCCCTAAAAATCTATTGGTGCATAAACATGAGATAATAAAATTTCATTACTAGAGTCAAAACATGTACCAATTAAAGATAAAGAATTCTTACGCATTAGCCAAGAGGAAGGTGTAATTCAACGAGGGTCCCACAAGCAAGCTAAACCTCCAGATGTACCTTGGGTGCCCACACATTGACATTGACTACCTTTCCACAACAACATAGACATAGCCACCATGCCATCCATAGAAAGATTTGTTTCTTGAAGGGAAATAACATCAATATTATTAGTTTTGATGAGATATTGGACAACCTTTTGACAAGGGGAGCTGCCCAAACCCCTAGCATTCCATGAGATAATCATTTTTGAAGGGGAGGAAAAATATAATCTAAAATAGGAATCACTTAAAATTCCAAGAAGGTCTCCTTTGTCATTTTACCTTTCTCTTGAGAATCACTCTTCTTTTTAAGAGTTTTTCATTGAAGACCCAAAGTAGTAGAAATTTTATTTTTAATACTAACACCATCTTTAACTCCAGTATCATGAAGGACTATTGGTGTAGCACAATGTATAGATTCCTCATCAAAAATATTGTTAAAAATAGGATCCAAGCATTCAAATCAATACCAACCAAATTTTTTCCAAGTTGATTTCTAGACCCTTCCTAAGGAAACACTAGCATATTTGATAAATTTTGAACTTTTGGTTGTGGGAGTTGGGAACAATTGGGAAGTACAAGGTCTTGATTAGTTGGATTCTTTTCAACTAAAGAAGGTAAATTCTTCTCAACCAATGAAGAATCAAGATCCTCAAAATATTGTATAATATCAAATCTATTATTTGAATTCCCTTTGAGTAAGTCCCTTTCTTGATGAATATTAGTCCTTCCTCTATGACGAAACCGCACACGAATAAACCCATTACTTTTAGGCCTTTTAATTGTAATTGGGGCTTTTACTTTTGCATTTACATGGGTTTTCTCCATAGGAACACCTTGATGGGAAGACAAAGCTTCAAAGAATCATTTTGGACAATTTCTTTAAATATGCCCATAATCATGACCAAGATGGCAATGGAAAGGACGAGCTTCATATTCCATCTATTGGATCCATCATATTTTCTAGCCTAATCTCCAACGAATCGAGAAAAGGATTATTGAGATCAATCTCAACACATATATGTGCATAAGTATTTACCTTTCTCTCTAGTGTTTGATGAGAAGGACCAAGATGTTTTTTTAGAAATACTACAATAGAGTGAAGAATATCAAATCTCCAAAACTCTATAGGTAGTCGAAGAAGACAAACCCAAACTAGAATTCAAAATGGAAGCACCTATATAGGATCAAAACCAATGTGCCAATGCTTAATGATCAAGCCTACTTGATTGTCAAAATAAGGCCCTCCTTCAAAAGCCTTGTTTCTATCCACCATTAATCACAATGCCAAAGGAAATAATCACTTGAATAACTCAACCTATGACACCAAAATAGAAAAGACAATAAAAGGATCCTAATGAATAGAAGTTACAATAGGTGATTTGACAACAATATTTAGTTTGGGTTTGAGTTCATAAAATTTATTACACATTATCCACTATGGAAAGCCCAACTTAGCATTAATATCATTAATACATCACATTTTGAACTCACATAATCCACATAGCATCATACATAGGGTTCATGTATCAACCTATTACTAAAGTAATATTGTTGATACCTATTACTAAGATAATATTGTTGATAACACATACATATATTTTTCTAGAACATAAGACATAACTATTGTGGTAATACATAGACAATATTCTTTTTTATACATTCAACTTCCATTATCTTTTCTATGGTAGTCCTCCCTTTAGAAAAATATTGAAAATAACACACACAACAAAATGCATAAAAGAAAATAAAAATTAAAAATACATAAAAATTAAAAATATAACCACAAATATTTTTGATGATAGAGGATTTTTCATGAACCTAAATGCTCCTACCTCACTTGCTAAAACATGAACATTAGTTAAAGGCTTCTTATCGAATTAATAAAACTAATCTCTTCAATCTTAAAGTTCCTACATAGAAATTGTTAGATAAATCATTGATAAGGCCAAGTGTGTCACACTATGGATTCCTATTATTTGTGTCAAGATAGAGGATGTCCCAGTAAACCTATGTTTAGATTAAAAAATTCTTACTAATGTTACAATTAAGAATCAATACCATTTTCTTACAATTGATTATCTTTCTTAATCAATGAAGTGATCAACAATAATTTTTAAGATTGAATTGGGATCAACTATCATTAGTTACAAATCAAGGAAGAGGGTGTTTTGAAAACTTGGTTTTATACTTGTTATGGAAATTATGAATTTATAATGTGATTATTTTGACTTACTAATGCATGTATGAAATTTATGGATCTAATGAGTAGTGTGTTCCATGTTTATCTATCTAATCTTATGTTGGACTATTTAGATGATATTTTGGTTCATTCAAAGTGACAGATGATTTTTTTTGTAAAATGAGCTTCCACAATTATTTTACAATTACAAGATGACATATTTCTAGGATATGAGGTAAGACAAAATTATAGTGACCTAATACTGGGAAAAAAATACTCAACTACTCAAGTATGTATCACAATATTAGAGGATGAACACTTTAGGATCCATAAATTCATTTTCAGGTTGACTACACAAATTGGAAAGGAAGTATATTTACAAAACTCTAATATTATGATAATAATAATAATAATAATAATAATAATAATAATAAGTCCTTGAAGAAAGAACATAAGCTTCAAGAATTATTTAATCACAAGGAAGGATTCAAAAGTGAATAAACAAACTCTACTTTCAAAAAGAGGTCAACTAGTTTGTTTGGAATAAAAAAAATTGTTAGTACAAAGAAAAATATAATCGAAATAAAGTTGGTCCATTTGGAAATAAGAATAAAAGTATAATGTATCATGCGGAGCAGAGGAAAGGGGAAATTAGGATCTAAAAAGGAAAAAATTCAAGATGACATACTTTCTATGTGGAGAAAACCACCATGCAAGTAGAGGGAATATTGACAAAATATTGCTAAAAATGGTTAGTAAACACAATACAAATCACAAAATAGGACACAATATTGTTTACATTGCATCCATGTGGTGGTGAACAATCTTCTAGCAAAATGTCAAGCAACATTGATAGAGCTACCAAGTATGCCCTTAGAATTACCAAACAACATTTCAATAGATACTAGCTCTACCAGGTGTCTTGTTTCCCTTAACTTATTGAAAAAACTAAGTACACAAGCTTATCAAATAGACCACACAATGAATTTTGTATATGGAAATAAGCTTACCTTGTGGTTGACAAGTGATTTTCTAAAGCCAAGTTATATTTTACTACTTTTTCAGCCTTTGTCAATCTTTATAAAGCTCCTTTAGCCATGTGTGATGTGTAATTTGTTATTCAATAACAAGGTTATGATTTATTGTTATACCAAACTAGTAGTGTGCCTAGTTGACTTACGAAATGAAGTGTGATTGGGACTAACTAGTTATTCAATCACAAGGCTATGTTTGATTGTTATACCAAATCAGTAATTTGCCTAGATGAATTAGGAAATGAAGGGTAATTGTAAGGAAAATAGAGACCTACTAATTTAAGTGTGTTGTACCCCAAATTAAAAAAAAATTCTACACTTAGGCATTTTAAAAAAGAGAGTAAAAATCTTGTCAAATCTGCCAAAAAAGGTCAAAATTGGGGTATGTATGTCTTGCACGAGGGGTTAAAACTCAAGATTTTCAAAATCTGATGATCTAGGTCTGTTCAGAGCAACCAAATCTACAAAACCCAGATCTCATTTTTTCATCCCTACTTTTTAGGAAAACTACTATTTTTAGAAACTTTCCAAAAATAGTAACTTTTCTTGGGTTTTATGGGTTTCTTTCGAAACAGATACTAGTAAAATTTTCCAAAAATAGAAAATTTCTAAAAATAGAAAGTTTGTCTGTTAGGGTTCAAACTAATTTTGATTAGCTCAAAATCCTTCCTCATCAGGCTGGTGCAATCAAAATCACAAAATGATCAATTTTTCCTTAGTGGGTCTATTATGCTTTTTCAATTTCAAAAAGCATTTCGGGAGCTCCAAAGTCATCAATGGAGGCTAGTCAACTGACAGGTGTCAAATTCAACATTCAAGCAATGAACAGAAGATGAGATGATGAACATGCATGAAGAACAAATGTAGAATTGAAAATTAAAAAATTTTGACTAACATTTCCAGTCATGGGCGCCCCAGGAGGAGATCGACACCCAACTTTTCAGGGCATCAAATGGTGGAATCAAGGTTTGTGTTTCTAGGAAAAGTTGTTCAGATTCTTCCCAGCTTTGCAGTGAGTCTGGTGGCACAATCATCAAATTAGCCATTCACCCAAAATTCAAGATCAAATGAAGAGGTTTCAACTAGAAGACAAAAGGAAAACCACAGAAAACTTCAAAAATTTCTAAGTCTGGGAAATTTGGGTGCCCTAGGTGCCTAGGGGTGCCCAGCCTTTTGAGAGGTCAAACTCAGCAATTAGGGTTTGCAGATGACCTCAATCTCTTTAGGATTCAGTCAACTTCACAGTGGATGTCTTTGTTAGATCATCAAACTTGTCAATCACCAACAAATCTAGATCAAGATGAAGGTGTAAAATGAAGGTTCAAGTTTGAAGATGAAAATCAAATGAAAAATGGCTAAGTCTAGAGGAGTTGGGCACCCCAGAAAGAGAAAGGTGCCCAAATTTTTAAGGGCCTAAATGGATGAATTTTCCAACGAAGCCTCCAACATGTCTTCCTCAGATTCGATCAAGCTTTCCAACGAGACCATCAGCTCATCAAATAGAGTTAGCTGCCAGCAGATGTCAAAGGATGAACATAGGGAAAACCACAAGGAAAATCACAGAAGTCAAAAGAAAAGGATAAAAACTCAAAAAATATTCTTTGGTGAAGTTGGTAACCCCAGCTAGCTAGGGGTGCCCAAGCTTTTAAGCTTTCAGATGCAACTTTTAGGAGATAGCACTCCCAAAAGACCCCTCTTAGAATCTTCTTAGCTCCACAACAAGTCCAACCGTCACTTCATCTGAGCTCCAGATCATCAGAAGTGGCAAGATCATCTAGAAGAGAGGAGATAAGCTTAAAACCTAAAAAATGTGAAAAAATGGTAAACCTGAAAAATGTAAAAAATGGTTAAGTCTGGTTGAGATGGGTGCCCCTGGAGAAGATAGGCACCCAATATTTTGAAGCCTGAAATGATGGATTTTTCAATTGCAACCTCCAAGATTACCTCGTCAAATTCAGCCAAGCTATCCAACGGAATAGTAAGCCAGTCAATCAGATTAGTCTAGCTCCTAAAATTGAGAATTCTTCAGAAGATCAAAGGGAAATGAGAAGAACTTGATAAACACGAAAATGGTTGTCTAATAAAGTTGGGCACCCTTGCAGAAAGTTAGTGCCCATGATTTTGAAGCATCAAATGAAGTTTTTAGTCAAAGGTGCCTCCAGAATAATCTTGTCAGATTTGATCAAGCTCCGCAATGAATCATTCAACTTGTTTGTCGGATCAATCTGGAGGCCAAAAATCAAATTCAAACTGGGGTTTCAAAGTTGAGAAAAAGTTGAAAACTTGAAAAAATGACTAAGTCTAGAGAAAGTTGGCGCCTCCAACCAAGAAGGGTGCCCAAAATACCATGCCTTAGCCAATTTTTCAAAAAATTCAAAGTTGCAAGATGAAGAAAAACCATCCATATTCAATGTACAAGAATATTTTATGGTTTTCATGGATTAAAGCAAATGAAAGCAGGGTTTTCTCAAGCCTAAGGCTTATTTAAGAGGCTTTTGCCATTCAATTTCCATCACTCTTTACAAGTGGCGTCCTAGTTGAAGAGGAGCAGCATGTTTGAAGATTTTCTTTCATGATTCAAGACTTCAACTTGCTGATTTTTCAAAAGTTCATCATCAATTTTTAGACTAACAACATAAGACTTTCATTTTTCATGCTTTTTTTTATCCAGAATGTCAAATTTTTGAAGAAGGTCAAGAATTTCAATTTTCAACAATCTGGGTCTTTTTAGCTCATCATTCTAAAGAATTTTTGAAGAAATTTCTCAAGTTGCAGGAGCTGCTTTTTCCTTGCATGTCAGGGAAATCATCAGAATTTTCAAGTTTCATTCATCTGGGTCCTCTTAAAACATTCTTCTAAACAAAACCAAGATGCTACCCTTTTTTGTGAAAAATTGAAGAAATTAGGGTTTGTTGCTTTTTCAGTCTACACTCAAAATTTTCAAAAGCAGACAATCTAGGTCTTCTTGTAACAAAATTATGAACAAAACCCATATCTCAGAAAAATTTCAAAAAATTTGTCTGTTTGAAGAAGAAAACCCAACATTCTAAATTTAGAAAGTTTGCAAAATTTGTCTAAATATAGGCAAGTTTACATGCAATCTTCAAGGTTTTCGAAATGGAATACACTCCCAATGATTTCAAGACCAAGTCAGCACTATACCATGACTTCATCAAAATAGTTGAAACTGACTTGCATCACATCAAGCCGGTGTTTGACTTACGTGCCTTGGAGAACGCAAGTAACACTACAATCAGAAACCTAGGTCACTCTGGACTTCTCGCAGCAGCACCCATTCCTATTTCAATCAATAGATGGAAGATTGATTTGCAGCCTAAAGCTAGATGTGATTGAAAAATGCTTCTCAATTCCACCTTGGCCTGAGAGAGTGAGTATCATCAAGGGAGAATGTGAAATGATATGGGATATGCATAAGGACAAATACAACAAGAAGATTGCACAAAAGTGGATGAAGGAAAAACATAAGACCCTGTCGAAGAACATTGGGCGAGGGGAATTCAAAGTTGAAATTGCTATCATGATCACCTTGTTCAACAGGGTCACTGAACAAGAAGATGCTATGAAGCTCCAGCCCTAGATGTTCTATGTTATACCTCACATCATGAAGAAAACTGAGTTCTATGATTGGGCTACCTTAATCAGTGACAACCTCCATCAACAAATAACAGAATACTTCCAGGTTCATGAGTTCCATATGGTTTCACACCTAGTCTACCTAGTGGCCTTCCAGGGCCAATTCAGAGGGTTGAACACTGAGGGATCCCTGAACGTACAACATTTCTACAACTAATACCTTCAGCTGGAGTTCAAGAAGTCACTAAGAGGGTTAACGAGGCTTTCCTGATGCACACAGTGCAAGACCTGGATAATGAGTTGCACGTTC
The DNA here is from genome assembly GCA_007258455.2 of Sequoia sempervirens. NCBI lineage: Eukaryota > Viridiplantae > Streptophyta > Pinopsida > Cupressales > Cupressaceae > Sequoia > Sequoia sempervirens. Next base: position 214,182,079 of record VDFB02256132.1, on the reverse strand, counting down.
ATATTTCATCCACCACCAGGGCAGCAATATCAGAGTGGGAAGATTGGTTTATATAATTTCCCACATTCACCTACCTCAAAGTCTATGGCTACCCCAATGCTCCACTCATGCTGCCAAGGTACCCATCAGACGAAGTTTTTTTCATGGAATTCATAAGGAAAGCACATGATGTCCACATAGTCTTGAGGAATAGAAAGAAACGTGCCCTCAGTTTTCCATTGGGGCTGCGAATCTATCCATGCAAATCAGCAGTAGAGACTAAATCCATGGGTGATGAGTTGTCTAAACTCAGTCTCAAGCCTTACAACAAGAGATGATCATATGACCCTCATGGTGTCTTCATTGCCCGACTTGAGAAGAACTATGCTCATTTTCCCACTCTTGAATATTTTTGGTCTAACTACAGAGATGAGTTTGAGGTGTGGAGGCTTAGTTACAGTAGACTCACTCTTCATCAAATGAAAGACTGCTTAGTAGAGGATATCGAGGGATTATTAGATGATGATGGAGATTTACTTCTCCCAATGTACACTCAGAAGTGAATTGAAGATCAACCTCTTCCATAGGTCAATTGGGCTAATAAAGATTCCCTCTCAGTTGAAGAAGGGAAAAGACAAGTCCTTGAGAAAAACAAGGTTTTTCATGGTCTTCAAGAGGAAGAAATCCATTCCAGTAGTAGAGCCACCAAGAATATAGTCAACTCTTCCCTCTTCTTTTGGAGCACAATCGAAAGGGAAAGGTGTAAGTCAATCTCAAGAAGGTGTAAAGGGAAACAGGTCAACTAAAAAAGTAAGAAGGTTGGACTTCTCAAACATAACCATATAGGAGCAACCTACAACTGAAGAAGAAGCTCCTCCAGAAGATTTTGTACCTCAGAAGGAAATAGAAGATGTTCCTTTGACACATGATCCAACACCATTTCCAAGGTATTCACCAATTCATATTCATATAGAAGATGAAGAAGATGAAGAAGTTGCAGTTGAACCTCCCAAGGAATTTAGTAGAGATACCACATCTTGGCTCCTTGGCAAGGAAGAGAAGAAGACCTTCATATCAATTGAATTTTTATGATCTTGACAACATCTATCAAGAGGCACCTAAGAAGAAAGCAAAGAAGCAAGTTCATTTTGAGAGAAATCCTGATGGTGAGATGATCATGGAGACTCCTACACCTCCTGAAGATAAAAATAGAGATGATGTGGATGTAGATGACTTTGTGATGGTGAAGGAAAATCTTGGAAAAAGCACCAGACATGCTGAGGTCAGTTTGTTTAGAGTTGCATCTATAATCCTTCAAGAAAGAGTACTCAAAGGTGGAGAAGACAAGGAAGCCCTCAAGGCTGAAATATGGCAACTAAGGCCTTACATTTCTAACCTTGTCCATAGCACTTCACAGTCTACTCAGTTGCTTTGCCAGGTTCTAGAGACACCAGCTGGCCATCATTAGTTGAGACAACTGGTAATATGTGGGAAACAAACTCAAGAATGGATTGAGGGATTTATCATCAAAGGAAAAGAATTCCTTGCATAGATGTTTCAGCTGAGGAATAATGCTCATGACTTACGTCAAGGCCTACAAGGATTTGAACAATCAATGGCAGAGGTAAAGCCTAGGCATGAAATCATCATTGTAGATTTAGATACAACTTATGGCTCAATAGTTTCCAGAGAACATAAGAGACAAATCCTTTCTTGGAAATAGTGTCACAACTTCAAGGTGAGAACCTATGGGAGGATATTTGAGGAGTTCCTTGCATACAAGAAAAGGGTGGTTGAAGCTTTTTTGTTTATAAATGGGTTTATTATAGAGATCCCTACTCGGTGTCATCACGATGATGGTTCCTATGTCAAACTTGATGAAGTGCAAGCCTAGTTTCAAAGTGTTGTTTACAGTAGTGATGGCAGCATGAGTCAGATTTCTATGATGTCAACAAGGTTCGAGAAAGTGGCCAATGAGGTTGAAGATTTCCTGAGATCGATTGCAGATGGAGAAGATATCCTAGAAAAGCAAAACTTTGCTATTGATAGTATTGATGCACCTGATAGAGACACAGTTTCCAACTTTCTAGTAGATGTGATCGAGATTTAAAGAAACTTTCTTCTAGAAGCTTTCTTTCTGCTTTCTTTCTATTCTTGGAACAATTCTTATCTATTCTTTGTAGAAGAGAAAGAGGATAAAATGGAATAGTTGGCACTTACTATTTTTCCTGCTTTCTTAGGTGTTAGATGTTATCTTCTTCTAGTTTTAGAAATAAATCTTGCTTGATGAGCAAGTCTTAGTTGTAAAAGAAAGGAGATTTTAGGGTTCCCTACTCCTCTATTGTCTATAAATAAGAGCAGTCTTGCTCATTTATTTTCAATCGTACTAGTGATAACAAATTGTTGAGATTATTTTTCCTTCAAGTTGTCTTGTAGTTGTTGTTCACTTTATGTAAGAACAAGTTTGCAAGTCTCTTTTAGCTGCAAGTTATTTTTCCGTGCATGTGTTTAGTGTAATATTTGTTCCAAAAATTTGAGAAATAAAGTCTTGAGCCTCATTTTCCTTGATAGAATGTCTCAAGTTTCTGTTTATTGTGTTATGCTTATGTGATCTTAATTTCAGCTTGCATTGAAAGTAAGTAGATGTATGTGGAGAAAGAGTTTATTTAAGCACTTTGTCAGAGAATTAAACTTTATTCATTTCTATTTCTCTTGGTATATGTTTACTTGAGAAAATGGAAGCATCATTAGCATAGGTTAGTCGTAGTTGAAATTCCTTAATCAGAAAATCTGAGCTACAACGCTTGAGTTTTTTAAACCTTGTGCTCTTAGTTGATGAAAAATATAAGAAACTTAGTTTTAGTTTACCTTCTTGAACACCATCAAAAAAGAGGGAGCTTCCCCTCCTAATTCGAAGAGCAGTTTTACTGTGCATATTTTTTCATTTCTAATTCACATTCCAGAGATGTGAATTAAAACATGAATAGTTTTTTGGCACCCACCATGGGGCACGAGGCATAAAACCTCAAAGAAAGCTTGTGCTTTATGTCACAGGTATGAATCTCTAGCGTCCTATTGCTCCAATTCAACAACTTGATCTTACACCTCCAATTATCTAGCTGAATTTCCAAATAATTGAAGGAGAGCAAGTAAACATTATCAACAGCCTAAGGAGTTTCATCTTTGAGAAGAAGGAGACCCATTCTCAGTGGAGAAATGTTGTTGCTATTCTAGACAAAGAGGAAGAGAAAGTCAATATTATAGTTGAAAGGCCTGTCTTTCCACCACCCACGTGGGTTTACACAATCTTGGCTTACATAGTTTATACAAGGAGGAGAACAAGAACAAATCCTCTCTTCCAAGGAGAAGTTGATTCAAAAAATCCTTTCCTTCCACAAACACAACCTACAGAAGTTGGAGAGTCATCCAACATAGTTCTTGAACTCAACACCAAACTTGAGAATGAACAAGAAGAACCTGTAGTTCTGTTGGGTAAAAATTATGTAATTAGCTTTTTGATAGATTACACAACTTGGAGTTCAGCCACAACTATGTGAGATGTAAATCTCTCCTCTCAGAAAGGGGAGGCGCCCTTCTTACTGCCGACAGAAGTGATAGTAAAACAAACAAGTAATTACCAAATGTACACAAAACTTACGAAGTGGGGGGGTGTGTTACATTCATCCTTCTCTCTTTTTTCAAAGAAGATTTTTACAATGCTTCACTATTGGAAGTTCTCAATTCTTAATAACTTTAAGTGATCAACTAGCAGTAATACCAATACCTCTATCTTGTCAAAGCAAAGCATAGATATACTAGAAGTGATTAACAATAAACAAATAAAGTAAAAGGGAAAGCTCACGAAGGCACAAAGTCATTCCGTAGCTTTTTCAATGGTGGATTTGTGAAAAGAGTGTCATTTGTCACGTTAGAAGCACAAAGTCTTCTTAGACACAGCAATTCCTCAAACAACATGAACAATTACAAGCACAAAGTCTTGTAGATCATCCAATCAAATTATCAAAGAGCATGAACAATTACAAGCACAAAATCTTGTAGATCATTCAACAATAATATCCAAAATACAAATGAAAATCTAAATAATGGATGTAACACAAAGTTTACATAAATTACTTAGAGTCCTTCAGATTCCATCAGCTAATCACCACAAAAATAAGATCAATTCATAAGATTATCGAATCCAATACAAATTTTGGCTTGCAAGCGTCTTCTTTATTGATTGAATTTCATTCACAAAGCATGAACACAAAGTTTCACAATTCTGCTTCAAAAAGGGCAGCACTTCGTTGCAAAATACTAAAGGATAAACTTTACAATAGAAATCCCTCACATTATATAGAAAGAGGGATGAGCAAAAATAAGAATCTAATTGAGGAAATCAAGGAAAGATAGGTGAGCAATTTTAGGAGATCTCACCTAACTTTGACCAAAGTCAAAGTGTAATTTGTTTTCAAAAGATTACATCTCGAACTTGGTACAATTACATTTTACAAAAAGACATTTAAGATGTCAAGAAATATTTACAAGATGCATAAAGGGAAGCATCAAAATGTTCAACATCGGAGATCAAGAATCTTCATGGTTCCTTGCTTTGGGCACGGAGTCTTCATACTTCTTCTTGGTCTCCTGTATGAACGCATCATCTGGGCTGATTGTGTAATCTACAAGGGTGTGATCTCTTGTGATCGACCTTTTGGCAAATGAATGGATTTTCTTGCACCCGCGAAGATGCATCTTGAGATTATCAAGTGTCAGCCATATATCGCAAATGATATGTATTGAGGCTTTGGGAAAAACTATTATCCTCAACTTGCTGCATAACGGCTTCTTTGTAGATCTAGGATAGTTCACTGGATCAGAAGATGTCACCTTTAGGATCACTTGATGAAATCTAGAGAGAAACTGCAAGGATGGTGAATCAATAGACATTAGCAGAAAAAGTAGCATTGGGAAGCGTGAAGTGAGAAATGATATTGACAAAGCGTGAAATGAGCAACTAGGCACGGAAAACGATGCGGGAGGGAAGAAACGGGGTCCGAAATAGAAATAGAGCAAGTTTGAAGAGACTAAGATAAAAACTGCCAAAAGTGTAAAGGTGCTAAAATTCAGCACCATTGCACAAAAAATGACTAAGTCTAGAAAAAGTGCAAAGGTGCGAAAAATAATGCCATAGTCAAAAATTGGCTAAGTCTGGAAGAAAAGTGTAAAGGTGCTAAAATTCAGCACCATTGCACAAAAAATGACTAAGTTTGGAAAAAGTGCAAAGGTGCGAAAAATAATGCCATAGTAAAAAATTGGCTAAGTCTGGAAGAAAAGTGCAAAGGTGGTAAAATTCAGCACCATTGCACAAAAAAAGTCTAAGTCTGAAAAAAGTGCAAAGGTGCTAAAAATAATGCCATAGTGCTATTAATTTATGGATTTGATTGTGTTTTGGTTTGATGTGAAAAACCAAAACACAATCAAATCCAGAAATTAATAGCACTACTTGATGGATTGTGGAAACTTGATATCTTTAAATAATGCCATAGTAAAAAATTGGCTAAGTCTGGCAACAATGTGTAAGAGCGCACTTTTTTAGCGCCTCTACACTTTTTTGGAAAATCATTTTTTATGCAAGGTCGCTGATTTTTGGCGCCCTTGCACTTTCAACACTTAGCCAAAAATTTGGATGAGTTAGGCAACAATGTGTAAGAGTGCACTTTTTTAGTGCTTCTACATATTTTTGGAAAATCACTTTTTATGCAGGGTCGCTGATTTTTGGCACCCTTGCACTTTCAACACTTAGCCAAAAATTTGGATGAGTTAGGCAACAATGTGTAAGAGCGCAATTTTTTAGCACTTCTACATATTTTTTGGAAAATCACTTTTATGTAGGGGCGCTATTTTTTGGTGCCCCTGCACTTTCAACACTTAGCCAAAAATTCGTATGAGTTAGAGTGCACTTTTTTGGCACAACTGCATCTTTCACAATTTAACTAAGTATGATTAGTGACACTTCGCGAAGGAGCTCGTTTCGAAGGTCTTCGCGAGGCGAACATAGGGGGATGCTCAAACTGACTGTTTGAGGCTTTGGAATGTACTTTGAGGTTGATTGAAAATCACCTTGTTTTGCATGCTTGAACTTCACAAACCTAGGAAACAGACAAGTTTCATAGGGGGGTTATCCGTGAATCGAGCACTGCTAGATTCCATGATAACAACAGGCTCCTGTTAGGGATCTTCCTTCAACCGTTCTTTGAAACGAATTAAGGAAGAAGAACTCCAGAATTCAAGTGCCTTTATCCATTGGGCTTGGAGTTAGGTGACAACGACAAAAAACAAATTTATGAAAACAAGATGCAAACTTATGCAAATGCACTTATTGAAAAGGTAAAAACCTACCTAATTAAAACTAGCAATCAATGAAATCTTCTCAAATGAAATCATTCACAGGTTCAACAAAATAGCTTCCTTTCTTCAACAGCTTGCAAGGCCTTCCATGATCATTAGCGATGACATGTAGATGAAGTTGAGGCATTGCTTCATGGAAGAAATGAATAGGTTCAACTACCTCTAAAAATATATCAAATATATTGCTGCTCCAAAATGAATCATCGAATCCAGACTGCTCCTATGCATCTCCAAATACATCTTTAGCTACATCCTCAAGTTTATCTTCATGCGCAGGTGCAAGTGGAACCTTTGTCTTCCCATTGACCTCCAACCAAGCAAGATGTCTTATGGGACATTCCCTTGATCCGTCAAAGATTGAATGCTTCTTACCTGTTGTTACTTGAACAACTAATTCATCAACCATGGAAACCTCATGTTGATCGGAATGATCTCCTTCATGTGATTCAAATGAAGATATGACTGCACTGCATACCTCAATAAGATGTTCACCATATTCAAACTTGGGAAAATCTAAATTATTTATATGAAAATCCTCATCATGCCTTTTGGAAATTCTTTTATGAAACATGTGTTCAAGTTCATGACCTTAAAAAATAGATGCATTATTTTCAACTTGACTGAAACCTTCGTGCATGTCCATCTTTTCCAATCTCAAGACAAGATTGTCTTCATTCACTTGAACTTCAAAAAATAACTTTCATCTTTCTGATTTTCATCAATGGATTTCTGAGACTACATAAACAAGAAATGGGAGTCACTAGCTATGTCTACTTCCTTTTCCCAGAAGAGAATAGCGAGATCACTTGGATTGGAGTTAGGATGCTTCGCTACTGATTTTACTAATGGTGCCTCAAGAGCAAGCCTCTTCGGAGGTGAAGATAACTTGTGTTGATTCCCAACATCAAAATTATGAGCTAGTTGCTTTTTGAGGACAAGTAGCTCATTTACCAACATTTTCACCATAGGATCTATCCTTGTGATGGAAGAAAATAACTCCAAAGAAGAGATTTCTTCAGATTCATTTGATTCAATTTTTATTTTCCCAACAAGAATGAGATCATCTTCAATTTCTATCACCAAGGTCTATACAATTGCAAGAGTAGCTGGGGATGCTCTTCTCAATAGGAAACCAACCTTTGGCACTTAAGCATTTACAAAGAAATATTTCAAATTCTCAGTTGTAGGTTGAGCAACAGTTGGAATTCTTCGTGTCAACTTGTTGAAGTGAGCAATGAACTTGTGCATAGGCATGTGAGATTCTTTCTTCAACTGGGCGAGCTAAGCCAACAAAGCATGAGCGTTGTCAGGAGGCTTGAACCTTCCTTCCAACTTGGATATGAGATTTGCACAGTTTGTGATGGTATGTGGTGCCAGATGATAAAACCAATCTACAACAACACCTTGGAAAGTCTCCACAAATAGCCTTATAGATACATCTTCGTATTCAACACCATGAACTCCACAAGCGATGTAGAAAGTAGCAACGTGCTCATCAGGATGTTGTTGTACATCACCAAAAAACTTGGGAAAATTCTTCTGTGATCCTTCAGGAAGAGCATGTAAGGGTAGAACTAGGCTCAACGGACCAAAAGCATTTACCCAAGGACCTTGAGCAGCCATTTACATGTCCTTGGTGAAAGCTCAAAAAACTTACAAGAAAATAAATTACAATGAAAAAGGACATAGGTATACTTCAAAAGAAAGCGTGAGGCTTTCAAATGCATATCATGTCCCCAGCGGAGTTGCCAAAAAATTGTTGGGTGAAAATCATGTAATCAACTTTTTGATAGATTACACAACTTGGACTTCAGCCACAGCTATGTGAGATGTAAATCTCTCCTCTCTGAAAGGGGAGGCACCCTTCTTACTGCTGACAGAAGTGATAGTAAAACAAACAAGTAATTACAAAATGTACACAAAACTTATGAAGTGGGGGGGTGTGTTACATTCATCCTTCTCTCTTTTTTCAAAGAAGATGTTTACAATGCTTCACTTTTGGAAGTTCTCAATTCTTAATAACTTTAAACGATCAACTAGCAGTAATACCAATACCTCTATCTTGTCAAAGCAAAGCGTAGATATACCAGAAGTGATTAACAATAAACAAATAAAGTAAAAGGGAAAGCTCACGAAGGCACAAAGTCGTTCCATAGCTTTTCCAATGGTAGATCTATGAAAAGAGTGTCATTTGTCACATTAGAAGCACATAGTCTTCTTAGACGCGGCAATTCCTCGAATAGCATGAACAATTACAAGCGCAAAGTATTGTAGATCATCCAATCAAATTATCAAAAAGCATGAACAATTACAAGCACAAAGTCTTGTAGATCATTCAACAATAATATCCAAAACACAAATGAAAATCTAAATAATGGATGTAACACAAAGTTTACATAAATTACTTAGAGTCCTTCAGATTCCATCAGTTAATTACCACAAAAATAAGATCAATTCATAAGATTATCGAATCCAACACAAAGTTTGGCTTGCAATCATCTACTTTATTGATTGAATTTCATTCACAAAGCATGAACACACAGTTTCACAATTCTGCTTCAAAAAGGGCAGCACTTCATTGCAAAATACTAAAGGATAAACTTTACAATAGAAATCCCTCACATTATATAGAAAGAGGGATGAGCAAAAATAGGAATCTAATTTAGGAAATCAAGGAAAGTTAGGTGAGAAATTTTAGGAGATCTCACCTAACTTTGACCAAAGTCAAAGTGTAATTTGTTTTCAAAAGATTACATTTTGAACTTGGTACAATTACATTTTACAAAAAGACATTTAAGATGTCAGGAAATATTTATAAGATGCATAAAGGGAAGCATCAAAATGTTCAACATCGGAGATCAAGAATCTTCATGGTTCCTTGCTTTGTGCACGGAGTCTTCATACTTCTTCTTGGTCTCCTATATGAATGCATCATCTGGGCCGATTGTGTAATCTACAAGGGTATGAGCTCTTGTGATCGGCCTTCTGGAAAATGAATGGATTTTCTTGCACCCATGAAGATACGTCTTGAGATTATCAAGTGTCAGTTGTATATTGCAAATGATATGTATTGAGGCTTTGGAAAAAATTGTCATCCTCAATGTTGATGTGTTTTTTACGCACTTTTCAACACAGGTAATGTGTAGGTGCACTACCTCTCTTGAAAGACAATCTTCCACAACCAGATTGCAGAACACTATTCCAAGGTCTCTAATTTCAGGTCTTGACAGTGCTTGGAATATCTCAATTATTTGATGTGATTTGCTGGAATCACAAGGCGGTCTTACAGATGAGTTACAAAGCATGGGAAGTTCGGTTTGCAAATGCAGTTTCAAAGTGTTGGAAGTGAATGAATAGTGGTTTTCCACTCAAAATAGCAAGTTGAAACTCATCAAGTTCATCTGATTTAGCTTCATGGTGATGCTTTGGGTCCTACTCTAACCAAAGATTAAAAGAAATAGAAAAAGGAGAAGGGTTAAGAAAGCTATTCTAATCCTAAGCTATGAATGAATAGTAACAATGGTGGCTGCTAAAGTAGATAGGCTTCCTAAACTGAGTTTTTGCTTGACCAAGAGAAACCTACAACTACACAAAACCATTGCAATCTCCTAAGGTCTGCTGATTTTCAAATTACACATGCACATCATGAACATGCAATCGAACTAAGTTGCAACAATGGAATAAAGAAGCCTAGGCTAACTTTGCACAACAGCTTGTCATTAACAAGTGCTAAAAGTATGGGCTAGAAGCTCATCAAATACTATAACAACAACACCATCATGACAACCATTCAAAAAACTAATACTAAAACTAATATGGAAGTAGAACCATGCATGCAAGATGAGAAAAATCAAAGAGAACATCCATAAAATCATGCAATGTTGTCTTCTATTACTGCAAAATGCTTTTTACAATAGCTCTCCAACCCTTACAAATGAGGGGCAAGCCCCTATTTATAGTTTTTCAAAGCCCAACTGAATGGCTAGGATTCAATTACATTGAATGGCCCATATTCGATTTACAATAGGGTTTCACCTACCCTCCATTATCTAGCAATTTAAAATATATTCCTTGTCTTTTCTCTGTTTTGTTATCTAGTGCCAGTCACTGTAGCAATTTCATCATTTAGCTGATTTCCCTTTTCACTGTAGCTGAAACTGCCTAAAAATTGTTGTTTACTTGATGTGCTTGCAGTGTTTTTCCTTTGATCAAACGAGCCCGTCGACAATTGGAATCAATGGATTGGTGGCCCCTGATTTGGGTAGAAAACTCCTTAGAAATAATCATCATCTGGAAAAAGGTAGGACAACTTCCTCAATGGGCCTCTCTAATAGACCTATGGAAGGCTTCTTGACTCCTGCAAACACGAAGTGTCGTAAGTGCATTTATATATGAGTTAAGGAAAATGTCAGTCAAACCTACAAATTCCCTGTTAGATCTATCCATGCATCATCAAAATATCTTGATATTTATATTTAGAGCTCATTTGGGCCATAAACATTAATGCGTGCTTCAAGGGTGCGAGCACCAAAGGGCAAAAAGATGACGGAAGAAACCAGAAGGCAATTAGCAGACGAAAGCCAAAACAGTCGGGAAGAAGGCGGGCTCCCGGATGTTCAAAATAGCCGGGAAGGAGGTGGGCTCCTAGACATTCAAAATAGCTAGGAAGGAGGTAGGCTCCCGGATGTTCAAAACAGCCAGGAAGAAGGGAGGCTCCTGGATGTTCAAAACAGCCAGGAAGGAGGCAGACTCCTAGATGTTCAAAACAGCCAGGAAGAAGGGAGGCTCTCGGATGTTCAAAATAGCCAAGGAGGGATGAACTCCCAGAAATGGCCATGGAGGGCCTAGGTTCTGGAGGGTGGGAAGGAGATGGCCACCGGATGTTCCAAATGGCCAAAGGGGGACGAAGGTCCGAAACCATCGAAACTTAACCAAACTTTGATGAAACCTTGGCAGTTCATTTAAGCACATCAAACACATCCCAGATCCAAAAAAGAGTGACCCCAAAGTCAAAAATGTGGAAACAAGAGTGACGGGGGTCCACAGATGTTTCCAAACAGCCAAGGAGGAAGGGAATTCTGGAGGGAAAGTTCTGAAACCATCGAAACTTAACGAAATGTTGACAAAACCTTGGCAATTCATTTACGCACTTCAAACACATCCCAGATCCAAAAAAGGTTTCCCCCAAAGTCAAAAATGTGGAAACGGGAGCGACGAGGGTCCACAGATGTTTCCAAATAGCCAAGGACAAGACAAGCAAAAAAGGGGACGGTGGACCTCATTTCTTCACAAATTTGAATACCCCAAGTAGGTGAATTTGGGTAGGGGATTTTATCGTTTGAAGGATCATGACCAATTTGGGCTTGGAAAATGGGCCACACAAGACAAGACAGGAGAAAAGCATCCTGTTGGGAGCAAAAAAAAGGGGGTCCCTACCTATGGCGGGGCGTGTGTGCAAAACATGCACAACACTCAACTTGCTACATAACGACTTCTTTGTAGATTTGGGATAGTTCACTGGATCAGAAGATGTCACCTTTAGGATCACTTGATGAAATTTGGAGAGAAACTGCAAGGATGGTGAATCAATAGATGTTAGCAGAAAAAGTAGCATTGGGAAGCGTGAAGCGAGAAATGATGTTGAGCAAGTGTGAAATGAGAAACTAGGCATAGAAAATGATGTGGGAGCGAAGAAACGGGGTTTGGAATGGAAATAGAGCAAGTTTGAAGAGACTAAGATAAAAACTGCCAAAAGTGTAAAGGTGCTAAAATTCAGCACCATGCACAAAAAATGACAGTCTAGAAAAAGTACAAAGGTGCGAAAAATAATGCCATAGTAAAAAATTGGCTAAGTTTGGAAGAAAAGTGTAAAGGTGCTAAAATTCAGCACCATTGCACAAAAAATGACTAAGTCTGGAAAAAGTGCAAAGGTGCGAAAAATAATGCCATAGTAAAAAATCGGCTAAGTCTGGAAGAAAAGTGCAAAGGTGGTAAAATTCAGCACCATTGCACAAAAAATGACTAAGTCTGGAAAAGTGCAAAGGTGCTGAAAATAATGCCATAGTAAAAAATTGGCTAAGTCTGGCAACAATGTGTAAGAGCGCACTTTTTTAGCGCCTCTACACTTTTTTGGAAAATCACTTTTTATGCAGGGTCGTTGATTTTTGGCGCCCTTGCACTTTCAACACTTAGCCAAAAATTTGGATGAGTTAGGCAACAATGTGTAAGAGCGCACTTTTTTAGCACTTCTGCATATTTTTGGAAAATCACTTTTTATGCAGGGTTGCTGATTTTTGGTGCCCTTGCACTTTCAACACTTAGCCAAAAATTTGGATGAGTTAGGCAACAATGTGTAAGAGCGCACTTTTTTAGCACTTCTACATATTGTTTGGAAAATCACTTTTATGTAGGTGTGCTAATTTTGGTGCCTCTACACTTTCAACACTTAGCCAAAAATTTGGATGAGTTAGAGTGCACTTTTTTGGCACAACTGCATCTTTCACAATTTAACTAAGTATGATCAGTGAGACTTCGCGAAGGAGCTCGTTTCAAAGGTCTTCGCGAGGCAAACATAGGGGGATGCTCAAACTAACTATTTGAGGCTTTGGAATGCACTTCGAGGTAGATTAAAAATCACCTCATTTTGCATGCTTGAACTTCACGAACCTAGGAAACATACAAGTTTCGTAGGGGGGTTATCCGTGAATCGAGCGCTGCTAGATTCCATGATAACAAGTTCAACCAGAAGTGATGGGAGATAACAACAACAACAACAATTGCAATTGAACAAGAGGACCCCCGCTGCCTTAGGGTGATCAAATCGGACCTTTGGCCTTAGCATTAATCATGAATTTCCTAAGGGGTTGAGAAATCACTTTCCATAGTTCCAGGGTAATGGAAGTCAACATCTTGATGATCATCTTTCAACCTTTTCAACTGCTTGCGTCATTTTGCATGTGCCTCATGAAGACATTGTTGTACCTCTCTTTGTTGAGACACTCGTGGGAGGTGTTGTTGAATGGTTTAATCACTTGGAGCCAAGTTGCATAACCAACTGGGATACTGTGACTAAAAATTTGATGGCAAGATTCAAGCCAGCTGAAGATAGCCACTAGTTGTTCCCCCAACTCTCAAATTCAAAGGAGGACAACAATCTGATGAGGGAGTTCGTGGAAAGGTTTAATTGTTTGGTCACTCGTCTTTCATATACACTCAATCCATCACCTAAGATCTTGTTAAGTATTTTTTTCAATTCTCTTCCATCTGAGATAGTCTTTTTCCTCAAATCAACTAATGAGACGAAAATGGAGAATGCACAACAAAGTGCTATAGATATTGAAGACAACATGATCACTTCAGGGAAGATCAAGGGTGATACTATTAGGCCTTTGGTTCAAAGCTCTGCAGATCCACTACTTCAAATAGTTTCCAATGAAGTGACTATTCTCAAAAGGCAATTACCTCTTCAACCTACACCCCTTGCTCAAGTTGCACCACCACCTGCCCTGCCTGCACCGTAACTATATCAAGGACCACAACCATATCAACCTCAATATCTATACCAACTGAGGAGAAATAGCTTTTAGCCTTATAACAATTATAGGCCACGAGGGCTAGCTCCACCAAGGCAATCAACTAACAATACACAAAATGTTGTGTTTTTCTCTTTTCATGATTCCAATGAACATATTGCGCCACATTCCCTAAAAATGTCAAAATGAACAAGATAATGGGATATATCGAAACTACACTTGCACCAAGTTTTGTACCAACTCCATTTGAATGTTTTCTTACCTCAATTGGAAAAATTCAATGGAAACTTTGCAATGCGCTACGTTGAAAGTGAACCCAATTTTGAAGAACAAGAAGATTTTCGTTTGTACTCTCTAGCAATAAATCCTGATAATGTCACGACACATGTGTTCACAAGAGCTCAATATCTAAAAGCATAGAGAGAAGAAGAGGAAGAGAGGCTGAAGGTACATAAAGAAAAATAAAAAGGAAAATAAGTAGTAGCTTCTACTTCTAATATCAAGCCTTCTCAAGAGAATGTGAAAGTAGTTGCTCAAGATTTGTCTTCAAAAAAATTTGATATTGTAGATGCCTTGATGAAGAATAAAGTGCAGATTTCTCAACTAGAATATCTCCAAGATCATCCAGAGCAAGTGGACCGACTTCTTAAATTTATGAAGAAAGGACCTATCAAGCAGCCCACATTGATTGAATCATTTGTTCCATCAAAAGACAATCCTAAGCCCTTATGTATTTCTCTGTATATAGGGGGTTACAAATTGGGCAATTGTATCATTGATTCTAGAGCCTTGGACAATGTCATGCCTCTACAAGTGATGAATACTCTAGGAATTTTGTGCACTAAGACATAAGACAAATTCCAAGTCAGTATCATTGGTCAGGTAGTTGAAGGATGCTCAAGTGAGGTTGGCAGCCTATCTTGAGAAAAAAATTATGATGACCATCCTTGTAGCTGACATTCCAACTAGCTATGGGATGTCGTTAAGAAAAAGCTTTTGTAAAGACCCCGGTGGAGAGATTCAAATGGATTGGTCTTTTTTGAATATTCCACTGAAGAATGGTACTTTCAAGCTAGAACTAGAGCCCAAGTCTTGATCTATGGTCGTGAAGTCTCAAGATCCTCAAGCTCAAGTTTTGTATCAAGAAATAGGTGTTGGTACTTATGCCATGCTAGTAGAGATACCTAAAGAAAGTCAAGAGCTCATGTGTTCCACAAACGAATCAACAGATGATCCTAAGTTGTGTACTATGTAGTTTGATGGAAGTTGTTCTACTGCTAGTTCGGGAGCAGGAGTTGTGATAATTTCTCTTGAAGGATAGTTGTATCCATTTGCATAACACTTGTAATTTGATTGTACAAACAATATAGCAGAATATGAGGTGCTTCTACTAGGTCTTAGAAATGCAAAGGACATGGGTATTAAACATCTTAGAGTTGAAGGCGATGTGAAGCTTGTTGTGAAGCAAGTCAGAGATCAATTTAGAGTGAAAGTAGATCGTCTCCGACATTACAAAAATAGGGTGTGGAATGCAATAGATTGGTTTGAAGCATTTGATATCAAGTACATTCCATGTCTCGATAATAGTAGAGAAGATGCCCTCATAATGTCAGCTTCACTTTTCATGCCACATTCTGACTTCCGTCAAAATGCATTTTCCATTGAGCTAATATACAGGCCAGTTGTACCTAACAACTACGATGATTGGAAAGTCTTTGATGACGATGAACACATTAAGGAGTTTCATGTTATGGGAGATAATTTCAAAGAATTGTTCTGTGAGGTTAATTCATTTTCTTAAAGAGAATCAATAACAAAAGCCTCTGATGTGCCGAAGATTGTTGAAGACAAAGAAAGTTCAAAAGAACTAGATACAAGCATTATCTAGTTGAAAGGAAATAAAATCCCCAAGGGCTTAGTTTCCTTGGAGAATATTTTTGATAGGCACAATAGATACATACAAGATCAGAGAAACTCAAGGGAAAGAACCTATGCTGAATATAAACAAATAAATATCGGCATAGATGACAAGCCTTGGATTTTTAATTTGGGTACATGTTGCACAACAGAGGAAAGTGAGAAGTTTATCTCTCTGTGTCAAGCAATATTGTGATGTCTTTGCTTGGTCATAGGAAGATTTGAAAGTTTTTACACCAAGAGAATTGTCCCATACAATTCCTCTTAAACCTGAAGCGAAGCCCTTTAGGCCAAAACAAAGGCACTACAATCTGCGAATTCAAGATACCATCTATGTGGAAATACAGAAGATGGTGGATGCGAAGATCATCTTTCCAATTCATCACTCTACCTAGGTGTCTAATATAATTCTTTTATGAAAGAAGAATGGAGAAATCAGAATTTGTGTAGATTTCAGGAACTCGAATCAATCCTCTCTCAAGGATAATTATCCTCTGCCAATCATGGAGCATACCTTGTAGACGGTTACCAATTCAGAGATGCTATCCTTATTGGATGGTTTTTTTGGTTACAATCAGATTACAATAGTTGAAGAATATTAGTACATAATGGCATTCACAACCCTGTGGGGTACATTTGCATATGAAAGAATTCCCTTTGGCCTCATCAACACTAGCACTACAATTCAGAGAGCCATGGATTTGGCATTTGGAGACTTGAGGAACAAAGTAATTGCTATCTATCTAGATGACCTCACTATTTTCTCGAAGGCACGAGGAGATCATTTTTCACATCTAGGGAAAGTCTTTGAGAGATGCATATACCATAAAATATCACTGAATCCCAAAAAGTCTATCTTCGCGATGATGGAGGGAAAGTAGCTTGGCCACATCGTCTCCAAAGAAGGAACTCGAATTGACCCAAGCCGGGTTGAAGCTATCAAAATTGTCTCTTCCAACAAGTAGAACATGAGACACTCTTTCTTTGGTAAGGTGAATTTCATATGAAGGTTTGTGCCAGACTAAAGATATATCTGCTATGATGAAGAAGAAGATTGTTTTCAAGTGGACGAAAGAAGGCAAGAAGGCATTCACAACAATAAAAGAAGCTATCAGTCGAGCTCTAGTGTTGGTTCGTCCTGATTTTGAGAAGGATTTTATCCTTTACTACTATGCATTAGAGCATACTTTTTCTGCCATTCTAACATAAAAGTTGAACGAAGAAATTGAATCACCAATAGATTTCATGAGTAGTAGTTTCAAGGACAGTGAGTCACGATACTCTCAGATTGAAAAGAATGCATATGCAATGGTTTGAGCTATAAATAATTTCAGATTTTATATCTTGAATTCCCACACCATTGTATATGTCACTGAGCTAGTAGTGAAAAGCATGCTAACTCAACAGGAGATGGGCACAAAGAGAGGAAATTGGGTCGTGAAAATGCAAGAGTACGACTTGGAGATCAAGCTGACCAAACTCATTCATGGGAGAGGTCTTTTTCAGTTGATAGCAGAGGATGGTGATAAGAAGCTTCAAGCCAAAGGTATACCTGAAATTGAACATGAAGATAAAGAGGATCTGCCAATGGTCCTACTAATTGAATCCTCGAGAGAATGGTTTATTGAGATATGGTATTACCTAATATATGGTGATTGTCTAAGCCATTTGAACAAGCAACATAAAAGAATGCTAAATATGAAAGCACAAAATTATGTGATTATCAATAACGTTCTGTACAAGCAGGGCCTTGATGGAACATCCTTGTTATGTGTCACCAAGGATCAACAATGGTTTTTGCTAGAAGCTTTTCATAGTCAAGCATGTGGTGGACACTTTTCTTCGAAGGTGACAACTTTCAAAATTTTTTGGGCACAGTTCTTTTGGCCAACTATGTTCCGCGATGTGTATGAATGGGTGAACAAATGTTAGTTGTGTTAGCAGTTTTTTGGCAAGACAAAGTTGGCAACCGCTCCTCTCAGGAAATTTGTTGTAGAAACTCCATTTTAGCAATGGGGTTTAGATTTTATTGGACTAATCAATGCACATTCCAGAAAGGGGCATATCTATGTCCTCACAACCACTGATTACTTCACTAAATAGGTTAAAGCTATTCCCACCAAGTGGGCTATGTCTAAGGTAATGTGTGACTTCTTGAAAGAAAACATTGTTATGCACTTCAGGGTTCCTCACAAAATTGTGAAAGATAATGCAACATGTTTCTCATCTGAGGAGCTACTGGAGTTTTGTTTTGATCACAACATCACTCTATCTCACTCATCATATTATTACCCCTAGGGTAATGGACATGCCAAGTCATCAAACAAAAACATAGTCACAATCATCCACAATTTAATTGATTCTAGTCAACGAACTTGGCATAAGAAGCTCTATGATGCTCTCTGGGCTGATAGGATTACTCCAAAGAGAGCCATTGGTACTTCACCCTCATCCTCATGTATGGTACAGAGGCAACCATACCTATCATGCTGGATTTTTCCACTTTGAAACTGGCAACCACAATAGAGGATGGGGAGTTCATAGATCCTATTCAAAAGTGCATAATGTACCTGACTAAGCTTCAAGAAGAAAGGGTGGAGGTAGTAGACAAAATCACTGAGCATTAGGAGTGAGTGAAGAAAATTTTAGACAAGAAAGATCCCTGATTCACCAGTGAGATTTTGAGGTTGGAGATCAAGTCCTACTGTGGGACAAAAAACATGAGCCCAAGGGAATGCACAGTAAATTTGATTCCTTGTGGCTGGGGCTGTTCAAGATTCACAAGCTCGCAAGGGAGAAAACTTATATTCTCTCACATTTTGATGGAAGTCTCCTCCCACTACCACATAGTGGGAAGTACCTGAAGAAATTCATCCCTTCAAGGGTGGAGTAAACATTTTCTGCAAAGATCTCTATAAATATTTTTCTTTTATGTTTTTGTGATGTGTTTCCCCTTTCCATGATGTGCTTGTTATGTTGTGTTTTCCCTTTCTGTAACAGTCCTGTCGTGTTTTAGGTGATTATGCATCTTGTTTTAGGTGATTTTTAGGGAAGTCCAACTATTAGGTGATTTCTAGGAAGTCCTGTCATAGGTGACTTAGGAAAGTCTTGCAAATAGGTGATTAGGAAATGTTACTGACTTTGATGCTCAATGGATAAGGCACTGGTCTATGCTCAAAACTCCAAAGATTCTTTGGTTCTCCTATGTCATAAGTATCTGACATGGTCCCCAGACATAGCCAAATGTTGTACCCCAAATTAAAATTTTTGCTACACTTAGGTACTTTCAAAAAAATGAGTAAAAGTCTTGTCAAATTTGTCAAAAAAAGGTCAAAATTGGGATATGTATGTCTTGTGTGAGGGGTTAAAACTCAAGATTTTCAAAATCCGATGATCTGGGTCTGCTCAGAGCAACTATATCTAGAAAACCTAGATCTCAGTTTTTCATCCCTACTTTTTAGGAAAACTACTATTTTTAGAAACTTTCCAAAAATAGTAACTTTTATGGGTTTTTTGGGTTTCTTTCAAAATAGATACTGGTAACATTTTCCAAAAATAGAAAATTTCTAAAAATATAAAGTTTTTCTGTTAGGGTTCAAACTAATTTTGATTGGCTCAAAATACTTCCTCATCAGGCTGGCACAATTAGAATCACAATACAATTAGTTTTTCCCTAGTGGGTCTATTATGCTTTTTCAATTTCAGAAAGCATTTTGGGAGCTCCAAAGTCATCAATGGAGGCCAGTTAGCTGACAAGTGTTAGATTCAACATTCAAGCAATGAACAGAAGATGAGATGATGACCATGCATGAAGAACGAAGGTAGAAGTTGAAAATTGCAAAATTTTGACTAACACTGCCAGCCACAAGTGCCCCAAGAGGAGATAGGAACCCAACTTTTTAGGGCATCAAATGGTGGAATTAGGGTTTGTGTTTCCAAAATAAGTTGTTCAGATTCTTCCCAACTTTGTAGCGAGTTGAACAGTGTAATCATTAGATCAGCCAGTCACCCATAATTCAAGATCAAATGGAGAGGTTTCAACCAGAAGACAGAAGGCAAACCACATAAAACTTCAAAAATTTATAAGTCTAGGAATTTTAGGCACCCCAGGTGCCCAGGGGCACCCAGCCTTTTGAGAGGTCAAACTCAATAATTATGGTTTGCATATGAGCTAAATCTCTTCAGGATTCAATCAGCTTCGCAGTGGATGTCTTTGTCAGAACATTGGACTTGTCAATCACCAACAAATCTAGATCAAGCTGAATGTGTCAAATGAAGGTTTGAGTTTGAAGATGAAAATTAGATGAAAAATGGCTGTCTGGAGGAGTTGGGCACCCCAGAAGGAGAAAGGCGCCCAATTTTTATGGGCCTAAATGGATGAATTTTCCAATGAAGCCTTCAACATGTCTTCCTTAGATTCGATCAAGCTTTCCAATGAGACCATCAACTTGTCAATCAGAGTTGGCTACCAAAATATGTCAAAGGCTAAACATAGGGAAAAACACAAGAAAAATCACATAAGTCAAAACAAAGGATAAAAACTTAGAAAACATTCTAACTCTAGTGAAGTTGGGCGCCCCAACTAGCTAGGGGCACCCAAGCTTTTGAGCTTTCAGATACAACTTTCAGGAGATAGCACTCCCAGAAGAACCCTCCTAGAATATTCTTAGCTCCACAATGAGTCCAACAGTCAGTCCATCAGAGCTTCAGATCATCAAAAGTGGCAAGATCATCTGGAAGAGAGGAGATAAGCTTAAAACCTAAAAAACATGAAAAAATGGTTGTTTGGTTGAGATGGGTGCCCCTGGACAAGATAGGCACCCAAGATTTTGAAGCCTAAAATGATGGATTTTGCAGTTGCAACCTCCAAGATTACCTCGTTAGATTCAGCCAAGCTATCTAATGGAATAGTCAACTAGTCAATTAGATTAGTTTAGCTCCAGGAATCAAGAATTCTTTAGAAGATCAAAGGGAAGTGAGAACTTGATAAAAACGAGAAATTGATAAACATAAAAAAATGGCTAAGTCTAATAAAGTTGGGCACCCCTAGAGAAAGTTGGCACCCATGATTTTGAAGCATCAAATGAAATTTTTAGTCAAAGGTGCCTCCAGAATGATCTCATCAGATTTAATCAAGCTCTACAATGAATTATTCAACTCATTTGTCAGATCAATCTGGAAGCCAAAAATAAAATTCAAACTAGGGTTTCAAAGTTGAGAAAAAGTTGAAAACTTGAAAAAATGACTAAGTCTAGAGAAAGTTGGCGCCTCCAGCCAAGAAGGGCACCCAAAATACCATGCCTTCGCCAATTTTTCAAAAAATTCAAAGTTGCAAGATGAAAAAATGTCCATATTCAATGTACAAGAAGATTTTAGGGTTTGCATGCATTAAAGTAAAAGAAAACAGGGTTTTCTCAAGCCTAAGGCTTATTTAAGAGGCCTTTGTCATTCAATTTCCATCATTCTTTGCAGGTGGCATCCTAGTTGAAGAGGAGCAGCAACTTTGAAGGTTTTCTTTCATGATTCAAGACTTCAACTTGCCGATTTTTAAAAAGTTCTTCATCAATTTTTAGACCAACAACATAAGACCTTCATTTTCCATGTTTTTTTAATCCAGAACATCAAATTTTTGAAGAAGGTCAAGAATTTCAATTTTCAACAATTTGGGTCTTTTTAGCTCATCATTCTAAAGAATTTTTGAAGAAATTTCTCAAGTTGCAGGAGCTGCTTTTTCCTTGCATGTCAGGGAAATCATTAGAATTTTCAAGTTTTATTCATCTGGGTCCTCTTAAAACATTCTTCTGAACAAAACCCAGATGCCAACTTTTTTTGTGAAAAATTGAAGAAATTAGGGTTTGTTGATTTTTTAGTCTACACTCAACATTTTCAAAAATGGACGATTTGGGTCTTCTTGTAACAAAATTCTGAACAAAACCCATCCTCAGAAAAAATTCAAAAAAAATTTCCGTTTGAAGAATAAAATCCAGCATTCTAAATTTAGATAATGTGCAAAATTTGTCTAAATATAGGCAAGTTTACAAGCAATCTTCAAGGATTTCAAAATGGAATACACTCCCAATGATTTCAAGACCAAGTCAGCACTATACCACAACTTCATCAAAACAGCTGAGACTGACTTGCATCACATCAGCCCGGTGTTCGACTTACATGCCTTGGAGAACATAGGTAACACTGCAATCAGAAACCTAGGGCACTCTAGATTTCTCACAACAGCATCCATTCCTATTTTAGTGCACAGTCTAGGGTTTGTAATCGCTTGCATCAAGCATTACAATCTAGAAACTCGAGAGACTCATTCAGTACATGGAAGATTGATTTGCGGCCTAAAGCTAGATATGATTGAAAAATGCTTCTCAATTCCACCTTGGCCTTAGAGTGTGACTATCATCAAGGGAGAATGTGAAAGGATATGTGATATGCATAAGGAAAAATACAAGAAGAAGATTGCACAAAAGTGGATGAAGGAAAAACATAAGACTCTGTCGAAGAACATTGGGCGAGGGGAATTCAAAGATGAAATTTCTATCATGATCACCTTGCTCAACAGGGTCATTGGACAAGAAGATGCTACACAATTCCAGCCCTAGATGTTCTATTTTATACCTCACATCATGAAGAAAATTGAGTTCTATGATTGGGAAACCTTAATTAGTGACAAAATCCATCAACAAATAACATAATACTTCCATATTCATGAGTTCCATATGGTTTCCTATCTAGTCTACCTAGTGGCCTTCCAGGGCCAATTCAGAGAGTTGAATACTGAGGGGTCCCTGAACGTACAACATGTCTACAACTACTACCCTCAACTGGAGTTCATGAAGTCACTACATCATTACAAGAGGGTGAACGAGGCTTTCCTGATGAACACAGTGCAAGACTTGGATAATGAGTTGCATGTCCATATTTCATCCACCGCCAGGGCAGCAATAGCAGAGTGGGCAGATTGGTTTATATAGCTTCCTACATTCACCTACCTCAGAGTCTATGGCTACTCCAATGATCCACTCATGTTGCCAAGGTACCCATCAGATGAAGTTTCTTTCATGGAATTCCTAAGGCAAGCACATGATGCCCACATAGTCTTGAGGTATAGAAAGAAACCCACCCTCAATTTTACATTGGGGTTGGGAATCTATACATGCGTATCACCAGCAGAGGCTAAATACATGGGTGATGAATTGTCTAAACTCGATCTCAAGTGTTACAGTGAGAGATGATCATATGACCTTCATGGTGTCTTTGTTTACCAACTTGAGAAGAACTATGCTCATTTGCCCGCTCATGAATATTTTTGGGCTAACTATAGAGATGAGTTTGAGTTGTGGAGGCATAGTTACAATAGACTCACTCTTCATCAAATGAAAGATTTCTTAGTAGAGGATATTGAAGGATTATCAGATGATGATAGAGATGTACTTCTTCCAATGTACACTCAAAAGCGAATTGAAGATCAACCTCTTCCATAGGTCAATTAGGCTAATAAAGAGTCCCTCTCAGTTGAAGAAAGGACAAGACAAGTCCTTGAGCACAACAAGGTTTCCATGGTCCCCAAGAGGTAGAAATATGTGCTAGCAGCAAAGCCACCAAGAATACAGTCAAATCTTCCCTCTTCTTCTGGAGCACAATCGAAAAGGAAAGGTGTAAGTTAGTGTCAAGAAGGTGTAAAGGGCAGTAGGTCAACTAAAAAAATAAGAAGGTTAGACTTCTCAAACATAACCATACAAGAGCAACCTATAGCTAAAGCAAAAGCTCCTCTAGAAAAGTTCATACCTCATAAGGAAGAAAAAGATGTGCCTTTGACACATGATCCAACACCATTGCCAAGTTCTTCGCCAATTCATATTGATATAAAAGATGAAGAAGATGAAGAAGTTGTAGTTGAACCTCCCAAGAAAGTTAGTAGAGATACCAGATTTTGGCTTGAGAGCTCCTTGGGAAGGAAGAGAAGAAGACCTTCATATCAATTGAATTTTTATGATCTTGACAACATCTATTAGGAGGCACCTAAGAAGAAATCAAAGAAGCAAGTTCATTTTGAGAGAAATCCTGATGGTGAGATGATCATGCAAACTATGACACCTCCTAAAGATAAAAACAGAGATGAAGTGGATGTAGATGACTTCATGACGGTGAAGGAAAATCTTGGAAAAAGCACTAGACATGCGAAGGTTATTTTGTTCAGAGTTGCATCTGAAAGCGTTCAAGAAAAAGTGCTCAAAGATGGAGAAGACAAGGCAGCCCTCAAGGCTGAAATATGGCAACTCAAGCTTTACATTTATAACCTTGTCCATGGCACTTCACATCCTACTCAGTTGTTGTCCCAGGTTCTAGAGACACTAGCTGATCATCATCAGTTGAGATAGCTGGTAATATGTGGGAAACAAAATCAAGAATGGATTGAGGGAAATATCATCAGAGGAAAAGAATTCCTTGCAAAAATGTTTCAACTGAGGAATAATGCTCATGACTTACATCAAGGCCCACAAGGATTTGAACAATCAATGGCAGAGGTAAATCCTAAGCATGAAATCATCATTGTAGATTTAGATACAACTTATGGCTCAACAGTTTCCAAAGAACATAAGAGACAAATCCTTACTTGGAAAGAGCATCACAACTTCAAGGTGAGAACCTATGAGAGGATAGCTGAGGAGTTTGTTGCATATAGGAAAAGGGTGGTTGAAGCTTTTTTGTTCATAAATGAGTTTAGTACAGAGATCCCTGCTTGGTGTCATCATGATGATGGTTCCTATGTCAGACTTGATGAAGTGCAAGCCCAGTTTCAGAGTGTTGTTCATAGCAATGATGGTGGCATGAGTCAGATTTCCATGATGCCAGCAAGGTTCAAGAAAGCATCCAATGAGGCCAAAGATTTCCTAAGATCGATTGCAGATGGAGAAGATATCCTAGAAAAGAAAAACTTTGCTATTGATAGTATTGATGCACCTGTTAGAGACACACTTCCAAACTTTCTAGCAAATGTGATTGAGATTTAAAGCATCTTTTTCTAGAAGTTTTCTTTCTGCTTTCTTTCTATTCTCAAAACAATTCTTATCTATTCTTTGTAGAAGAGAAAGAAGATAAAATGTAATAGTTGGCACTTCCTATTTTTCCTGCTTTCTTAGGCGTTAGATGTTATCTTCTTCTAGTTTTAGAAATAAAGCTTTCTTGTTGAGCAAGTCTTAGTTGTAAAAGCAAGGAGATTTTAGGGTTCCCTACTCCAATACTTGTTTTTAAATAAGAGTAGTCTTGCTTATTTATTTTCAACCGTACTAGTGATAACAAATTGTTGAGCTTATTTTACCTTCAAGTTGTTGTCTTCTAGTTGCTATTCACTTTGTGTAAGAACAATTTTGCAAGTCTCTTTTAGCTGCAAGTTATTTTTCTGTGCATGTGTTTAGTGTAATCTTTGTTCCATAAATTTGAGAAATGAAGTCTTGAGCCTCTTTTTCCTTGATATAATGTCTCACGTTTCCATTTATTGTGTTATGCTTATGTGATCTTAATTTCAGCTTGCATTGAAAGTAAGTAGATGTATTTTGAGAAAGATTTTATTTAAGCACTTTGTCAGAGAATGAAACTTTGTTCATTTCTGTTTCTCTTACTCTGTGTTTACTTGAGAAAATGGAAATGTCATTAGCATAGGTTAGTCATAGTTGAAATTCCTTAATCAGAAAATCTCAACTACAATGCTTGAGTTTTATAAACCTTGTGCTCTTAGTTGATAAAAAAGATAGGCAACTTAGTTTTAGTTTACTTTCTTGAACACCATCAGCAAAGAGGGAGCTTCCCCTCCTAATTCAAAGAGCAGTTTTACTGTGCATAGTTGTTCATTTCTAATTTGCATTCCAAAGGCGCAAATTAAAATGCCTACAAAGTGTAATGTAATTGAAGATAGCACATAGGATAGTATATTAGGTGTATTTAGTCAAGACTAGTGAACTGGAAGATGAGAAGGATCCAACCTTAAAATACTATCCATTTCTAAACAAATTTTGGGATGTATTTATAGCTAAAATTTTTAGGATACTATCCAAGAGAGTTTGAATTATATTGGTGTGCTTCCAAAAACTAAGCCATATCAAAATCACCATATTAGATGATGATTAGAGAGATTTTTGAATTAAAGAAACAACTACAACAAAAAATGGAGGAAGATTTAATATATGAAGTGTTTCACCTTGGGTGCTTTGGTGATATTTGTCAAGAAGGATGAAACTTTAAGGTTATGTAGTGATAATAGGATGTTAAGGTTGTTATCAAGAATAAGTATCAATTTATAAGAATCAATGATCTATTTGATCAATAAATGGATCATCAAAATATTCAAAAAATAATGTTGACTTGGATATCATCAACTTCAAATTAAAGATGAGGACATCCATAAAATTGCCTTCCAAACTCACTATGAACATTAAAGATTCATAGTATTATTCAGGTTAGCTAATGCTCCTACAACATTCATGAATCTAATGAATAGTGTACTCCATGGTTACTTAAATACTTTTTTTTTCAATTTTCTTAGATGAAATTATTTATTTATTCTAGAAACTAGGAGAAACACTAGATTAAATTTTGCAGATGATATTGTAGAGATTGTGAGAACATAAATTTTATGCCAAGTTGTCTAAATGTGCCTACTTTCAAAATAAGATACACTATTTGGGATATATTACATTGGTTGATGGGATGTTAATAGATCCTTCAAAGATATTCATGATAATTAAGTGGTTGGTTCCTAAGAATGGAGCCAAAGTGTGTAGTTTTATGGGCTTGGATGGGTATTATAGAAGATTTATAGAAGGCTTTTCGATAATAGAGAATCCAATAATTTCTTTGCAAATGAAAGGAAAATGCTTTGTTTGGTAGATAAAATCCAACAAGCCTTTAAATTACTCAAATATAAGCTCAATATTTCTCCTATCCTTAGAGTGTTTGACCCTAACAAAAAAATATTGTTTTAACCATATCCGCCCCAAGGAGGATTTTTAGAGTCTTGATACAAGATGTTCTGGTTATATATGAATCTCATAAGTTAAAACCCTACAAGATAAATTGTGTTCTCCATGACCTCAAGTTAGAAGGAATTGTTCATGCCTTATGGAAATGGAGGCATTTCCTTTTAGGGAAACCATTTGAACTCAACATTGATCATTTGGGTTGAAGTATATTTTTTCCCAACCAAATCTATATTCTAGAAAAAAATGGTAGTTGCAGTTCTTAGTCAATATGACTTTAAGATAGATACATCAAGGGGAAAGAAAACTAAGTACCAAATGCTCTGAGTAGGCAAAGATAAGTTTCAACTATATCCATTTCATGGACAAATTTTTGACACCAATTATTAGCAACTTACCTAATAATCGACATTACAAGAAAGTTAGAGAAGTATTATAGAACTACTCCTTAGTTCTTAACTATGAAGGGTATAATTTAGAAGTAGATGGTTTACTTTGTTTCTGCAACATACTATATGTACTAGCTAGTGGTGATTTAAGAACCAAGGTATTGCAAGAGGCACATAATTCTCTACATCCAAGACATCCAAGGGTTAGGGAAATGTTATCATATTTAAGGCCATTATATTTTTGGCTTGGTATCAAGAAATATTTTGTTATTTTTTAATTTTATGCAACACCATAAAAAGCTAAATGAACAACTAATAATATGCATGCAGAGTCATGATACAAGAAATGGGAGAAAAGAACAAAATGTTGACTAGTAATGGAAATTATATTGAAGTTGTAAATAAATTGCAATCACTATGGCTCTACGAAAAAATAGAAATCTAACAATTACTATACCTAATAAAAATAAATGCCCAACCTAATAAAAAAATCACTACATATACTGCTTAAGAACCTTTTTCAAATATTAATGCAAATTCCCTTTCAAAATTTAAATCCCTTCTAGTGCAAGAGCATCTTAGGGATTGAGTAATCTTGCATCACCCAAAATATTTATATTTGTTGCATGTTATCACATGTTATTTTTTGGCATTGTACATACTTTTTTTCTCTTGTGACACCTTGTATCCATTGCACACTTGCACATTTTGTCTCAATGTGTTCTTTTGTAATGGTTTTGGGCATATTTTGGGCTTGCATAATTATACACACTAGGTGTCATTTTATTTCCTTGAACATTGTCTTTTTGATGTGCTTCACATAGGTCTTGGCTTGCAATTGTGCCTATATGTGTTTCATGTTTTTTTGCAACCTTGGTTTTTAGTGGCATTACCATTCATGTTTCTAGACTTATGTTGGATGAAACTTGAATTCTTGAATTAAATTCTACTTTTTTCATTACTTGGTATCATGTTCTTAGTACACATCTATGCCATTTTTTTATGTTAAATCCTCTAATCCACACACATGGTTTCATAATTTTTTAGTATAACTTGTATACTTGATAGTTGATTTAAGTTTTCCATGCAACTGGTTGATTAGTTCGGAATTGAATTAAAATTCTTGGATTTTATTTTTTATTCTTTGAACGACACATGGACATTTTATGGATTTATTCTAATTCGTATTGCATTCCAAAAATCATCTTGTTTGATTATATTAACGTTGTTCAACTTCAAAAGAAAGGGGATAGTAATCTAGCTAGAATCTTGTACCTTAGAGAGTTAGTTATTGAGAGTGATAGATTGTATGCAAAAAGTATTTGTTTAGGTTGTGTATTATTTTGATGGCTTTATATTTTAATAGGTTTTATTTGTAAATAAGGGCCCATGTGGTTATAATTATTTATAGATTAAATAAAGGTTTCATTCTTTATATTTCCTTGGTATTCTTCCTATAGTGAATCCTTCACTACAAGAAATAAATTCATCTCACCTTGATGTTGATTAATAAAAGTGCCCTATGGAATCTACATGCCTCCCCAATTTCTTCCATTTTTTTGATACTTTAGTGTAGTTTTGGTAAATTTCCAGGTCCTAATGGATCCATGTCATTCGATACTTCAAGTTAAATTTCATTTAATAGCTCACAAGACTTCTATAAAAGAGGTAGAAATCATTTTCGTAAGAAAACCTAATGTTGTAATGCATGGTAGTGCATTCTATATTGTAAGGATAAAAGTGCATTGTGCAAATATTAGTTGGCCTCACTTATTTTGTTAGTGTAATTCATGTCTTAATTGAGGCCACATGAATCTTAAATAAGGATTCCCAAAATGGTGAAGGATAAATATATCATAAAAGGGATGCAACCATCCAATCTACCAAGTTCATTCTACGGTCTACAAGATGTGAGGTCATTGCAACACAAAAATTATGTCTTTCACCTTGACAACATAATTTTGGTATAAGTGGTTTCATCATGTCATCCTAAGTAGGTCTAGATCACTAGAGTGGTAGCACTGAGTTAAATCACATCCATGATTTAAATATCATAGTAAGGTTGAGAATTCATGGATAGTGGCTATATAGTGCCTAGATAGGAAATTTTTACCTACTATTAATGTGATAACGTTGAAGATGAGGAAAATATTGAAGGTGAATAAAATGGAAGATAATTCAATACAAACACAATACCTTGACCTAGAATTTGTGCTCACTCCTTGATGAGTGAAAATGGAGTGCACCCTTGTTCCATTTGATTTTCTCTTTGATGTTGATAATATGTGGATTGTTCAATACTCTAGCATATTCTTGGTATGATTGCAAGATGATAGATCAAAATGGTAGCATGAGGGTACGATAGCTTGATTCTTGGATATCAGGATGAAGGATGAGAGCCTCTAAACATAGAGTCTTGAAGAGGCAAAATCAACGGTTAGGAATGATTAGTTATGGATGGCTAAGATTGAATGAGGATTAGGGTTTGGATCAAAGATGTAGTCATGTGACAAGTGGTACATGAGGGATAGGATATAGGTTTAAGATTGGGATAAGAAAAAAATCCTTATGGGAATGTATAGGATTAAGAGGTGGGATTGAAATGAATGGATGTGATGAAAAGTTAGTTTGACTTTTGGCTAGGTGTTTAATTCAATGAATCCAAATAAGGAGTTAGTTAGGCATGTGAAGGGTACACTTGTCACATGCTGGAAATTTTAGATTATAATTCGTGTGAACAAGATTGATGGATAGGATTAGATGGACAAGGATAAAGGATAAAGTGGAATTAATTAAATACATTAAATTTATTTAATTACTAGGATGATGTGAAGGGAAAATAATTAAATAAATGATAAATATTTGTTTGATTAAAGGATTAGGATAAAGATTGGAAAGGATGGAAATAATTAAATAAATATTAAATATTTATTTAATTAATAGGTTAGGATAGGGTAAAATTAGGTATGGTTGGGTAAAGTCAAATTTTAGGTGTCTACATTTTTCCCCTCTTTGATATGACATCGCAAAGTGGTGTTCTATCAAAGAAAATAAACATAGTGGATGAGAGAGAATAAAGATCAATGATATGATGCCCTGGTCAATGGGAGGATGAGAAAGGATGAAGAAGGAAAGATAAGGATTAGGTGATGAGATTCCCCCTTGTAGTGATAACTTTAAGAGACCACCCTAAAAAATATATAAAATCTTGGTGAATCTTTCTTTTTTTAAGAAAAAAAAATAATTTCTATTGGCAAATCTTGTAGAAGTTGATAATCCAACCTCATAGATCCCAATGAACACCTGAAAACAAATAACCTATCACCAAAGGACATCAAGAGACACAAGAATGGTGCTCTACAAACATGAAGCAAAAATATATTACCTAAGAAGTTAATAATTACAAAGAGATCATTCGTTAAGAAAGGAGATCAAAACCCTAAAGTGAACCCTAGGATTTAATAAAGTAATTATTAAAGTTCCTAAGTTTAGCTTAATTGAAAATAAAGTAAAAGGTGACTTAATTAATTAATCAATATGATTAAATTAATTAAGTAATTAACCTATTACTCTAACATCCCCCCTTAAGATGAACTTAGGGAGAAGCTAAAAAACTAAGGACAAAATGCATGAAAACAAAGATGGGTCCCAATAACTAGGCCAGATGAGGTACCCATGTACAAGTGTAAAACATCTCTCACAATAGGAGAAAAGGAGAAAACCCTATGGGAAAAACTCCTCTCCAAAGAGAGAAATACATGTGAAGGACTAAGAAGCCTCCAAACAAGAATGTCCCAAAAAGAATAGGAACAAGTGAAGGACTAAAGAAGCCTCCAAACAAGAGTGAAGGACTGAAGAAGCCTCCAACAAGAGTCAAGCACAAATAAGCCTCCAACCAAGAAGAAATTGTCCCAAAAGATAGGAACAAAGGATGAACATGGAAAACACCGCTGAAACATGAAGAAGTTACAAGATTTGTTGTAGAATGACTGTTGAAATGCTGAAAGAAGAACCTTCGCTAAAACATATGATGATCAAGATCAAGAAGGAATGAATCTATATGAGTGCCTCTAATGACACTACTCGAATCTGATGGAAAATCAAGGAAAAAATCAATAACTCAAAGATACAAATGGCACAAGTACCAATAGTCTAAAGAGCTGATCAAGTGAAAAATGGAAGGTCGCCTCCAGAAATAGGAATGCAAAAGTGTCTATATGGTAAGTAATCCATCTCACTGAAATGCATGGGTAACTAGCCATTGCATCTGCCTAGTACATAGGAACAAATTGTATACGTAGCTCACTCCAATGTGAAACCAAGGAAGCATTAGCACCAAAGGTAAAAACCCCCCCATAATACTAACAAGGGAGAGGTATGACAGGTACACTAAAACTAAATTCTTGAATGTAGTGCATGATAAAGAACTAAGAACATCTGAATGTGCAGACATGAAAGTACAAGTAGATATAAAGGATGTGAAAAACAAAAGTCACACACACATGAGAAATGTATGAAGGAAAAATAAAGGAAAACATCAACCCCCATGACACTTTATATCATAGTGCAAGTACAACAAGGCACAAAGTAATGTACAAGAAACCCAATACTACACATACAAAGTTGAGGCACTTTATTTCAGTGCATTTACAGATGATAAATACATGCAATGTGAGCCCATAAGGTCCAAAAAGGACAACAACTAAGAAGAAGGATTTATGGAAAAAATAAAAAATCAAATTTGGAAACCACCTGAAACATTGTGAAGAGCTCAAAACAAGCTTTCTGATGATATCTCATTTTCCCATTTTCGACATCGTATGCAAAAGTTATGTTGAAAACACTAAAAGAAACTCTAGAAAAGAAGATATGACTTTGAAAAGAAATAACAGGGACCTAAGAAAAATATCCAAAAAATACGTGCACCATTGGAAAGTACTCTGATTCCTCTTTTCGATGGTATTTTGTTTGCTTGATTTTGACACCGTGGGAAAAAGTTATGGCCTCTGGAAGAAAAAAACTCTCAAAGGGAAAAAACACAGTTTGTTGCATTAAATTTGATATCTAAATGGCTATTGTAGTAGAAATACGGGGTTAAAATTGATGACCAAATGGTCATTGCCATATTTTCCTAATTTGACTTATTTGAAAAAAAAAATTGTTTTTTATTAAAAAAAACAATAAAAAAAATTACATTAATAATTTAAAAAAAAAATTAATTAAAAAATTTGGGACTACAGGTTTCGTACCATCAGGAGTAGTATTGTTAGACCATTGACAGCTTGACAATACATCATTCGACGCATAAGGGCTTGCAGGCTTGCGTACGCAGGTACCCCATACAAAGCCTGCCAAGCCTTTAAAAGGCCTTTAAATTTTTTTTTTTGTTTTTTGATTTTTTTATTTAAACTTTCAATAAAGTTTTTTAATTGATTTTTTTTAATTTCTAGAAAAAAATTGAAAAACTTAGAAATTAAAAAAATACCTGATTGAGGAAAAAAAATGTCTCGATCCATGTGCAAATGGTCGTACGACACCATATAGCAAAAAAAAATTCCTCATAGGTCAACTGCTTGGATTTCAACGATTTCACAGTCAATCTTATGGTTTTTGGCCACTGCAGATGCAATGGTGAGGTTCGTTTGGGCTCAAAACACCCCAAAAATTACACCTCTTGGATCTAGCAAAAAAACCCTTTCTTCAAACCCTCACAGATCTCACAAACGAAAGCCAAATTTGACAAAACAAAGGTTAATCTTGACTATTCTAGTAACTCTAGATTCAATGGAGAGGTCTGATTTGACCCTGGATGCACTGGAAAACTGCTTCAAGGCAAGATCTCACAAAAAAAGGAACAAGAAGCTTATAGATCTAGAGCTCTGATACCATTAAAAGTTGATAATCCAACCTCACAGATCCAATGAACACCTACAAGTAAATAACCTATCACCAAAGGAGTTCAAGATACACAAGAATAGTGCTTTGCAAACATGAAGCAAAAATTCATTATCCGAGAAGTTAATAATTACAAAGAGATCAATCCTTAAGAAAGGAGATCAAAACCCTAAAGTGAACCCTAGGATTTAATAAAGTAATTATTAAAGTGCTTAAGTTTAGCTTAAGTGAAAATAAAGTAAAAGGTGACTTAATTAATTAATCAATATGATTAAATTAATTAATTAATTAACCTATTACTCTAACAAATCTTTCCTCTTTTTGGAAAAAAAAAAAATTACTGGTGAATTTTTTACATCTCTAAAATTTTGTAGAAAATATTTGGTGAATCTTGAAAAATAATAAGAAAATGCATTATTTATGATGGCGAACCCATCCAATCTAAAAATAATTCTCATGAAAAAGTAGGGGCTCAAGAGTGGAAATTATTAATGGGTTTAAGGGGTAGACTATAATATTTACTTGCCACCATTATCTTAAAATATAATATAATGGCCCTCATTGTATTCTACAAGGTAAAATATAGCCATGATCTATAATTCTCATGGGGCTCAAAATTTCTTTTATATCATTGTTCTAACAACCCTTGTTGTATTATGCAAAGTAAAATGTACCCATACAATATATAATGCTCATGAGACTAGAAATTATGGGCTCCATGAGCATTATAGATCGTGGATACATTTTACTTCATGGAATACAACAAGGGTCGTTAGATTATATAATAAATCAATGGCGGAAACTAAATATAAGAAATATAGTCCTAAAGAAACTAATGATTATGATATATTATTGGCGAATTAATATAGATTTTTACTATAATTTATAAAATTTAGTTGAATCTAATCTAATCATGTATCGAATATTGTGGTGAATTATTGAGTTAAATTATTTAATAAAATAAATTCTTTGGTGATTTAGATAAGATTGTAATATTTTTTGTAAAAAAGTGGTGATTCAAGTCATGTTATAGCTTGAACTATTAGCCAATTTTGGATTCCCAAATTTCAACTATTATCCAATTGATGAATATTAGCCATTAAAAAAATCACTACCCCCTTGAAAGGACATGAGGGTTAGGAGAACATAGGTGTGCTCTTGAAATGCAAGGGAAAATGGGGGATAAGGATCAATAAGTAGATAAAATAGAAGATGAAAGGAGATTATTAGATGAAAAGAAAGGACAATTTGATGGAAAATGATGAAAAGGAAGGGGAATTTGATGATGATATATTAGTTATGCCAATGTCTAATGAGAAATCCTAATATTTGATATATCAATGATAATTATCCACCAAGGTACAAAGAAACAAAGTGACAAGGTAACCTTTACATGGACTTGACACTTAAAAAATGACAAGAATGACATAAAGATAAAGAAGATGCCCCACAATACACCAATTGTGACACACCAAGATATAGATAGATCAAGGTGGCTATAAGTAGGGGTATTCATGAGTCAAAAGATAAATCAAAATAAAAAACTCACTAGAAAACATGTCATGCAACCAACATATCGCTTGCCAAAAATAAGATAAGATGATGATTTGCTTACTTAGGATTAGAGAGTCACCTAAGAAAGTGTTGGATAAGAATGATGATGATTGATTGATTATGCCAGAAATAGGGTTCCAAAGGGCATGATTGATTGGATTCAACTTTTCAACACTTGTGGATAACCAAGAAGAAACGATAGATAACTAAGAATTGATGATTGATAGATGAATGATCAGCAAAAGGATAAGATGATTGGTTAATGTTTGATATCTAGGCTAATGATATGATTTCAATAAGGTTCAATGCCTTGGATGTAATGTTTTTTTGATTAAATGCAAGTTTGAGGAGTGCAAGATGATGATTTTTATTTTTATGTTTTTGATGAGATAGGATGGAAGGACTAGATGATGATTTTTTATTATGGTTAAGATGGGATGGATATGATAGGAGAGATTGATGGGTTGATGGTTGAGATGTTTTTTATTAATGGATGAAGATCTTATTGTGGGATGGAGGGATGGAAAGATGAATGCAAGTGCATAAGATTTGAAGTCCACTAAGTTGGAAACTAAGGATATACAAGGTTGAATCTGTGACATAATGTAGACATAACTTTTGCATATAACACAAGGGAAAGAACAAAGAAGGGTGGGACATGATAGATGAGATGGTGGGTGACACTAATCAAGAATCAAGTAAGCCATGATAGGTTTATTATGGAGGAATCGATGGGTTGTATTTTATTATGATATGGGAAGATAGGAGTGATGGGCGGATGGGATAGGATCCTAAGAGATGGTGGATAAGAGACTACTACACTTGGTGCCTATTTTTAGGTTTTCACCATGGTACTTATCCAAGGTGTCACCGAAGTGGTTTTCATTGTTGGATTGATTGTTTTTATTTACTATTTTTTATTTTTATTTTTTGATTTTTAATTTTTTTGGTTTATTAGATTTTTTGATTTTTTTAGATTCTTTGGATTTTTGGATTATTTTGAGTTTTTGAACAAATGGGACTTGATGATGATGTGATAAAGGTTGAAACTCTTTTATAGATGGATAATGATGTTGGATGGATGTATG
This sequence comes from Sequoia sempervirens, assembly GCA_007258455.2. NCBI lineage: Eukaryota > Viridiplantae > Streptophyta > Pinopsida > Cupressales > Cupressaceae > Sequoia > Sequoia sempervirens. The sequence continues at coordinate 214,146,332 of VDFB02256132.1, read as the reverse complement.
CAGATGGTGTTCCAATAATGAGGTATGATGTCTTATCTTGCAGATGGAGGGAGCTAAGGTATGATGACTAATATGTGTACTACGAAGGCCTTCATGTGTCACATGTAAACAATTTTGGGAAACCTTTGGATTTAAGCACATTAAGGGGTTTTCATCAAATGTCCATCGAGATATATCACCATGGGGGGTGGAGTGATAGGATGTATGTATGGATATTGGCGAATTACGTGAAATGAATGGATTGTATGGAGATGATGAGGATGGAGAATTAGGATCAACAAGTTTATTTCTTGACATATTGTTTTTATAGATGCCCCTAGTTGTTTTGGATGATGGGGAATGATAGGAGATCAAACTCTTTTTTTTTTCTTTTTTTTTTATAGTCGTAAAATTGCACCCCTCGCAATTTCACATACATTCTTGCATTTTCTTTAGTGTCCACTCCCTTAGCATCTTGAATAGGGTCATTTTAGCCCTTACATCATCCTTTTTCCCCTCTCAAGATGCTCCAACACCCCTTTTCAACAACTACCCTTATGTGTCAGCTTTGCATTGGACCTTGTGCTTTTCTCATTCTTATTATTTTGTAGCATGATGTGTATGGACATTAGCATGCTACACAAATGTCCATGCACCGTACTAGCATCCTGTGACGTTTCAATGCTCAAATAGATTGTTGGTGTAACAACTAGCACCTCTGGAGTAAGAGTTGGTACGGACAGCTATGCACACTGCGTAATGAGTGCTCTTCAAATTAGGAGGGGAAGCTCCCTCATAGTGCTAGAATGTGTGGAAAAGAAAAGTAATCTAAGTCCTATCTTTTTGTTCTCAGCTGGAAGAGGCACAAGGTTAAGAAAACCAAGAACATTGCAGCTAAGGATTTTCTGGTTTCGCAGATCATTAACTACAACTAAGCTATCTACTTTAAATCTATCTATTTTCCTCAAGAAAATAGAGCATGAGGAAATGGAGCAAGGTTGACTATTTGACGATAAACAAGTATAGATTCTCAACTTGAAGCCAAGGTGGCACATCTATTAGCTCAATCTAGACAAGTTTATTGGTAACAACATCACACGATAAACTGGATATGACTTCTCTACTTGAAGGCAAGGTGGCGCATCTATTATCTCAATCCGAACTAGTTTATTGTCCACGACAACACACAATAACCAAGTGAAAATTCTCTACTTGAAGGCAAGGTGGTGCAACTATCATCTCAATCTGAACAAGTTTATTAGGCACAAAACAGATTTATCTAAACTATGGGAAGAATTTACCATGACAATCGCATGAAACCCTATGTGGCATAACAATTGATCATAATGGTAAAGATGCACAAAACAAAAAGAATTCACCATTACAATCGCATGAAACCCTATGTGGCATAACAATTAATCGTAATAGTGAAGAAACATGAACAGATACAAAAAGAGCAATATTGAGGGCAAGGTAGGTGCAACATATATTTCTCTCATGCAAAAGTTAATTACAAATGAGAAAAAGCTCTTATTTATATACATCAAGGTGTAGGGAACCCTAAAATCACCTTGAGTCATCTACAGTCTTCCAATGCATGCAAGTTTTATTACTAAACCCTAATGAAATAAACTATACAGTTAACTGGAAAGCTACCATCAGTTAACCTATACATCTAACCTAAATGGACCATGTGCAAGCATGCATGTCCTTATTTAAAGCAAAGTTAACTGGAAACTACCTTCAGTTAACTTAAAACCCTAACCCTAACTCCTGTGATGATAATTCCAAGAGTGAGATACGCATGTGTTAAGTCAGCAAGTAAACTCAAGACTAAAAGTTGAGTTAACTGTTGCTCATGACTCAACCCTCGAAATTAATTGTAGGTTCCAACTAGCAGATCACTCCATGTCATCTCAGTCTAACACTTCGACCAAGAACTCGTCAATCACTCTATCTTCAGGCACTTCATTGACTAGTAACTCTAGCGGCTTCGTAAATGAAGTTATCTCTGTTCCTTTTGCAACTTAATGCTTCATTGTCAGCGGCTCTGATGAAAACCTAAATTAAGACCAATTTGGTCTCAAATTCAGTCTAGTTGAATCACCTTCTGAAAAACTTGCCCATTGACTATGAACACGACTATCTTCTGACAAGATTTTTGGAAAGCTAAAAATAACCTGTTGAGGCTAAAAATAGCGTGTCAGAGGATAATTTTCACCAAAAATTTTGAGACATGGGTTTTGTCCAGAAAATAATTCTAAGAAAACCCACAACATCAGAATTGCGAAAAAATGTCTTTTAGCCTGACATGCAAAGATTCTTTAGTCGAGAACTGCAGGGGTTTTAGAGCTTCTCGGGGAAAATTTTCTTGAGAAAATCTGGAACGTGGGTTTTATGCACAACGGAATTTTGAACAAACCAAGATGATGAGATTTTCAAAAAGAAAAATTTTGGCCCACATGCAAAGAAATCTTCAGAAAAAAGCACAGAGCTTCAAAATGAAGACTATGGGGCAATTTTCTCGAAAAAATCTAAGATGTGGGTTTTGCTGCAAATGCTGAAATATGCGAACCCAGATGATTAGATTCTAAATATGTGTTGAATTTATTTGACATGCGAAGAAAGTACCTAAGGTGAGAAATAGAAGAAATAAGACAGAAGATAGAAAGTTTTGTTTGTTCTGCTTCTAAAAAATTTTCCAATGTCTTTTCGGAACTTGATGAAACCTGCATGCAAAGTGAAAATAAAGTCTAGAATCTTCTTCTTTTGATCAATCTAAACTCGTTGCTATGAAGAATGCTGAATTCGAACACCTGTAGCACCTTTAGCTTGCTGGTCGCTCAAGAAGAATGTAAACTTTGAAGTTTGAAATGAAGAAATAATGGATGCCATTGCTTGGTTAAATAGATTTTCATCTATGAAATTGGCATAAGGCATGGAATCCTTGAAAAGTGTGCTTGGCTTGTGATTGGACCTCATTCCAGTTAACTGAAACTCAAATAAGCTAAATAAAGTGCCATGCATTAGGGTTTCCCTTTTCAATCTTAGTCAACTACTTCATGTAGTTTGACTTCAGTTAGCAAATCCATATTAAGTTTGCCATCTTCAAACTTACTTTAGATTCACAAATAGAACCAAGGCGTCCCTTTTGATAACTAAAGTTAACAATCTTGATTGAGATGAGTTTGCCAATTTCATGCAATTCTAAAAATAGCGACCCTTTCATGACTTCAGTTGGCCTTCAAGAGGTGAATGCACCAACTTCACACTTATGCTAAAAATAACAACCCTTTTCGAACTCAAGTTGCCACTCCTTGTAGAATGCGTAGCTTCACAAAACTATGTTTCATCATTAAAATTCTAAATATGGCGACCCTTTTGATAAGTGAAGTTAACATTCAAATGCACCATACTTCACTAATTTATGCTTCATCAATTATGTCGTCCCTTTTCAAAACTCCAGTTGACACTCAATGAAGTGCCATCTTCACAAAAACTTCACAATTGCAACCAAATTCGCCATGCATGTGAACTCCAGTTGACTTTCAAGAATAATCTTCAATTAAGTGGACATGCAATCAAGTTAACTCAACATGCAAGATAGTTAACTAGACTTCAAGAATAATCTTCAGTTAAGTGGACATGCAATCAAGTTAAATCAACATGCAAGATAGTTAACTGGACATGCAAACTAGTTAACTCAACATGCAAACTGAAAGATCACTCAACATGCCAATATATGAACTGAAGATGACAACCCAGAAATCGTTTAGTCTAACTGCAGTCAGAACTCCAGTTAGGGCACACCATTCAACTTCATTCGAAAATTAAACTTTGACCTCTTAAGGCGAATTCCAGACTTAGCCAAATTTCATGAAAATTTAAGCTAAAACCTCTGTCGAGACCTCTGTTCATCTTCTAACACTGGCTGACTGACTTCTCCAATTGGCTGGCTGACAGGTGCATTGCAGAGCTGAGTAAAAACTAATCAAAATGTATCTTGAGACTGGAAACCATAAAACTGACATCTGAAGGCTCAAAAATCTAAGCGCCTTTTTCAAAAGTTGTGCTTTTTCTCAGACTTAGTCAAATTTTGACTTCTGCATTTTGTACGAAGGGAAAAATAAATCCTTCATAACTTCTGATTTATCAACTTTTAGGACTAGATCTCAAGTTCACTGCGGAGTTGACCTCATTCTGCACAATAGCTGCAAAGGCACATTTCTCCAGAAAACATTATCTGAGGGGTGAAAATCAAGAGCGCCTTTTTCAAAAGTTGCTCTTTTTCCTCTAGACTTGGCCATTTCTGGATTTGACAAAAATAATACCAAAACTCTGACTGCAAGCTGCTGAGTCATCCTCTGATCTAATGGAGACATGCAACGGAAAGCTGAAAGTAACACAGACACATTGAACATCTGATATCATCAGAAAGAAAGCTTTAAAGGATTGAAAAGCTTAGGCGCCTTTCTCAAAATGTGCTCTTTTGCTTTTTCCTTTGATATTCTGACTAAGATTTGACCCTATGTTTGACTTCAGGTTTAGACACTTCAACAACTCAGATTCACCCACTGATGGATGCGTCGTGAAGCTCGAACAAAAGTGAGACAAACATCTTGGGTGGCATTTAGCCAAAAACCTACATTTGGCACCTCAAAAAGATGGGCGCCTTTCTCAAAAGCTGCGCTTTTCTCTAGTGTTAGCCAATTCTCGCTTCCGCCTCATTTTGTGCTATATCTCCCATAACTTTCCCGAAACAGGTCCGTTTGATAAACTTGATAGCTCACTGCGAAGCTGACGTGATGCCGGACAAATGTCTGCTAGAGGTGACAAACCCTAAAAATAGGATCTGAGCCCCTAAAAGATAGGGCACCTATTTGGAAAGCTGCTCCCTTCTCTAGAGAAAATTTTGATGATTTTCCTTTAAATTTTCACTTTTCTCAAATCTCTTCAGTAACCGACTGACATGACACTTGATACCAACTCCATATTTGAAAACCCCAAAAATGACCATCTGACATCACTTTAACAAGATTATGACTCAATTAAGCAAAATGCCTTAGTGAAGCAAAAATTTTGGTTTTGGGTACAACATAGATATCTCCAAGCATGCTTGCTACTTGTCTTCACTTTTTTTCGGCAGTAACGGCTCGAGATGTTTTGTAACGGCTAGAGAAGCTTCTTTTCTCTCCTTAAAAGTATCCTTTTCACTCCATTTGGATCTTCTAAGTTCTTCCAACTTCCTCTCCTAAATTCCTCTAGTCCTTTCTTCTACCTCTATCTTCTCTCTTGCTTTGGCTTCAACTTTCTACTATCCAAATCTTGCTTGCACATAGCTTTCCATAGCAGCTTCAAGCACTTTCAAGCTCTCTTAGCTTCACTCTTGCAATTTCATCTCCCTCATCTCATGCTTGTGAGCATCTTGGGATTTCACATATCCCCTCTCTATTGCACTTTCACTTTGTGATGTGGGTTCTCCTCCTTGAGCGGGGATTGCTTTTATCACCTCTTTTGTGATAAAGGTTCTCCTCCTCGAGTGGGGTTCGCTTTTATCACTTATACTTGGTGGTGTGGGGTCTACTCCTAAGTGGGTTTTGCTTTCACCACACACTTTGTTCATTTCTCTCTTTCTTTATCTTCTTGGCTATACATGGAGGTTGGAACACCAAAATGGGGGTTTGACTGAGGCAAACCCTTATACAGCTCCAACATTTTCTCCATATCTCACACTTGCAAGTATTGAAGACATTCTCATGCTGTAGGCTTCATCACTTGGATGGTTGTGAGCATTTTCTTCCTTTCTTCTCCTTATCTTTATCATCTATTTTATTTTACTTCCATTCTATTACATTATGTTATTTAATTGCATTTTGTAAACTCTTAAAAATCAGAGTAGAAGTAGTCATTTTGTTGTTTTCCTATGATAAACTCATTCTATGGCCCATACGAGATGCTAGCGCACCTCTGGGACACCAACATGCCGCACTGTCATCTGTATTCTCTGATGTTGTCCTTTGGCCGAGAGCTTGATAATTTGTCCAAAAAAACTTTGTGACTTGCTCTTTCAGATTCTAAAACTCTTGTTGTTCTTCCTTGAGATAGTTTAGGGCAGTTCACCCCGTGAGGCTCTCCGAATGAAGAGAACTTGTGAGTAGTGAATCCCCCTCTTCTACATATTTATTTTTTAGAGTCCAATATATTTGAATTTTGATTTGGACTAGAGGAAATTTCTTTGCTTTTCCTTATTTTTTTATTGTTGATCTCCGCTTGATAAAGGATTTTTTATTTTTAACCTTTTATTGGTAGCCCTATTATTTTGAGATGTAAGCAACACCTATTGATCCAAGTCTAGGAGATGGGTGAAAGTGGACGATTTGGATGACTCAGTTGAGATGGTAAGGATTTGTGATTCATGGAAAAGGTTGGTGATGTATTCGACGGGTTCTTTGTGGGTAGCCTTATTAGCACTATTAATGTCAAATGGTGCTTGTACTAGTTTAGTGGGAGTACAATTAGGCTTAGTAGATGCAATATTAGGTGGTTCATAACCTAACACATAATGTTTGATGTGGAAGTAATATAGCTCATATTCTCCCATTACAATGTCCTTTATGTTAGCCTTGATCTATAGGAAAGTACGAGAAGTGGATAGTGATGAAGTGTCAAGATGGTACAGTATTGGCTAGGCAATGTTGTGAAAGGTCGTGACTTCTTTTTAATAATTTTCAATATTAAAATGGATTTTGATTGGAAAGGACAATCACTTCAGTTCCACTGTGGGGAAAATTAATGCATTGATGGAATGTGGATGACACAACTCACATGGCATGGATCCATGGGCAACCAAGAAATGTTGTACAAGAGATCAAGGTCTAATATAACAAGTAGTTTCATTTTTTGTTGGTCCAACTTGGATTGGTATATTTATAGAATGTTTAGATTCATTCTTGACCTCATCATAATCTTTTATGGTAATATTTATTTGAGGATTGAAAACATCATTGGAATATCCCAATTATTTTATTAGGTTCAAGCTATAAAAATTAAGTCATGATACACCATCTACTAGGAAGCAGTTGATTGTGGTTTTACAGATTTGGTATTGAAGGTAAAGAAAATTGTTGTGAGAGGGATCTATGGAAGGAAAATATTTCATGATAAATGTGAGGGATTGAGGAGAAGATAATTATCTTATCATGGCTTGAAATTGATCAAGATTAATGTCATTAGGTACATGAGATTATTGGAAGGATTTCTCAAGAAGCTCTTTGTGGATGGAGGATGTTTTAAGTAACTCAAGGATAGATATTTGTATTGGAGTTTTGTTCAAGTAGTCGAGGATTCTATATTTATGTGTAGGTTGGGAGGAGGATAAGGCTCCTTGGATGGTGACTCAACCACATTAGGTAGTGACAACATAATTAGATGCTTTGATGGTTATAGTGGGTACTTGGGAATGACTTTATACAATATGACCGAAGATAGAATCATATGAGATATTGTTATTAGCCGATAGGCTATTATATGTGGGGGAACCCCACCGGCATTTCCTACAGTCAGTGCCGGCAGGACCCCACAAACTATTTCGGCTAGCCAGTACCTGTCACGTGTGCATTTTATTTTCTTTTTCACTTTTTAACCGTGGTCAATTCAGATGAAAACTGCTCGTTTTCAGTTTTATCCCCCGGTAAAATTGTTTGCATGAGAAAACCATTGCATCCACGATCCACCCGAGGTGGCGGTGGGACCTACTTTAGCAATCCAAAATCCATATAAAAAATGACACCCGCTACTTTTAGAGGAGTGCGGAAATACAAGTAGAAGAGAAGTTTTAGTGGGAATTCATTTTCCCACAAAAGATAAGCCGCAGTTTTGGCATCTGATGTGTATGTGGCCTGCTTATAAGCTTTCCACATTGTTAACTGCACCTGAACTATCCATGGGAACCCGGGCCATTATTGTAAACAAATTAAACACACCCACTATTTAATGTAGTGCTTTTATCAATCTAGAAAAAGGATAAGGTTTACCTCTTAGTTATTAATTTATTAATTTTATGGTATTGACAAATAATGGTTTTGCTAATTTGCTATAATTGATTATTGGAATTGAGAATTTAAAATTTGATGTACATTCAATGACTCTTGAAGAATTTTGGATTTAGATCTAGATTGATATAGAATTAAGTTGTGTTTGTGAATAGTTGATTCATGTTTTATTTTATATTTTGATTTTGTTTTTGATATGTATTTTTGAATATAGGTAAATTGCCCCAATTTTTAAGATAATTATTATTGTATTTAAGATCTTTTAAATTAATTATTAATTAAACTTCTTAATAAGTAAAAAATAAAAAGTGTGTAAAATAAATATTTATCTTTTATAAAGTTAAAATGTAAACTTTTAAATAAAAAATATTTTTGGGGATAAAATAATCACATGCCTAACTAAATATTGATTGTGTTAAAGATTCTACCTGTTTCCCATCAGAAGTTTGCAAGATAATCGGCTATAATAATGCAACCAATAGAACAATATGAAATTCAGCTCAATTTCAAATTTTCATTTTGAATCACAAACTCCTGCCCCCTCCCCTCTTCCAAGTGTTCTGCTTGGCAATGTTGCAAAGCCAAGACTTTGAAAATATTAGCTAATATATATAGAGAGAGATAAATATAGGGAGGGAGAAATAGGGAGTGTGTGTGAGAGTGAGGGAGAGATATTGAGAGGGGTAAGGAGATAGAGATAGGGAGAGGTAGAAAGGAAGATAGAGATAGAGATGATGGATATGGAGATGGAGGGAGAGAGAAATAGAGATATAAAGAGGGGGAGACAAAGAGAGGGAGATCTATGGAGGGATAGAAAGATTTAGGAAGTTATATAGAGAGGTAGAGAGAGGGAGATATATATAGAGAGAGGTACAAATGTATTAAATTAGGATATATGTGTATATTAGAGAGAGATGGATATATATATATAGAGAGAGAGAGAAATGGATATGATTAGGATTAAATTAGGTTAGGGTTCAATAAAAATTCTAAGATAAAGTTTGGAGGGTTTAGGTGATTAAAGATAGATTAAGATGACAATTGGGCTTAGGGTTAAGGATTAATTAGGATTAGGATTGAATTAGGGATACGGTTAGGGTTAGGGATCATTTAGGATTAAGCTTCAATTAGGATTCAGTTAGAGGCCAATTAGGGTTATAAGTAGGATTAAAGTTAGGTCAAGGTTTAGTTAGGATTAGGGTTCTAAAATAAAGCTTGGGTTTAGCATTGGGACCTTAGGGTTCAATTAGGGTTAAGATTCAATATGTTAGGCTTAGAGTTAGGGTTCAAGCTTAATTAAGGTTGAATTTTAATAGGGTTAGGGTTAGGGTTTTAATATAAATCCTAGGGTTAAAGGGTTTGCATTCAATTAGCATTAGAGCTAGGGTTAGATTTAAATTAGGGTTAGAGTTAGGAGTTACAAATCAAGATTAGTGTTAGGGTTTGTGTAAGGGTTAGGGTCAGTTTTAGATGATTAATTAGTGTGAGGGTTAGGATTTAATTAGGACTAAGATTCAATTAGGGTGGTTAGGGTTCAATTGATGTTCAATTAGGGTAAGGGATCTAGGATAAAGTTTGGGTAAGGCTTAGGATTGGGGTTAGAATTCAATTAGGACTAGGGTTAGGGTTACAATTATGGTAAGGGTTAAGATTCAATTAGGAATTAATTAGGGATACAGTTAGGGTAGGAAAACAAGAGAGAACAAAGGAGAGAAACAAAAATATTGAAGTTGATAGAGATCTACAAATTCCAAGGGATAGAAAGGAGAGGGACAAAGAGAATGATCGAGAAAGGGAGAAGGAGAAAGATAGAGATAGGGAAGGGAGAGAGAAGGATAAGGATAAACACAAATACAAGGACATGGATAGAGAAAGGGAAAAGGATAAAGAAAAGTAGAAAGACAGGGATAAGGAGGTGAGAGATAAAGACAAGGATAAGCTAAGAGATAAGGGAAAGGATAGAGAAAGGGAAAAATAAAGTGAAAAGGAGAAAGATAGAGATAAGAAGAAGTGAGAGAAGGACGGGGATAAATCAAGAGATAAGGAAAGAGAAAAGTAGAAAGATAGGGATAAGGAGGTGAGATATAAAGACAAGGATAAGTTGAGAGATAAGGGAAAGGATAGAGAAAGGGAAAAAGAAAGTGAAAAGGAGAAAGATAGAGATGAGGAGTGAGAGAAGGACAGGGATAAATCAAGATATAGGGATAGGGATAGGGAGAAAGACAGAGAGAGGGACTGAACTAGGGATAGAGATAGGGACAAGGGCAAGGACAAAGTAAAGGAGAGGACTAGAGACTGAGATTGAGATAGAGAATCTAACAAAGATAAAGAAAGAGAAAAGGAGGAGATATCAAAAGTGAAGGATAAAGAGAGAAAAGATAGAGGAAAATCTAAATAGACAAAAACTAGGAGTGGTGATAATGCAAAGGAGAAAGAGAAGAACAAGGAAAGGGACAATGAAGAAATTATTTGAAGAGAATTAGATGGTCATAACTTGTCAACAAAAAAAGCTAGAAGAAAAGATTGGAAAGTAAGTAATAGTTCTTTGCCATTGCATCTTGCTTTAAAGTAGTCTTTGCTACTTCACTTTCTTTCCATTTCATTCAGTCCATGATACTCTGAATCTCCATTGCTATTATTTGATACATGATATATAACTTTATCTTCCTTAGAACAATGGTTTTCATGAGTTCCTTGCAATAAGCAATATTCTGGAGTAATGCTTGACATTGCCTTTTGTTTATGATATAATAAAAATTATTATTATTCAGAGAAGCATGTTACAAGCATTTTAATTGACATTGCCTTTTGTTTATGATATAATACAAATTATTATTGTTTTGAGAAGCATGTTACAAGTATTTTAAAAACATAATATTTTAGTAATAGCATTTTAATGTTTTGAAGACTAAGGGAGGAAGAATTAAGTAGAAGTCAGAAGGTGGATCAAAATTTTTATCATGGGTGAACAAGAGTAGAAAGATGGAGGAACATAATAAGAAAAAGTTGAACGTCTTGCAAGAATAGTTGAAAGTAGGTTTGTAACCTTTAGAGGCTTACATTCTCTCTCTACTAATTTAAGGGTTTTCCATTTCACTCATCAAATTTTCCTTGTAAATTTGATTCAAAATTTCTTCTACTGAATGCAAACCCCTTTTTTTGGTTTTGTTTCTTCTCCGGGGATAATGTGGAGGAACAGCCTATCGGCGTAAGTATTGCACCTAATTGGTGCAAGTGCTAGTTGTAGTTATAAGGAGCTGCATTATAATATGTAGAATATTTACTATTTTTATGTTGAGAGAAAGGTTGCTTGTATATACCCAAGTGTTCATTAGGGGATTTTTGGTTGTTAATGGAGATCTCTCCTCAATTGATGAGATATTGGATAGAGTTTTTATGTCTCATGAAAGAGGATGTTTTATGACCATGGACTCTATGATAGTCACAAAATTTATGTTATTTATACCAAGAGGGCTTAGGCACATCTAGACCAAGGGGTTTGATAGGTTGCAATTGGATCATGTTGGCTTGGACTAGCTTTTGGAAGATGAATTATATAGGTTCACTAAAGGGGGTGTGTTCACATCAAATGTTTATTTTTGATTGACCTTTAGGGATAACCACAAGGTGCATTGGCTCCCTAGATATAGATGGAAGGGCTTTGATAAGAAAATATGTAAGAATTCCTACCAGTGAGGCTAAGCTATTCAATCTAGTTACTTTTGAGGAATATTTCATAAGGACTTACTATACATTGTGCCAAGTCTTGGGGGGAGATACCCAAAATAAGATGTCAGTGCCTCTCATGTACATGGTTGTAGATATTCAACATCTAAGGTGAACACCGAGTTTTATTTTTCTACCTGCATAGCTAATGGCATCCAAAAGAACCTGGTGTAAATCAAAAAGAGCAACAAAGGCATCAATTTAAGATGGTACTCTTTATTGTGTCATATGCTCTTGTATGGAGGAAGAGGAAAGTGGGACAAGACCCTTCAAATTCACATGGAAGATGGAAAGGGTGGTCTCCTTCCTATGCAACATTGGACCCATATATGGGATATGCATTGCAATGCATCTAGCTATGTCATTTTTGAAAATTATTTTGTCAAAAATATCCTCTCACACTTGGCAGTTGAAGAATTTAGGTTGCAGAAGGAAATTTTGGATTTCCTTAGACCCAAGGATAGGATACCATAATTAGGAGTTTATCATAATTGGGGAGATTGGTATCTCCACACTGAATCCATAGCCATCAAGGTATATAGGTTCCCTATGGGTCCTCATGTGCTACCAAGGTATGTGTCATTCAAGTTGAAATTTTTGGAAATCTTGTGGAAAATCAGTGAAGCTGACAAGGCCCATCTTAAGGGGTAGAAGAAGGGATCATTTTTCTCACTTTCCACCACATTTTTTAATTTTACTATTATAAGAGAAGGATAGGAGCAACTTTACCCATTGCTCCAAGTTTACAAGATGGCCCAAGAGAATGCAAGAGATTGTAATCCTGAGGGTTTCATCAATCAAGTGAGGAAAAGCATAAAGAGGTCTACATTCAAACATCAACTCCATTTTGGGGAAGATGTCTTAAGGAATTTGCTACGCCCTTAATATTAGTGTACATCGGGTTATGAATAGTCGGCTTGTGGCTATCTTAACTCTCTATTAAGTCATATTATCATTAGTATATTGTTATTTAGTTGTTTAGGTCGGCCTAAGTCTTATATAGGTGTGTCTAAGTCAGCCTTAGGTGATATCCTTGGCATAAATAGGTATATATAGGAGGTTGTGAGTCTTATTTCATCATCGTTGTGAAGTGTGTCTCATTAGGAGATATTTTGGAGGTTTTCCCCCTATGGCTTATTATTCTCGCTTATTATCAAGTATTTGCAACATATTTACATCATATTCTTCTATTGTGCAAGTTATTTCATAACAAGTGGCATCGTATACGATCTAAGTAACCATAGAGGCAAGGTTTTTTCTAAATTTGGAGGCGATTTTGGGAAGAGCATCTTTCATATTTTGCTAATTTTTTTCTAATTTTTATTGGGTTTTTGAATATACTAAAGGAGATTACGTAAAAATTTGAGAGAATTTAAATTTCATTTAGTGTGACTGGAGCCCAACATTGCGGTTTCCATCATGACGGGGCCTGCAACAAGGGGTAAAAAGAATGGTGTCACTCCGGGGAAGACTCCCGATAAGGATGGTGAAACAATTGAGGATATTACTCATAATGAAGAAATCAATAAGGTCAAGGAAGAAATTTCCTCAATTAAGATGGATATGTCAGACCTAAGAGGAGATATGTCAGACATGTGAAACATGTTAAGCACCTACATAGCTGAATCAAGAAAGGAGTTCTCAAGCGACCAAGGTGAGAATTCTAGGTCAGCTACTACTAACACAAGCTTTAGTACTCCTATGGGATCTAGGAATTTATTTCCAAAGGTGGATATGCGCAAGTTTGATGGTAAGGATCCTCTAACATGGATAAACCAAATGGAGAATTTTTTTGAAGTACACCAAATCCCAAATGGACAAAAGGTCACGATGGCTTCCTTATATTTAGAACCAGATCAATTCATTTGGTATCGCTGGCTTTGCACTCATCAAGGTAAAAAGGGGCTCACCGTCTCATGGTCAATTTTTACAGAGGAACTCCAAGCACAATATAGCAATAGCATCACAGACAACTTCTTCAGCCAGCTAGCTAAACTTCAACAAACAGGATCAGTTAAGGATTATATTCAGCAATTCCAAAATCTATCCTTAAGGGTGGATACAATTACGGAGGAAAACTTGAATGACTTATTCTGGGGTGGTCTCAAGGATCACATTCAATATGAGGTACGCATATGTCAGCCTAGTTCCATAAATGAGTCTTTTATCTTAGCACGCATGGTGGTGAGGAGTAGCTTGATTCCTAAGAAGCAAGGCCAATGTGACAAGAGAGAAAGGATATTCAACACAACCTACTAAGTTGAATCCACAACAAATTGAAGAGAAAAGAGCAAAAGGCTTGTGTTTCAATTGTGATAGCAAATATAGTCGAGGACATAAATGTAGTGAAAAAGAAATTATTTTATATTGAAGGTCCCAATGAGGAAGAAGAGGAGGAACCCACTGAAGATGAAAGGGAGTCAAATGAGGAATCACGTGGATTCCTCAACCAATCATTTTGTCATGTACCCGCAGGTTTCAAAGGTTCACAACCTCAAGGTGGTGGGGTTCCTAAAGAAGCAGAAGGTAACCGTGTTGATCGACTCAGGTAGTACTCATAATTTCATCAACAAAAAGTTAGCTACTCGTCTAAATTGTTTCATATATCCAGCTCCAGAGTTTCAAGTTTTGATTGTAGATGGTGGTACAGTTAGTTGTTCAGGGAAGTGTCATAGCATTAAATTATCCATGGGAGATTATCAACTTGATACCCCAATGTATGCAATATCCATGGGTGCAGTAGATATTGTTTTGGGAGTACAATGGCTTACTACATTAGGAACAATTGAGATGAACTTCCAAGAACTATTCATGAGATTTCAATCAGAAGGAAGGCTAGTAGAGCTAAGGGGGTTGAAGGAAAAATCTCCACAAATGGTAAGCTCTCATCAAATGCAAAAGTTGCTTAAGAAAGGAGTGGATGGATTTGTGGGCCAACTATGTTCATTAGAAGTCTCTCATTCTATTACTCCTACTCATCCAGATTTGCAAGCTATAATTGATCGTCACTTAGTTGTTCTTGGAGATATGCCTAAAGGACTTCCTCCTAAGAGGGATCATGATCATGCCATACAGTTAGTCCCAGGGAGTCAACCACCGAACATCAGGCCTTACAGGTATCCACACATACAAAAGAGTGAGATAGAAAAAATTGTTGAAGAGATGCTAGAGGCAGGAATCATCAGGCATAGCCAAAGTGCTTACTCCTTGCCGGTGGTGATGGTACGTAAGAAGGATGATACTTGGCGCATGTGTCCAGATTATAGAGTGCTCAACATGTACACCATTAAAGATAAGTTTCCAATTCCAGTCATTGATGATTTGCTAGATGAATTAAATGGAGCTATGTTTTTTACCAAGTTAGATCTTAGATCTGGTTATCACCAAATTTGGATTAAGGAGGAAGATATTTGTAAGACAAAATTTTGGACTCATGAGGGTCATTATGAATTTTTGGTGATGCCATTTGGTCTTACCAATGCACCATCTACATTCCAAAGTTTGATGAATTCCATTTTTAAGAAGTTCTTGAGAAAGTTTCAGCAGGCCCTTGAGCGATATACGATTTATAGCAAGACTCTAAAGAAACATTTGTGCATTGTGACCAAGCATAAATACTTGAAGATCAGCAACCTCTATGCTAAGCCATCCAAGTGCTTTTGTCTTGCTGTAGGTGGAGATGGGACATAGTTTCACATGGAGTAAAAGGTGGACCCTCAACAAATTAAGGCTATCATGGAATGGCCTATCTTTTATTACAAAACCGAGATTCTGGGATTGGATAGGTACCAGAAGATTTGTATAAAGACCTCTCACCACTCTATTGAAGAAGGATTCTTTTCATTGGAATCAGTCTGCCAATACAGCATTTGAGAGATTGAAGGAGGCTATGTGTTCAACTCCGGTACTTTCCACTCCTAACTTCACCAAGGAATTCATTATGGAATGTGATGCTTCTGGAAATGGGATAGGAGCAGTGCTTATGCAAGAAGGTCGACCAATTGCTTTTGAGAGTCGTCAATTAAAAGGTAAGAATCTACTCAAACCTATTTATGAGAAGGAAATGCTAGCAATACTCCATGCAGTGAAACAATGGTGGCCTTATCTATTGGGTAGACATTTCAAGGTTAAGATAGATCATGATAGCCTAAAATATTTTTTGGAACAACGACTATCTTCTGAAGAGCAACAAAAATGGGTCACTAAGATGTTAGGATATGACTTTGAGATTGTATATAAGAAAGGAAAAGAAAATATTGTCGCAGATGCACTGTCAAGGAAGGATGAGAAAGATGAAGCCTTATTGTGTGCCCTTTCAATATTACAAGCAAATTGGGTGGAGGAAGCCAAAGCAGAGTGGCAAATGATGTTGCGACAAGTAATCTCATCGAGCAATTAAAAAATGATCCTAGTAGTTCAGATAAGTTTTGTTGGAAGGGAGATACTCTTTGGTATAGAGAGCATTTGTATCTTTGCAAGAATTCCAACCTTAAAATCAAGATTCTCATACAGTTGCATGAGTCTCCGCTGGGTGGTCATTCAGATTTTGAAGACATATCAATGAGTCAAGCAAGATTTATTTTGGGAAGGCTAAAGGGTGATGTTTAAAAAATTTGTGGCTGAAATGTTTGTGTACAAAGGCATGTAAGGGGAGACAATTAAGACACCAGGTCTCTTGCAACCATTATCTATTCAGCTGCTAAAGAGATATCCATGGACTTCATCATAGGGCTTCCAAGAATTAATGGTAAGAATGTCATCATGGCAGCAGTGGATCGCCTCACTAAATATGCGCATTTTATTGCATTATCACATCCTTTACAACAAGTACATTGGAAAAAGCTTTTTTGGAGAATATTCAAAAGCTACATGGTACACCTAAAGTTATTGTTAGTGATCGTGATCCTATCTTCACTAGTCACTTTTGGAAAGATTTATTCTCATGTTTGGGTACTCAATTGGCTCTTAGATCTTCATACCACCCTCAATCAGATGGACAAACAGAGGTTGTTAATAAGTGTTTGGAAGGATATCTACGTTGTTTCACTTCAGAGAAACAGTCCCAGTGGGTAGATTGGCTACCACTTGCGGAATGGTGGTACAACACTTCTTTTCATAGCTCATCAAAAATGTCTCCATTTTTGGCACTTTATGGATATCATCCTCCTTCCATCACATCATCAATTAAGGTGTCCCCAAGAGTTCAGGCAGTAGAAGACCACTTGCTTCATCAACAAGTACTTTCAGGACTCAAGGAGAATTTAGCCATGGCACAAAATCAAATGAAACAACAGGCAAACCAACATCGAGTGAAAGAAGTTTTGAAGTTGGGATTGGGTCTTCTTACATTGGCAGCCTTATAAGCAAATCTCACTCAGGCAGCAAAGAAAGAATAATAAGTTGTCGCCAAAGTATTATGGTCCATACCAAATCATGCAGAAGATCGGTAGTGTTGCCTACAAGCTTGAGTTGCCACCCACAACAAAGATACAACCAGTTTTTCATGTTTCTTGTTTGAAGAAGGTAATTGGGCATAATATTCACCAAAACACTTTAGCTAATGAAGAAGGAGAATCATTTTGAACCAGAGTATTCACAAACACGCGACAAGGAAGAAGTCAGAGGAATAGAACTATCACCGAGTATCTCATCCAATGGAAGAATTTACCAGTTGAAGATGCCACATGGGAGGATGAGTAGTTCATTCAAAAGTATCCAAAGTTGATTAGCATCGAGGACAATGCTTCTTTGAAGAAGGGGGCATGCTACACCCTTAACATTAGTGTACATCGGGTTATTAATAGTCGGCTTCAGGGCTATCTTAACTCTCTATTAAGTCATATTATCATTAGTATATTGTTATTTAGTTGTTTAGGTAGGCTAAGTCTTATATAGGTGTGTCTAAGTCGGCCTAGGTGATATCCTTGGC
Organism: Sequoia sempervirens; assembly: GCA_007258455.2. Classification (NCBI taxonomy): domain Eukaryota; kingdom Viridiplantae; phylum Streptophyta; class Pinopsida; order Cupressales; family Cupressaceae; genus Sequoia; species Sequoia sempervirens. The sequence continues at coordinate 214,128,647 of VDFB02256132.1, read as the reverse complement.
ATAAATAGGTATATATAGGAGGTTGTGGAGTCTACCATCATCAAGTTGTGAAGTGTGTTCTCATTAGAGATATTTGGAGGTTTGCCCCCTCAAAGTGGCTTATTATTCTCAGTTATTATCAAGTATTTGCAGCATATTTCATATCATATTCTTCTATTGTGCAAGTTATTTCATAACAGAATTGCAATAATGAGAAGGAAGCCAATGATAGGAGGGTCAAATGGGTAGCCTTCAAGAAACAAGAGGATTCCAAGGTGAAGAAAAGTACTAATTACCAAGGGGCCTATGTAGAGATAAGGGACCCAATTGGAAGGATCCAAATGGTTCTACAAAATATTGAAAAAATTATCAAAGAGGCCCTAGTTTTGGAGGAAAGGCCAACTTATCAGCCAAAGATAGATCCTTATGTCTATTATTTTGTTAAAAGGCCTAAAGGGCCTATCATCAGGGAAGTGTCTCCCCAAATTCCACCACATGTTGAACCAAACTACCCTCCTCATGTGCCATTGTCCCCTCCCCGTGTATATATTGTAGATTCCCCTCCAAGGGAACAAGCTGAGAAGAAAAGAATTGAGCAACCATCTTTGGTTGACTATCAATTCATATATGAAGTAACCATCTCCCCCTAGGTAAAATATTGTTAGAATTCCACAAGGAATATTGGGCATAAATATAACAATGGGGAGGGATGAAGTAAATGATTTGAGAGCTATGGCTTGCAATCAATTCATCTATAATGATGAATTTATCAAAACTCAAGAATTCAATTATTTTGTCATAAGATCCGAAAAAAAGGAATTCCATAAAAGGATAGATGAAGCAAAGGCAGATGTGCCAACTAGCCAATATGATGTTGCCACTAAGAAGGTTTTAGCAGAGTTTAATTTTGATGTAAGCAACATTAACCTTGAAGAAGGGAGAAAATTGGTTAGAAAATTTGGATTTTTATTGATCCGAGAATGAGACATTTCTTCTACCATAGTATTTGATACAATAAGGTGGCAATATGAAGAGGTTTTCTCTTTAGAAGAGTAGTCCCAATTCGAACTGTCAGGATCAGGGTTCAACCCAAAATGGGAAACTGTTGCAATATGGGTTATTTCCCCTAACACAAATAAGCCTCAGGTTTTAGAGGCATCACAGAATATTAGGGGGGTTTGGTAATAAAATGGTATCAAATACCACTTCCCTTGAAGTTTCTTCTTTGGCATTAGATACTACTAAATTTGATGAGGCAACCACCAAGAAACTACAAAGTGAGTATCATAAACTATTGAAAGATAATTTATCAATCACAATAAAATAATAAATTGAAGATGAAATAGGCTCAGGAAGAACCTTCCCTTGTAGACACTCAAGCAACAAGCTTCCAAGAAAGTCTCTTAAGATATCTAAGTGCAAAAAATGCCAAACTATGACTAACTAGTTCTCAAAATCTGTGGCACCTATGAATGTATCATCTAAACCTATAGATGAATATAGGGTCCCTCCAAAATATCCTCTCATTTTTTATTATCTCCAAACCATTTTACCGTGGTGATGATGGATGCAATATTGCAAAAGTGTCATTTATGTTCAACACAACCTTGCCAAGAGCCATATTTTATGTTCTTTGTCTTGTGGGGCCAAATAGAATGCACCAACACATTTGGATGGGTGGGTGAATGCTAGGGAAGGCCTCTATTCATTCCCTAATTCACCCAATCATTCCAAACTATAGGCTTTTGGGAAAGTCTCTTAAGAGATTTAAGTGAAAAAAATTGCCAAACTATGATGGGTTGGTTCTCAAAATATGTGGCACCTAAAAATGTTCTATCTAAACATAAAGATACACATAGGGTCCCTCTAAAATAAAATATCTCAACTTTTTTATCTCCAAACCATTTGACCATGGAAACGATGGGCGCAATGTTGCAAAAAGTGTCATTTACATTTAATACAACCTTTCCATGAGCCACATTTTGTCTTGTAGGGCCAAACCAACTATTCCAACATGTTTGGGTGGGTGGGTGAATGCTAGGGAAGGCTTTTTTCATTCCTCAAGTCACCTGTTTGTTCCAAACCACAGGTTTCTAAGAAAGTCTCTTAAGAGACCTAAATGAAAAAAATGTCAAACTATGACAAACCTATAGCATTGGAAATTTTCACCCTTGGCAATTTCACACTAGGTTTTTCTCCCCCCTATTTGCTTGGACCTAATTATGCATGCAATTTCCTATTTTAAAACATTTATCAGAAAATCAAACATGGGAAATCAAAGTAGGCATTTAATATTTTTCCCTTCACACTTTTTGATCTTGAAAAGGCACAAATCTAGTCTAGGGCACCCTGCACCCCAAACCAACATTTTTGGCTCCAAATTTGAATATGTTGGTGTCGGTAATTTATTATTTGAAATTCAAATTTCAATTGTCAGCTATCGGGGTTTTTTTTTGATAAATTAGATTAATTGCATATAATACATAGTATTTTCACAATTTTAATTAACAAGCAATTATAATAGAAATTATTGAGAAAATTAAAGATCCTAAAATCAATTAAGGTTACCAACGATAGAATTATCAATATTATTGCAACACTTTGGCATTCAAACATCATGCCAAGTTTTATGTGAGTTTCATTCAAGTTTTGTATCCAACAATTTATCCTTGAAGGTGATGAGTGTGACTTCAATCCATGAAAGAGACCAAATTTGAGTGGTGAGTTACAGTTCAAGTTGTCAATTCATTACTTATTTATCATTTAGCCTCTATCCCTCAAAAGGATAAGCTCTCTTTTATCACCAACATTGCAATTGTGGAGGTAAAAATACCAACATGAGGTTTGATTGAGGCAAGCCCTTATATGAAATAACCCTTCCTCTCATCTCATGTGTACAAGTTATAGATCTAAAGTGAATTGGAGGAAGATTGAAGGCAATTTTCTCATTCATGCATCAAAACCCTACAAGTTGACAAGTCACAAAATCAGCATTTTCTCACTAACAGATGAAGATCCAACAACCAAACTCAGAAGGAAGAAGCTACAAATTAGTGCCTAGAAGCTGGTATTTTCAAATCTGAGACAAGAGGAAGCCAATCTAGAGCATCCTTGCACCTAGACTAGCCAGATAAAGCTCAAATTTGCATGAAAGCTACACCTGTGTCTGCTCTACTCTTTTTTGGATTCCAATTTTGTCTATTAGCTTCTAGTTTGTCATAAATTTTAATAAATAGTTGCATTTTCCTAGTTTACATAATCACATCATTGCATTACATCAAAAATTGATTTCTAACCTTCAAAGAATCAGATCCAAGGTTGATTGTCTCACCTTTCAAGTTGCAATTCAATCTCATACCTTTGTTGATCTCGATTCCAATGTTGAGTAAGTGAAAAGTAGTTAATCCTAGTTAGACCTAGGATCAATTTTCCTACAAAATAGAATTGATTCTTGGAATATGCGGCACCTAAAAATATTTCATCTAAAACTATAACTACATGTAGGGTCCCTCCATAAACCTCTCTTAGTTTTTCTTATCTCCAAACCATTTGATCATGGAAATGATGGATGCAATGTTTCAAAAAGCATCATTTGTGTTAAGAAAAACCATGCCAGGAGCTATATTTTATGTTATTTATCTTGTGAGGCCCAACCAACTAAAAAAGTACATTGAGGTGAGTGGTTGAATGCTAGGGGAGGCCCCATTTTACACCCAAATTTTCTCAATCCTTTTGGGCTACACTATTAAATGGAAAAGTCTCTTAAGAGATCTAAGTGAAAAAAAACTAGCAAAGTATGACGAACTAGTTCTCAAAAACATGTAGCACCTAAAAATTCTTCATCTAAACCCATATGTGGATATGGGTTCCCTCTACAGTACTCTATCTCAATTCTAGTAAACTCAACACTATTTTACCATTTCAAAAATGAATGTGTTCTTGTAAAAATCGTCATTTAAAAGCACTATAAACATACAAAAAATAATTTTTTGCATTCCTTATGTCATGAGATCCAACCAACTATGCAAAAATGTTGAGGTGGATTGGTCAATGCTACTAGAGGCCTCATTTTTCACTCCATATTTTTCATCATTTCAGGCTACACTATTCCAATGCAATGTCTTAAGAGCCTTAAGAGAAAAATTTCACCAAACTATGATAGGGTAGTTCTCAAAATTTGTGGCACCTAGGAATGATTTGCTTGAACCTATAGGTGGATATGTGCTCCCTCTATAGTACCCTATCTCAATTATAGTCAAATCAACACCATTTGACCATTCCAACAATGAATACATTCTTGCAAAAAAGCATCAATTAAGAGCACTATAAATATGGAAAAAAATATCTTTTTCATTCCATGTGTCGTGGGGCCTAATTGACTACACCAAAATGTCAAGGTGTGTAACACTTGGAAAATTAAGAGTAATTTCCAAACCCTTTTAACACATCATTAAGAGAAATTAAAAAGTATTCTAAATTTATTCAAACCATTATAAATAAGTTTCCGAAAAGTCAACATTTCTCATAATTCTTCCAAATGAAATAAAGAGAATTTGAATTGCATTTCATAAAATAGTATCATCATTGCAAATGAAACAAAGCATAAGTATTTCAATGATTTTCTCATATACATATATTCCTCTTTACTTGGAGGAATCAATCCTTCTAATAGAACATCTTTTCTACGCTAAGATATAAAACTTTAACTTCTTAAAATCAATGATACATTAAATACTTTCAAATATACTTCCATTTCAAGTTTCAACAAGAATTTCAAAATGTATATACATAAATAACGGGCTTCACAAGCCAAGTCTGAAAGATACATAAGTACATCAATAGCAAATAATCTTGGATCCACCAACCGCCGTGACACCTTGGTCTTCTTGCGAGCTGGGGCCAAGAATGTGATTCAGGCGCCTTTTCCGCCCAACCACGAAGTCCATGACTTCCCCGGGTCCCTTCCTAACTCGAAGGAATCCCCGGCCCTGCATAAAGGAGCCTAGCAACCCGAAACGGTAAAACAGGAGGGCACTCTCGGTGCGTGCCTGATGCCTATATGCATTTCTAACATGAAATAAACACATTTCTTGCAACAGGAGGTGGCAGAGACTCAAATAAATTTCTAGGCTTTTAAAATAAACAATCCATCTATTTCAATGGTACAGTGCTTGGCCAAGCAAAATAATAATAAATGGTAGAATTAGAAGAGGTAATACTACCGTCTCTGTTTGCCCACCTTCGGCACCCTGTCCCGGAAGTTACCATAGTGCAGTTAAATAATACTTAACAGAAACTTAATACATTTTCAAACAGGCTTTCATCTTTTAATCAATTAAAAGAAGTGAATTTTTAGTACATTCCTTATATTTCAGTTGTAAGATGCCATTTATCCTTTGGTAAGTGTCCCCTTTTTAATTTGGATAAAGGACATATATATATGTATATATTTCTTGATAATTTTCAGTGCACTACTTGATAGTAAGAACAGTGTTTTCAGTTTCCCTTATGCATTTCTATGACTGACAGTTTTAATTCCCTATTTCATTACAGGGTACAGAGTAAAATAATATACTGATACAATACAATTTTTGTTCAAAAATTCTGAGGTTTGGAAGACAATCTCTCATTCACATTTCATGTTGTATTCTTTTTAACATATTCAAGGTACTTTCCAGTCTATATGGTGTCTCAACCACTTCTGTTATTGTTTTCAGGTTTTAGCAATTCAAAGAACAGAATTCATACTACTTTCTGTTACATGGCTTTTCAAGATTTTTCTGTCCTTGCTTCAGATTCAAGATATTTATAAAACAGAATTCATACTACTTTCTGTTATATGGCTTTTCAAGATTTTTCTGTCCTTGCTTCAGATTCAAGATATTTATAAAACAGAATTCATACTACTTTTCTGGGAAAGAGTTTTATGTTTCGATTTGTATTTGGCATACAATGCATGGTTATCTATTTATATATATACATATATATATAGGTATACATATATATATATATATATGTATGTATGTATGTGCAGTCATTTTGTATATGCATACATATATATATATATGTGTGTGTATAGAAATTCATGTTCAGCTGTATAAAATTCGAAGTAAGAAATTCTGGTTTTCAAATTTGTGAATTTACTGGCCGTGCATAATTAACAGGGTATTTTACATGGTTTCCTTACTGGCATTGAGCGACCAAAAGGGCTCAGGAAAAGCCCTTGCCCCTCCCATGGGGAGGGGGCGGCCTATGGAGGGCGCGAGCCTCCACAGTCCACGACCTTCCCATGGGGAGGGCAGGGGGAAATAAATTCCCAAAGCAATTTCAAACTCAGAAAAAAAAAAGAAGAAGAAAGACATTCGCCCAGTATAAACAGCATTCGGATTTGTCTCAAAACAGATATGCAGACATTATATATATATATAATTGCAATTACACTTGAGATTTATTCATTAAAATGCAGACTTGCAACAGGACAAAAACCCTAATGGAGAAGAAAGAATGTGTTCTATAATTTCAACACAGAACAGGAAACTGTTACCTAGTTTTTAAAACGAAATTGGAAAATTGTATTCTAAGCAGAGAACAAAATATTCCTTTACTGCAGTTTTGATATTAAAAATTCAAAGAAGGCATAGCAAAAAGAACCTGGCACAGTTGTCTTCCAGTGCAGATGCTCAACAATACCTCTCACTCTGTTCCCCCCAGCTCTCGGATGATGATGATGATTTTAATCAAAGTCCTATGTTCTTTCTTAAAAAGCCCTCTTCCTCCTTTCGAGGATCATGCATAAGATTCTCAAATGACAGCAGTTTACAAGGATTGCCACATACCCTAGCAAATTGTTGGTTTTGAGACAGAATTTTCTAGAGCCCAATGCTTTCTCGGGCTGTTCATTCTTAATTCTTTTGGAAGAAAATTGACCATATATCCCTAAACAGATTTATTTATATCCCTTTTATGCAATTATTAAAAAATTCATTTATGCAAAACATATTTATTTTATGTTTATTCTTTTATTTAATTTGTTTTAATTTTTAAATACATTTCTTTTAATCAAAATATAGATTTAACCCTTTTTGCTCAAATTTATAATGAGAAATAAGGAAATAGAATAAGCCATATAATTTCATGATCTAATTTAACCTTATTTCAAATTCGCTATGCTAATCATTTCACGCAATCACATTGTAAAAACGAACATGATCTAATGCAGCTACATGATGTAAGTGGTGTGTGCATAACCGAGAGTTTTCTCCTCTTCTACCCTGTCGAGAAGCTAACCTCCTTTTCCTCAATCACACTCTTGGCCTTCGATCTCCTTGGCCTTTGATCACCTGCCATTCAGATGCACTCAGGCATGCAAAACAAAAGAGTATTAGTAACCATTGTAGGAACAATAATTAACTCAACATTTATATAAATGCATTTATAATTCTTGAAAGAAACAATTATATTAAAGCATTGCTCTTAACACATATCATACTTCATATATTAAATCTCATAAGGTCATGATTAAACATTATCTAAATAAGTCATGGTCAAACTAAGTCAAATGGTCAAAATAAATCACGATCAAAATAAGTCAATGGTCATAATAAGTCATGATCAAAATAGGTCAATGGTCAAAATAAGTCAATGTATGAGACGTGACATCATGGGTTGGTCAATGCTACCAAAGGCCTTTTTTTACACCCTATTCGTCTCAATCGTTTCAAGCTACACTATTCTGATGTAGTGTCTTAAGAGCCCTAAGAGAAAAAAAATATCAAACTATGATGGAGTAGTTCTTAGAATCCATGACACCTAGGAATATTTTTTTTAAACCTATAGGCAGATATTTGGTTCGTCTACAATACACTATCTCGAATCTAGTCAACTTGACATTGTTTGACCATTTCAACAATAAATACATTCTTACAAAAAGCATCCGTTGAGAGCACTATAAATGTGGAAGCACACAATTTTTGTATTTGATGTGTTGTGGGACCCAACCAACTACACCAACACATTGAGGTGGGTTTTGAATGTAACTAGAGGCCTTGTTTCACACCCCAGATGTCTTGATCATTCTAGGCTACATTGTTTTGATGTAGTGTCTTAAGAGACCTAATAGAAAAAAAAATCCAAACTATGATGGAGTAATTCTCGAAGCTTGTGGAACCTCAAAAAATTCTATCTCAACCTATAGGTGGATATGGGGTCCCTCTATAGTACCCTATCTTGACTATAGTCAACTCAATGTACCATTTGACCATTCAGACAAAGAATGCATTGTTGCAAAAGTGTTAATTGAGAGTAGAATAAACATGGAAACAAGAAATGTTTTCATTATGTGTTTCATGGGGCCCAATCAACTATGCCAACACATTGAGGTGGGTGGATAAATGCTACCAAACACCTTATCACTCACCATTTTTCTTGATCATTGCAAACTACATGCTTCCATTGAAGTCTCAACATAATAATAGGAAAATGAAGTTATAGAAGGTGAAATGAGAATAGGAAAAACACAATAATTAGGGTATAAATAATATAAAGGTGAAATGAGAGTAGAAAGGAACAACAAGAATAACATGGGAAAATATAAAAGTGTGAAAACACATAGGAAGCAAATGCTAAAACAAAACTGAGATAGAAAATACATATAAAATAGGTAAAAAAGATTAACAAGTACATAAGTGTAAATATAAGTAGAAAAATGAGAGGTCTCATGTAATTAAATTAGGATAATTTTTCAAAACACACATATATATTAAGAGGGGGGTGAATCAATATATCCCTGAACTTAGTCCAATTCAAATTTATCAATAAAAAATTATAATTAGCTATAATTAGATAAAACATTCAAAGAACAAGCAAAACAACCATAACACCAGATTTGCGTGGAAAACCCAACAAGGGAAAAACTATAGTGAGAAAGTTGCTTGGAGCTACTATCCAAATCCAACCTCACAAAATGAAACAATAGTTACAATAAGTTTTGTGGCATCAACTAATGGGAGTTCACAACTCCCTGCCAATTACAACACTTATAGAAAAGAGGCTACAAACTTAGAATACAACACTTGATGAATCAGATACACAACTACCTCCACAACACCTCTGCTTCCTTTGGCTCACTGTCTTCAACACTTCACTTAAACTCCTATGCATTTGGCTCACTGCCTCTAGCACTCACACTTGCACTTCTACCTTTGGCTCATTGCCTCCAACATTCACTTACACACTTTTGTTGGCTCACCGCCTTTAGAAATTTACTTATACTCTTCTACTTTTAGCTAACTACCTTCAACATAAATCAAACACTTCTCTGCAAATTTTCTCTCATTCCTCTACCTTCAACACACTGCTTTCAACATTACATTGAAAACTCAAAGCTTTTCACACATTCTTTGATCACACACTTGATCCTTCATTTATACCTCTGCAAGCATCAAAAAGTTTCTCCTTGTCGGCCAAAATAAAAAGTGTAAACACGAAACGTGCAACGACCATAATGAGTCAGATCCAAAACATTTGTGGAAAAGGGAGATTCAATGTGGTCCAAGACAAGAGATAAGAAGGACCTATTTTACCTTTGCACACAATCCCATTTTGGCACACGCCATTAAAACTTGGCACAAACAACTTAATGTACCAAGTCGGCCCAACAAACACTTAGCCCACAAAATATTAACTCCAAACCACAAGCAATACCAGAGAGACCAGACAACATCATGCAGATTCCATGAAAAGCATCGGATGCTTTTCAAAAAAATTCCATGCCCTCATTTTACAACTTCATGCAACATTATGCTTACACAAGCAAACAAACACAAAACTAGTATCTCTAGAAAACCTAAACAACAGAATCTTGAGATAGAACATTGAAAACTCAACTTGTGATACACCTCAACAATTGAAACCTAAAGTAAGAAGATAAATAGACGTGTTAAACTCATCCACCAAACTACAAGACCACAACAACAACAGAGAAATGTGGAGCATTTCTCTAAACCTTCCATGTATGCAACAACATGGTCTTCATTCCGCTAACTCAGGAAACTTCTACGGTGACTTCTTTGTTATGGAAATAGGAACACACATGATTCACACTTGATTCTGTTTATTCTTCAAACCATAGGACCATATCTTCAAATGTGGAGGAATGCAAAGTTTTATCTAGAGTTTTTCAAATAAACTTCCTAAGCCATTAACTGTAAGAGATTATTTTATACATTTTCATCAACAAAAAATGAATACAACATTCACAACATCATTCAAGCATATATGAGAAACAAGAAATGTAGAACAACTGTTATAGCAAGCTCATGGCATCCAAAAACATACATAATACTTCTGATCAATATTTTGATTGCAACATATGCAACCATCAACACACTACCACTTTGTTGACATTAATGAAAATACCATCAACAATTTCCATTTTGATATCAATGACAACACTTGGAACATACTTGCAACAAAATTTTCTAAAAGGTAAACCTCCCAAAAATAGCATCATGCTCTTCTTCCTCTACTAGATGATTTTCTTGTTCAATTACATATGTTTCTTCTTGGTAGTAGTTGGTACTTTTGAGGAACACACTATCAATAGGTAAAACTATATGAGCTTCTTTTCTTACTTATTTCTCTTGCTTCTTTAGAGGTGGTCTCATAGAAATATTTTGCACTTGTTAAACCATAACAACTTGATTTTGAATTCATAGAGTAGTACATTTAGCCTAAAATGCAAACTTTTGCAATATATGACACTTATACTTCTTAGGTGGAATAGGGAATTAAAAAATACTATGATTGTGTACCATTTTAGTTATAGTTTTTTTCCCATTGTTCTTCTAATCTATGTTGATACACCTCATAAAGTTTTTTTCTCTCACATAAGGAGGTTCTCTAAGAGTGTATATGTACTATAGCTATGGTAAAATGACTTGCCTCAATAAGAGGCTCATATTGTTATATTTAATCTTTACAATTCTACCTTCATGAACATATTTAACTCATTAATATATAATGCAAGGGACATCCTTTAATTTCTCATGTCATGGTATACCAAGCAATATGGAATATCTATCCAAAGAAAGAATAAGATGAAGTAACATTTATATTTCCTTAGGACCCACCTTAAGATGTGAAATAGCACAACCTAAAGTGTGAATCAAGATTTTGTTAGTCACCTTTGATAATACTCTTGAATGAGCATAAGGACTTGGCTCCAAGTGTTCACTATCTAAAAATTCTTGAATAAATGTGTTAAATTGATTTGTGGCATCGATGAGAATATCACTATTAATTATTCCCTTTAGATATAGGTAATCAATTTTAAGCCCAAAAGTAATTTTAAAATGGGTTCAAATTTATATTTTTTCCATTATGACTTCAAGTTTGGTGTCAAGGGTTTAGGGTTGTTTAAAGGTGGAAAAAGATAAATTAAACCCCTAAAAATCTCAACGCTTGGATTTTAACTTTGAATAAGTATTCTTTACATGATATACACACTCACAATGCCTCTAGAGATACACAATGGCATTGATGCAACTTAAACTCTTAAATATTATAATGTAATATAAGTCTTTATTCTTATGATGCAATGATGTACATGATCCTAAACATGAAGTGTACCTCATCATGAAAACACAATTTCAATACATACATCCATCTTGCCACATCAAAATTCAATCTACCAAGCTAAGGTACAAACCCAAAGAAGTATGATTACCCTCAAGCCAATAGCCTTCAAATCATTCATAATGCAATGAGAGATAATACTATAAAAAACCTAATATTCTAAGCTCGTCATGAAGGAGGTCAATGCTCTTGAGAAGGTGATCACACAATCTCATCATCAAGATACACCAAGAATCAATCCCATTCTCATCTAGTCAAAGCCGTCACAAAATACATATGAGTCAATCAATCAACCAAACTCGCTCCATACTATATATTAGGATAAACAATTCATCTAAACCATGCCACCCAATCAAGCCTCTACACGACCAATCCAAAGTGACCAACCAAGACCTAGACTAGGATCTAACTCATTGGACAAGATGAAAGGCTAAAAGATTGGGAATTTTTTCAATTACTCAAATCAAAATATCTCCATTTTACTTGTGTAATTCTATTTATTTATTGAATTAATCATTTATATCAAATATGGACAACATCGATAAAATAAATTTATATTAAATAAAATCCATATAGGCATATAATGCTATGTCGGTAAAAGTGCAACATATGTACAAGAAAGCCATATAGGTGTATAATATCACATATCTGTAATACAAAAATATATATACAAAATTTCCATACAAGCATACAAAAAATTCCTAATGTAATCACTTCTCTCAAGGGGAAGGGAAGAGATCACGAGCTTCCTTTGACTATCTAGTGGATGGAGAGACAAGCAATGATGGTTGCTTTCAAACTTAGTTACTGGACCTCCTCTCATAAATTTTTAGATCTCCAATTAATACAATAAAAAAATAAACAAATTAATATATAAAAAATAAAAATAGAATGATATATAATGAAATAATCACTTACCACGAACCAATAATCTCTCTCTAGAAATTGTTGTCTCTCTTCACCTATCTAAGGGGCACAAATTGAAATTTTGACCTCCTATGACAAGCATCAAGAATCAAATTAAACTACTAATGAATATGATTCAAATTTGCACTAATAGATGTGGGATAAAACAATAAACAAAATATGAATTTTACTAATCTTGTACCTTTGTCAAAGGCATTGAAGATAATACTATTGTGGCAACACCCATCTCTATTGTCCTACAGATACTAAAAGGAGTTTGGTATGATGTCAATAGCTAAAAATGAAACAACGTTATTAAATTACCAAAATCCTCCTAACATTATTTTACAACACATAATGATTAAAAAAATCAAGCTTACCTTAGTGAAAGATGTTTGGTCACTTTGATTGATATGTTCTAATGTCGAAGGCCCAACATCCACCTACTCAACATCCAATGTGAATTTTAAGATTATCATTCATATAAGCTAAAAATATTTACATGCACTATATTTAGTATTTATTTATTAATTACATACATATGGACTTGACATTGTCATGTAATGGGAATCTAAAGGGCCATCAAACATAGGGTGAACACTGTGACCTTGAATATTTTTTATAATCAATTTAATAATTTAAAATTAATCTTACATTTCAAAATGAAATATAGTAAAGTGATTTTAACCTTGTTCAAATTTACATATCTATCAATGTCAAATGTTTTATCTAGCATCTCATCTTCGAACACTACCTAATCTAATATGGATGTGCCCTACTACTAGCCACATGCACCCTAATTTTCCTCATACCCATAGTCACAAAGAGACTCACAATTTTGACATGTGTGAGGTGAACATTGAGACCTAGAAGACTCACCCTCATTAACCTATGCTAGAGGCCTATTGTGTTGTAAAAGGATCCAAGTTGATGGATAGGGACTCACCCACATTAACCTATGCCAGAGGCCTATTGTGTTGTAAAAGGATCTAAGTGAGCAAGTTGATGGACTATAGGGTCTCAACCTCAACACTCGCCTTCACAATGAAAGGGACCATGACATGCTTAATGTATAGCCTAGCAAGGGGTCTGTGTGCTTGGTTTTGGGCATGTTTTGTCCATATCTCTACCCTAAAACTCTTGCATGTTGAAGTAGTTTGGGATCTCATTGAGGACAAACCTGCAATAGAGTTTCCTCAAAAAGTACTACAAGACCTCATTGTTGTTGCATGGAGGATGGTCAAAAATCATCCACCACCTATCCCAAAAAAATATTCTTTATCCCTTGGTGTTGGCACTAATGGATAGGGAACCTCCTAGAAGTGCCATGTAGGGGTTCATTGGTTCATGTGTCAATAAAAAATGCACACAAGTTGGATTTCAATATTTTATTTTATTTTATTTGTTCATAGGATAATTTTTTAAAATAAAATTGTTTTGTTTCTTCCCTCTTGTTTGACAAGGTATTAATTTGGTCGCTCACAAAATCTATGTGAGAGATGATAAATTCCAATGAAGTGACAAGAATAGATCGATAGGAGGTTGTTCCACTCAAATCTCTCAACTTCTCAATTATTTTTTCAAGTTTTTTCTTATTGTTTTCTACTTTCCCTAAGATGTTTTCTTGTGTCCTGGGAGTGTCAAGGCATTGTCGGAGGGGTTTGCTATAGTTGTTCTTCACCATGGTTTTCATGAATTAGTGAATGAGGGTTTTCATGAACTACTGTGGGATTTTCAATTCTTGAATATTAAACAAAACTCATTCAAAACTGTTTCTATCTTGGTATTTAATCAAATTTTGACACTAGAAAACTAATAAAACTTACCTCCTCGACCTTGGGATGTTGTGGCAGCATTTTGGCAACAAATTGATGGTGATTTGGTGACGTTTTGGTGGCTTCACTACATGAGTTTGCTCTTGGATGGTTTTTGTCTATTGTTTTGTGGGTGAGAGATATTTCAAATGAGTTCAACCTCTTTTCTATTTTTTTTTATGTTTTGCATTGCTCAAATACGTTATAACGTGCTCACATTATGTCTTGTATGCCCCCCATCTTGTTGCACTTATCCACTACTTATAGATTTATTATTGTATAAAGAACCAAATTAAAGTGAAACCAAACTTTAAGAAAAAAGAACAAGATTTGAAATTTTCATCATTATAAATAGATAATTAGTTGTGTAATCCTTAAGCTTATAAATTAAGATAAAACTCATAAAATTTATATTTACTGATCTATTATAGAATTCTATATGATGCATGTATCAAAGAAATTTAGTACTAACATTAGAAAAATAAAACACTTGAACATCTTAGATGAGCATAAGTGTATTAATTTGTAGTGTTTTTTATTATTAATATTTATTTAAAATTATACTTCATAATTTATTATCAAAATAAAAATTAAAAAATACCACAGGGTTCTAGTTCAATTGTTTGAGCACAATTGATGATGATGATGGTAGGTTCAAGCCTCAAGAAGCACTAATTTTGACACCTTAACTTGTGGTTTATGTAATATGACTGTTTCCATAAAAATCATGTGATGATTTTTTTAATAAACTAAAAAATATTTTTACATTAAAAAGATGCATTATTTATATAACATACTAAATATTAAAAGCATGAATTTTCCATAGTCCATGACAAAGTGTGTTAGATTTATGGATTGAAAATGTGTACAATTTTTTACATCAAAGTTTCAAATCATACTCCATGATCCATGACAAAGTGTGTTAGATTTTTCGATTGAAAATGTGTACAATTTTTTGCATAAAAGTTTTGGATCATACTCCATGATCCATCATCAGAATGCAAAAAGTCGTTTAGGACATATACCTTAAATTTGACAGTCGAACTTACCTATCAATTAAATACGTAATAATAATTATTAATTTAAATAAATAATAAAATATTTTTATTTCAAAAAACTATATATAAATTTAATATAATAATCTTCTAGAAACGGCAAATTCAGGCCCTGCCATTCAAATCCCGGATTGGTGCTGCGAGCCGCTTTCTGTACAGAATTTAGGCGTTAAATTAGATTATTCTGTTCAGGGTGTTTGGCATTTGTGCAGGCCCCGTCAAAAGCAGCCGCCCTGTACATCCCTAATATCATACTTTCTCTCCACCAATTGCGCCGACATTCAGTGCTTGTCTGTCTGCATTGCCGATCTCCGTATGAAAATCTGATGTTTCGGTTCTCTCGTATGTGAAGCTATTTGCTTTCAATTTCCAAGAATTCTCCCGGCAAGTCATGATATTAAATCGTGCACTGTAAAATTGCTTGTTTGCTAATGGCGGAGTTAAACAAGGCGGGGTCTTGTGATGGCTATTTGTGCAAACAGCCCAGCTTATTTCTCTCTAATATCAACTCTGATAATGGAGTGAGGAATGTGTGCACTGGTTTGGGTGATGAGGTTTTTCACTGCGAGTATAAGGATGGCAGGGATAACAGAGGTTTAAAACGTACAGGGAGGGGGAAGAATGAAATGAGGTGGAAGAGAAACAGAGGTCCAGCAGAGGGCGCAAGTCACATTCTCAGAGAGCGCCAGCGAAGAGATGATATGAGCGACAAGTTTGCAACGCTTGAAACGTTTCTTCCTCAAAAATCCAAAGTTAAGCATTTTCTCCAATAATCTTGTGATAGCTTTACTGGTTTATTAGAACTAACCTGGAGGCCTAAAGAACAGGGCTTAATTTTAGTACATTTGCGGTAAAAAGGGTAATAATTAAGTTTTTCAATATGAAGGGAATTGGGCATCTGAGCTTTACTATAATCTTCTACTTGGTTAATTGGATGATTGGATAAATTGTATTATTTTAGGAACACAGTCTATGAGATATAGTAAATGAAATTTTCTGGATTCAACTATGTCTGTTTATTTGTATGACGTTTGAATCACACTTACTGATTATTTTCCTCTTCCTGGTGATGAATCATTAAGTGTGATTCAAAATGTTGATACAAATAAACAGACACAGCTGAATCCACAAAATTTCATTTACTATGTATTATTTTAGTTTTCTTGTATCTTCTATCTGTTGGTTAGTTGGGTGACGAGATAAACTGTACCTACCATGTCAATTAGGTCATAAGACAAACAGTACCTACCATGTCAACTAGACCATGGCATTGGGAATTCAAACCTAAATTACATCCTGACAGAAAACTCAGCGTCATCCAACCAATCTGGCCCCCAAGAATGTAGAAATATATTATGTTGTTAACATGTTTTTTTGAAATATGTTGGAAATCTATTTTAAACCATTCATAATATTAATTCACCATGTAAACTTTATCTTTCATCAATATTTCAGATCATACTCTATGATCACACTTTGCTCTGTAATCTAAATCTGTTATCATTACTATTACAGCGTGACAGGGCGACCATTGTGGATGATGCAATTGATTTGGTGAAGGAGATGCAGGGCACCCTGTTCAGCCTGGAAAACCAGATGAAATATCAACACAACTCTTCAGTCCCTGCAAGGAATTATGTTAACCAGAACATGCTTAAATCACTGCAAGATTGTTTCTCCTTCGATGCAAACAACTTGTATATTCATGTAAGCTCTGATAAGATCACAGGGGAGGTAACCATTGACATCAGCAGCAACATTGTGAGGCCCAGATTCATGACAAATCTGATCATGGCAATGGAGGAGCTCCATCTTGATGTTTGCCATTGTAATTACTCAAAGCATTCATCTCACATAATATGCATTGTGATTGCTAAGGTATTGTATTGGATGACATATCTCAGTCTCTTTCTTTGTTTTGTTTCCTATGGAATTATTGATTTGCCTCTTACTGTTGTTGCTGTTGGTGCAGCAAAGGTCATTGCTTTTTCAACTGTCGTTGGAGAAAACAGTTGCAGTTCTACATTGTACTTTGTCATGAAGTATGAATAAATTAGATTGGTTTTCACAATCTTTGTTACATCCAAGAGCATTTTTAACTTGCTAATATACAGCAGAATGTGCATTTTGCTTATCCTGTTTCTCAGCCCTTAAGGCTTAAAGATTAAGCATGCAAATGAGCCTTCTAGTCAGTTTTTCAAAATATAGGCAAAGGGCACTTTTTATAGTGCATGAAAAAGTTTAATATTTTCTAAATAATTGGATTATATATCTTTGTTTTTATATAACAGATAATAATAATTTTATAGTTTATGCAAAAGTTTAATATTTTTAAATTATTTTTTTCTTTTTGTTTTTTTTTTTCCTTGATGTAAAAATTCAAACGTAATCTAATTCAGAAGCAATATTTGAACAATATTATAAGAGATCATATATTTAATTTAATTTTATACTTAATGACCAAACAAAAATAACACTAACCTATAAGTACCATTGGATGGTAGATACACACTAATATTATTAGCTTATAAACTTGACACTGCATTTTCTTGTTTTTGGCAATGAGTGATTCCATTTTACATCTGACTAATGGGTTTATTAATATTTGTATTTATCAGTCACTCAATGATAATTATAAGTGATATTCTCAATATGAAGTATATTTATATGCACAATTATGATATAAAATTGTATAATAATTTTTTATTTTTTTTAGCCAAAAAACATACTGCACATATATATTTATATTATATATAAAATAATAATTACATATCAGTATCCAAGGCTCTTCATAGCCAGATTTTAAATTGCTTACAATCTTCGAAAAAGTCTGAAAACATAGCCCATATGATAGTTTGAAGCACAAAATTCAGACCCCTATAATCAAAACCATCCAAACCCCAACTACTCATGTGATATGGGTTGCAAAGAACCAGTAGATAAATCGCTTTAACAAATTCAGCCCCTCCATTCATATGACACAGAAGCAAAACAAAAGGGATATACTATACCATCTTAACAATTCTTCCAAATTCATATGCACAGGAGCATAGCAGTATAAAACAAAACAACAAAAAACCCTTGTGTTATCTTGAGCAGCATCCCTTAGAGATTTCCTACACCCCTACAGGGACCCTGAACCGAATTCTCCCCTTGGTCCTCTTGCAGAGCCGCATTCATGTCTGGCACTTGCCCCAACTTCCTTTGTGCATTTTGCCCTACAACGAACTCCCTTATATAGAACTACAATTTAAATTTGCAATTTATGGTTTGTGGTTTTTAACAAAAAGTTGTAGAAGGATAATTATATTTGCCTAATCTTAACTTATAAACTAGATCCATTAATTCTTTTTTTTTTTGTCTCACAATTTTATTAATTTCACAACAATAATATAGTTTGTAAATGACATGTATGTTCTTTATAATATATATCTCACATCGCACCATAAATGCATATCGTACAACTAATATTTTTCAAGTACTATTACATTTTACTTTATCTATACTTAATTGATATATTCAAATCAAAGAAATATAAAAATACATGAAAAAAATCCAGCATATATTCAAAGATGACAAACACCACACTTCATGAATTTCCTTTATTTTTTCCCAACTGTTATAATTTCAAATTCAAATAAAGGATTTGTATACTTTGTACAAAGAGTTGTGTTCCTTACTCTTTCTACTTCTTGGACCAGAGTTGTTGCATCCTCATATAAAGAATTCATGTATTTATTTTGCTCCTTTTAAATTGGTCAAATGTATGTCTCCAATCACTCTTCTTTCTCTTCCTTGTTAGGTATAGGATTCTCTACATTCACCATTACTTCAAGTTCCCCTAATTTTGAGTCCTTCTCTAATGCTACCTCAATGCAACACACTTCTTCTTTGCCTAGGAACCTATGACTAGTGATCCATGGCTACCTGCAACAAAATAGAGATTCTTCATTTTAAGCTCATTTTTTGTGTATTTCTCTACCTTCTTGCATGCGACTCTCCCTGATTTGCTACAACAAAGTGTCTTTGAAAATGATTTATAGTTTGATACCGATTGTGTTACTAGTTCCATGCACTCATCATTATGCAAATACCTTTTTCCTTTCACATGTGCTTCTACTAGAACTAGACTTTAATTTTCCTTTGGTTTTCTTTGTGCTCATCCATCCTTTGATTTTATCCACTTTGTGCTAGAGTAAAAAGGTAATTTCCTTATTAACTATTTTATTATTAGGTTCCCTTTTTACTAACATGCTTAATCTTATGTAGGTCATGTTACTTTTTTCTCAAGTCATAGAATTAAGACACATGTCATGATGTTATTTAATCCTCACTTAGGGTTTCACTCAGGGTTTATTTATCCTTTATCAAGGGTAATTCATTGTATAGTGTATCATTATTCATGCTTTTCTTTCATCAACATAACTCTTAGGCTATTACAATAAATACATTATTTTTTTCTTTTTGTGATAGGCATTTGATTGTAGGCGACTTTTGAGAGCTATAGGGTTGAAGAATCAACTCCAACATGGTCTCATATCTCTAGATCTACAATTGCTTGTCCTTTTTCTAAGATGATCTACAATTGCTTGTCCTTTTTCTAAGATATTCAGCCTTGAGAATTTGAATAGTCTTAGAGAAAACACACCTCATGGTTGCACTCAAAAGATATAAAACCAATATTTTTTACACATAAGGCACAATAGGTTTTGGACTACGAATTTTTTTTAGGGTTTTAAAAAATTTGCCTTTATTGTACAATTGTATGATCACCTCAATCTTTGTGTGACTATTTTCTAAATTTATCTTGATTTTTTAGCTATATCAATTTTGTGCCATCTCAATTTTTGAGCCACCTAGATTTTCATGCCCAAAAGCTATAGAAATATTTTATTAATTTTTTAATCTTTAAAATAAAAATATTTTTTGCTTTTGCACACTAGCCCCCATGGTCTTAGCTACTAGCCACATGAGTGCACAAGACCTTGTTATTGACCCACCAACCCCCCAAATTTCAATGTATGGTCAAGTGGGAAACCAAGTGCCTACTATAGACACTTAAAAATGTCCTGAATGATATTACCCACTTGAATCTGATATACTAACACTATTTCATCCTAAAATCCATCCTCTTTTCGCTTGTTTGATTAAATTAGACTAGCTATTTAATTAAATATGTCATTTTCATCTATTAATCTGATTAATCTAATTAGGTTAATTCCTACCCCTCTATGTTAATATTTTGTCCTGTTAAATTGGATAAATAAGAATATTTAATTTTAACACCCTAAGTCCTCTCATTTAAATTAAATAATCTTATTATTTAATTAAATGTCATTTTTACCCCTTGTCATTAAATAAGTTAATTGAAACTTTGTTTTAATTATTAAATTGCTAATTAGTTCTAACTCTCCCACTTGCAAAGGAATATTCCTCCTTTGCACATTCCTCCAAAAGGGAATATTCTCATGGAATATTCCTTCCCTTTACACATTAAAATTTGGTTTTAATTTACTAAATGTTAATTTTCCTCATCCATGAGAGAATATTCTCCCTTTTCACTCATTCCAAAAAGGGAATATTCTTCTCTATAACAAAATTTTAACAAACTTCTTAAGCAAGTTTTGAAAGTGAGCTTCTTTGTATGATTGTGAGTGATTAAAAATCAACTCGCATCCTCAACCCTTGATGGGAATCCATGATCCATGTCTCTGTCTTCTTTACATCCTGACCATTGATTGATTCTTTCAATCTTGACCATCGATTCCTTTTTGCCTATTCTATAAATAGACCTTGCATCTATTGTATAGGGATCCACC
Organism: Sequoia sempervirens; assembly: GCA_007258455.2. Classification (NCBI taxonomy): domain Eukaryota; kingdom Viridiplantae; phylum Streptophyta; class Pinopsida; order Cupressales; family Cupressaceae; genus Sequoia; species Sequoia sempervirens. Next base: position 214,107,440 of record VDFB02256132.1, on the reverse strand, counting down.
TTTTCAGAGAAAACTTATACTATTGAAAATCACTCTCATTTTCATCCATGTTTTATGTTTAAAAGCATTTTAGGTTAATCTTCATGCATCATTAGCTTAGCATCCATTAATGGCTTCCATAGTAACTTAGTTGCATTCATTTAGTATATTTTCAAATCTAGGGCTTGCATATTTAAATCTTGTGCATATTTAGATTAGCTTTGCATACATTTACATCGATCATCTTAGCTTTTATTATGTTAATTTAGCTTTAATCATACTTTTGTTCATCTTTTTCATCAATTTCAATCAATTTTAATCAATAAAATCGATTGGAAAAGCTCATATTATCCAAGGGATTGGAAAAGGGTCACCATTCCACATCAATGCGACACCACTCCCCCAATAGGATAAATTTCAATGTCTTAGAATATATGTTTTTCAAGCTTTCGTGTTTTAGCATGTTAGTTTTAATAGCTTCTTCACTTTGTTTATATTGAATATCTATTGGGATTGATACTTAGTGGATTAAGTATGCTTCAAATCCGTATGGATCAAGTGTAGTTAACCTATACTATGTCATTGGTCACATTTTGGCACTAGAGGGAGGGGTCTACTAATTGAATCTGATGAATTTCTCTTTAGATTCTTGTTTTCTTGTGTTTGTAGGTTCAACAACGCACTTCATCAAAATCGGTGATGCATCTGGGACGCATCACTATACAACGACACACTTTGGTTTGAAAACAACAACGCATAATTAATTTAGTGACACCTTATTAAATTTCATCATTGCATATTAAATTAGCGATGCTAAACTGATTTATATTTGCATTATGAATTTTATTATGGTGACACTATTGATGTCATTGTTTACTACAGAGCGATGCATCTGATTTTTCAATATAGCGATGCACCTGCAATATAGCGACACATCTGATGAAATTCAGTGACACAATTGATTCCAACGTCACTTTTTACTGGTAAAGAAAATAGAACTTGAATTTTGGTATGTGTTTTAATTTTTTGATTCCATCTAATTACTAACATGTCACTAACTTTTGGTTTTTGTTTTTGAGGCTAATTGGTTTTGCAGGTTTGGGAAATAAAATTTGAAGTGGAGGAGCATATCGTCATTTGATTATATATTGTAACAAGTTTTTTACACTTATGGGGCAATTATAACCCATTTTATGATGCTTTATTTCATGTTTTAGAACCAACTAAATTTCTTTTTGGGTTAAAAATAAATGTTCAAAGTTGGTTAAAAGTGAACCCAAATATCCTTATTTTACAATATCAGGTTTAAAATTGAACAAAACAATCTCAACACTTCAATTTGGTGCTTAAAACGAACTAATTATGCTTGTCAAGGTTAAAATGAACATGTGTCTGATTTGCTTGCATGTGTCTATTGTGTGTATCCTCTCCCCTTGCGCTTCATGCGATCTTGGGTGAAGAGAAACACACAAGTATATTTTTCTTCTTAGAAGTGCCTATCCTCTCCCTTTGCGCCTTTTGGAAGTCTTGGGTGACAAAAAGCATTTTAAGTTTCACAATATGTGTTACCTTTAGAGGGTTTTCCTCCCAACTTGTGAGAGGGAACGACCCAAGCCATGCTTTCTTTTCAGTTTGCTATATAAATAAATTGGTTGTGACTAAAATCATTAACCAGCTGGTGTTATTGTCCTTTATCGACGAATGTCTCCCTTAGTATCCATGTGATATGTTAAAACCCTTAGATGTTTCTAAGGGTTGGGAGGCCTCTTAATTGAGTGAATTGTTGCATGTATAGCACCAGTTTATCCCGAAAATCCTGATTATGAACCTTGTTATTAGTGACTCACCAATTTCACCTGTGAAGTGTATTTTGAAGTACTGCATTGGAATAGCAACGTAGAAGTTACTTGTCGTGTTCAATTTTTGGTTGAGGCAATACAACAAATAGGGAAGGGAATCTTTTGCTTGGTGTGTCAAGACATTACATTTCCTTGACATAGCCTATTTGTCCATTCCATCTTCATAGATTAATCATCTATTAGGGGATGGTGGTAAGCCTACTAAGAAATACACACCCACTTGAGCTAGGATTGTAAATGCTTGTGAGTCAGTTTAACACTTGCTTGGTTCCAAACCATCGCAAACAAACATCAACAAGTTTCTCAAAATTTCAAACCCTTTGGTCTAAGCATGGATACCCTTTGAAAAAATCCTTGATATTGATGCTTGTCCTAAGGATTCTATCCTTGGAGACTTCTAAATATTTTGGCTTATATCTCAATCCACACTTTCCAAAGTCAACATAGGTAACTATGCCCCTAACTTCATGATTTTCACATAATGAACTTTGTGAAATGAATGATGTTTTTGACATAGACATTTAGTTCAAAACTAAAGCAAGAAAAGTGTTTATGGTAAAAAGAAACCCATTTAAGCAAGATAAATTGACAAATTGAACCCCACACATGACCATTTGGCATCCAATCGCTCTGGTTCAACAACCAAACCTTACATCGGCTATTATACAAGCAAACTTTGAACTAATTGAAGGAGTACAAATGGATATAATCAATAGTTTGAGGAGCTCCACTTTTGAAACAAAGGAAACACTAAGCCAGTGGAGAAATGCAACAAACATCTTAGACAAACAAGAGGAAAAAGCTGATATTGCGTCCAGAAGGCCTATATTACCACCTATTGCGTGGCAATAAATATCCTCTTTTTCATGACCTTGTGCTTGTCTTAATGATCTCTCACAAAATCAAAATCCCCAAGAGAAGGTCCACATTCTGCCATTTCAAACTTAGACATCATAATTCAAAGTTTATTAGGAGACGTATCTTAAAGAATCACTGCAACTAAGATAGATCAATAAGGTGATTTTATCTATGCTCTCTAATAAATGAACCAGATCTACACATTTCACAAGTGCTTCTCATTTGAATCATTAAACACTTTTTGACTTAGACATCATTAAACTCATCCCCTAACTTAGCTATGGTGTGTGTGAAATGTATCCTTTTCCATGCACTTAGTTGAGTTAGTTATCATTTTTTGGAATAGTTTATCTTGAAGGTCACAAGTCTACCTTAAAGATTCACAAGTTTATTAACATCTTTTATCCAAACATCAAACATCGAACCTATAGTCAAAAGTGTTGTCCCAAAATGTTTACAAAGATCACTTCCCATATCATTCACCTTTTTCATCTCCCACAGACATCATGCTCCAAAATGACTTAGAGGGGCCCTCTTACCTAAGTTTGAGTCAACTAGAGAGTTTAAACATTACAAATCCCAACACAACTCTCCCATAAGTGACCTAAAATTTATTGTAACAACAATATCACAACATAAGAAAATCATGGAGAAAACCAAAGTCCCATCTACCACAAGTGATACCAACCCTCAAGAATTTGATCCAAGAATGCATTCTACCCCCTCACAGCAACCCCAAGATCTAGAGGTACTATATGAGGTAGAAGATGTTACAAATAATTCATTTGAGCTTACCAAAGAAGAAATCCTTGAGTACAAGCAAGAACGTCAAGCCTCAGAGAAAATAACTTCAATTACCCCATCTTTTTCTACCCAAAACTTGACACAAGGTTTGAATTCATTGACACTTTTGCTAACTTCATCACTAGGGCCAAATAAAACACAAACTCCTCATCTTGTGACCAAGTCTTACTAAATACTTTAGCCACACACTTCCTTTGGAAAGCAACACACTTGTGGGTACTTTCAACACCAATCCATCCCAAAACACCACTTGGACACCTACCTTTGGTGCTCTTCCCATTCCTGAACATCCCCTACATCCACATAAACCACTTACACTCCATCACTCCACGATGACCTCGACATTTTGAACACAACCATCTTCATCCATCCCCACTAGTACTGCAAGTGTGCCCAACATCACACAAGATAGCATGGACCAAATGTCTCAAATGGATAAACAAGGGTATGCCAATACCATTACCCAAAATCAACCCTTTACACAAATAGGGACATCTTTATCCAACCACCCCATTGGTTCATCCATCCCATTGGTTTCACATAACACATCCATCCCATCCATAATCAACCTAAATCAAAACAACACCTTGGTTACAAATCCCATCAACCATGGTAATACCTTGATCCCACCTTGAATACAACAAGGGAACCCCCTATCCATTGATCAAGGGAACGCTTTCAATCAATTGCAAGGCCTGAATGTGCCATTGCCATCACAATACCAAGTGGCACCATCCTCATCATTACCATTGGTCCCCCACATCATGTAAAATCAAATGGGACCTCAATCTTACATTCCTCCATCTCAATCCACTATCCTACAAGGAATGTTGAACCCAGGGAACCCCCAACCTCTCATCAACAACCTGCAATCCACTCAAACCATAAACACCCAAAACCCATCACAGATGTACCAACGACCAACCAATCCTACATTGCAAGCACATGCTCTAGAATTACAACAGGCTTATCAACAAGCCATACAACAACAAGTCCAATAGGTAGCCTTAGCAGCACAACAACAACAAGCCCAACAAGTAGCCCTAACAATAGAACAACAACAACAAGCAACCCTAGTAGCACAACAACAACAACAAGCAACTCTAGTGGCACGACAATAACAACAAGCCCAACAACATGTCTTAGTGCGACAACAACAACAACAAGCCCAACATGCAACCTTAGCAACACAACAACAACAACAAGCCCAACAACAAGCCCTAGTGGCCCAACAACAATAGCAAGCACACCAAGCAGCCTTAGTAGCACAACAACAATAACAAGCCCAACAAGCAACCCTTGTGGCCCAACAACAAGAACAACCCCAACAACAAGCCCAACAGTATACCCAACAACAAGTGCTCGCACAACAACAACAACAACAAGGTTTATACTATAACCCTCAACAAAACATCATCAATACAAATAAGTTAGGAACATATACACCTCCACCACCATCACCTTCACAATATCATACGCCACCATACACAACATACAACACCACATCATACCAAATCCCATGTACAATCCATCTGCCATCCCACAATACGCAACATATGTTACTCTACCAACCCCACAGGACGATGTAGCATCACAACTCAATGCGTTAACACAACAAATGCAGGACATCCAAATGGGAAAAACAAAGAATCCCCATACACAACATAACCTATGTCCATATCCATTTGATCAAAACATCGCAATGGTACCATTCCCTCCTAGTTTTGAGGTCCCCAAATTTGATAAATACAAAGGGAGAGGAAATCTTGTGGACCATGTCAAAGAGTTTAACGTAATGTGTATTGAGGTGGCATACAATGATTCCTATTTGATACACCCCTTTCCATGAAGCTTGATGGGCCCAACTATCAATTGGATTTCTTAGTTGCTTCCAGGAATCAAAACCTTTCAAGAAATTACTAATAAATTCATAGATCAATTCTCCTTTAATCTTGACATGGACGTAAGCTTATAAGATTTGTATACTCTCAAACAAAACAAAGGAGAATATTTCACCAATTTCTTACAACGATGGAGGAAAATATCTAGCAAGAGCAAGTGGCCCATTCCCGACGAACAACAAGTGGGGATCATCATAGCGAATGTTGATCCAAATCTCTCCTTCCACTTGAAAATGAAATGCATTACCACCTATGATGAGCTTGTCCCTAGAGCCCTCAACATCGAGCATGCTCTAATCTCACAGGGAAATACCCAAGCATACAAATACAACCACCCATCAACCAGTTCAAGCGACAAGCCTCGAGTCTGGGCTAAGAACAAGAACATGACGAATTATAGTGTGGTAGATGCTAAGGTGGTCCTAAGTGCCCCTAAGCCAAACATAAATCAAATGAATAACACTCAACCAACTGTACAACAAACCACATCATCATAAAATAATTCGATCAATCACACCGAAACACAACAAAGACGAACCCCCAATAGGAGCAACTATCCAAAACATGAATACACACAATTGTCAGGACCTATTGAGACTATCATTAAGAAATTGGTAGAGTCAAACTTGATAACGCTTCCCAATTTCCAAAACTACCAAGAACCACAAGATAAACCACCCTGGTACAATGAAAAAGACCTTTGTGACTTTCACAAAATCAAAGGACACAAAACATCAAACTGCATGAAATTGAAGAATGTTATCCAAGACCTTATCGAGAATGGAGACATATCTATTGAATTACCAACCGGTAACCAGGATCTTAAGATATACAAGAACCCCATGCTAGATCACAACAAAGGGAATGACAATGGAAAAGGGAAGACTTATAATAGCATGCAACATGTCTATTCCAATGTAGTCACCTCTTGTGATAATGTCGTCATCGTTGTCACCATCAAAGGGCCTAGTACAAACTATGGATTCATAATGCGACGTGGCAAGGTCACCATCCAAGGAGTTTCATCTCAACCTAGGGCACAACCTACTTTGCCGACATCAAACCCTAGAAAATACAATCTCCTAGATCAACTTAAGAAGACCCCCGCACAAATCTCAATCTTGGAACTATTGAGGCTATCCCCTGCCCATAGGGAAATCTTAGAAAAGAATTTTTCCACATCATCAGTAATTGAGGATATGGATATAGAGTAGTTTCAAGCTATGGTAGGGCATATCACTATCCCTCATCGTCTCACATTCTCAGAACAAGACCTACCAACACAACCATCTCATAATCGTGCTTTACACCTTGAGGTCATTGTTCATAAGAACAAAGTTAAAAGAGTCTTAGTAGATGGAGTTGTTGGTATGAACATTTGCACCCTTCAATTGATCAATAACTTGGGTTATTTAGAAGATGTTATTAAGAAAGAAAAGAGTACAACCATTAGAGCATATGACAATCAAGAGTGGGTATCACAAGGCATCATCATGCTACCCATCCAAGTGGGACCCATCATTACTGAGACTACATTCCAAGTGTTGGACCTTGATCTCCCCTATAATATCTTCCTTGGTCGACCATGGATTCATGCCCTAAAATTTGTAGCTTCATCCTATCACCAATGTGTCAAGTTTCCTTTTGAGAACAAAGAAGTTACCATCCATGGTGATCTTGATCCTTTTTACTACTGCAAGAACATTGAGGCCAAGTTTTACAAAATACCCCAAATCCCTAAAAATGATGAAGGGCCTACACCTTCCTCCTCATTTGTTGACCCATCATCCTTTGCATATACCTCATAAACAAAAACACCCATTGTGTAGAACATTCCCGACATCAAAGCAATGATCCAGGATGATGGTTGTGGAGATTATAAGCAAATGAAGGAAAAAAATTTGTTGGGAGAGCTACTTCTTTCTTCCAAATCTCATGGGAAACCCGCACCTATCAACAAAGTGGCTAAAACATTAACAATGGAATCTACCACCTTCACCAAGTGTGGGGATTTGAACAAAGAAGATGTCAATGAGGAGGATGTCTCTAAACTAATCTATCAAGATGACCGACCCATGCCTGTTCTTCCCATGGAATATGACAATAAAGGCTTGCAGCTAATGAAGGGATGGGGTACAAGAAGAATGAGAAGTTGGGTCAAAATGACAACGGTTTGCTAGAACCCATCGTTCCTGAGATACGTCCAAAGAATCTTGGCCTAGGATGTACTACTACCAAGGTTACCCTTATTGGCAAAGGTACTTCCGCTAAATGGGTTGAGGCTTCCTCTTAGTTACCAACATCCTGTGATACTACCCTACATGACTTCCCCTTCAACATTGCTGACCTATTTGAGAATAACTCTCTCTTCATGATATCCACAACATATTTCACCCCAAATGACCAAACCACTGAAATAAGCCTAGTATATCCCCAACTCATTGACTGGGACCAATGAGGACCATTGATTCTAGATTTATTCAAAAATGATGAAGCCATCTCAGAATTCATAGGAATCCATGATAACTTACCATGGGAAGATCACAAAGCTAGTTTTGATATAGAGCTAGACACACAGGCGTACTACAAGGAGATGATTGAATCCTTCAGTCGCAAAATTGACAACATGAAAATAACATGCAGATATTTGAGTGAAAACCACACTGTGGCACTTTTTGATCCTAAATAGTAAAAAGAAAGGACACATCTAAAGGTGAAAACCTCTCTGAGGCACCTAAGGATAAGGGATTCAGTCTCCCCCTTAGTGAAATGCATCCAAAAAGTTAGTAGTGTTAGAAAATAAGGCTACTCCAGTCAATGTGGGAACAAAAGAGGCACCAAAGATAACTTTTTATGTCGAATCCTTGTTGGATGAAGAACAAAAAAACCTAGCAATGTTCCTGAAAGAGTGAAAATTAAAATTTGCATGGTCATACACAGATATGCCAGGGCTCAATCTAGAAGTGGTTGTGCATCACTTAGTAGTCTATCCTGAGGCCAAACCAATGAAGCAAAAATTAAGAAAGATGCACCCTCAAATAACACTCTTGGTAAAACTTGAATTAGAAAAGCTTCTTAACATGGGATTTATCCGATCGATTGACTATCCTGAGTGGGTTTCCAATTGGTACCAGTCTCCAAACCCACTAGGGGCATCATAATATGCACGGATTTCAGAGACTTAAACAAAGCATGTCCAAATGATGATTTCCCTCTTCCTAACATCGACATCATCGTGGATTTAACAGCTGGACATGAAATGTTATCACTCATGGACAATTTTTTAGGATATAATTAGATCATCATTGCCAAGGATGATCAACACAAAACTACATTCACTTATCCATGAGGAACATATTGTTGGAACATGATGCCATTTGGGTTGAAGAACACATGAGTGACCTATCAAAGAGCAATGACCCTCATGTTTCATGATATGATCCACAAAACAGTCAAAGACTTATGTAGATGATATTTTGGCCAAGTCAAAGAAAAGGAGTGAGTACATAGAGGTATTAGGACCCATCTTCGATAGGCTCGAAGAGTATAAGGTACAGTTGAACCTGAAAAAGTGTGTCTTTGGGGTTACATCAGGGAATCTTCTTGGCTACTAGTGCAGAGCACCTTGTTCCTCCTTTTGGTGAATTAGGTCTAGTTTAGTGGTTTTAGTCATGATAATGTCAAATAATGCCATGATAGTCCATTTTGTAATGTTTTTTTAATCTAGGATTCAGTGTGGGGTCATTTGAGTCAATTATGTAAAAATTGCAAAATTGTCAAAAAAAAGTTGTCAAGCAAAAATATAAAAATTGCTCTCATGTGGAAGCCCAACGGTCATGGGCAGTTGAAAGGTAGTTTTAGGCATTGCAAGGAGTTGGTTGAGATTTATATATGTTTGGAACTCGAATATTTTGGTTGTTGAAGAATTTGAAGGAGAAAATAAATCAAATATCTTTGTTTTACAGTTATTTTATGTGTATTTTCATCACTTCCAGCCTGTGTACGGCTCCGTACAGGTTGCCATCAATCTAGTTTGCATTGGGATTGGTATTCATATGTTTTTGATTCACTTTAAATTTTATTTGATTGTATTTTGTTGTGTTTAGTGGATTTGGCATTCAAATTTCTCTGAGCAATCTGCAAACAGGGGTTTCAAGGGTTCGAAGGCTAGAATGAATTAAAAGGCCATTCCACCTATTTTACATGTTGTAGTTCAATGGAATGGGCCTAGTTAGAGTTGGATTAGGTGTAGTAATATATATTTAGTTGTGGCAAAGACATTTTTTGGAGTTCTCCACGCTACCCCTGTGGTAAATGTTGAGTTTTGGCCAATAAGGCATAGCTAGAAGGGATAGTTTGTGAAATTTTTTGTGGTAAATGATATAACCTGTTAGTTTTGGTGTGAGATAGGGTAGTTTGATGTGTTTTGAAGGCCTGCAAGTACATGAGAGGTCAAATGTATGATATGGAATGAAGCCTTAGTTGAACAAAGAGTGAAAAGAGGGTGAAATTGAGTGGTTTTAAGAGGGAAGTGTGTGAGATTCTTGGAGGAAGCATAATTTGAGGGTGTATTAAGCATGTGGAGGTATAATAAGGAAGGTTTGGAGTGGTTTCAAGTTTGGATGAGGTTTGGAGATGGTTTTTTCAATAAACCCTTGCTTATTTGGTGAAAGATGAAGGTTTCATGGAATGGGACTCTAGAGGGCGAGTAGTGGATCAGAGGTTGGAAAATTTGGTGTTTTGAAGGAATTTTAAAGACTTTCCAATAGTATTTTGAGGAGGCAACAAGATTGAAGAAGATCTCCTTTGTAAAAGTGGGCTAATTGGAGCCCTTTTCAGCGATAAAGGTCAGTTTAAGGAGGTCCAATGAGATTTATGGTGATTTTCATGATATGTGTTGATTGGGCATATTGGGTTCTCAAAAAGGTGTAGAGTTTGTGAGTTTTCCAAATTGGTTGAGAGATAAGACCCAAAAAAAAGGTTTGGTTACCTACTAGGCAAGTAGGTTGGTTACAAATAAGTTAACCCTAGATAGGGTTTTGAAGTTTTCAAAGGTGATTGAAAGAACTCAAATTGTGTTGAATAGATCAAAGACCTCCCTGTCATTGCATTAGTTGGTATCAGAGCACAATACTGATTTGAGGAAGGAAGAGTTGCATTGGAGAAAGGACAAGATGAATTCCCTAGTTAGAGAATTGACTGGAGAGAAGGAGATGCTGCAAAGGAAGGCACTTTTCAAAATCACCTGCAAGTGTAATGGAAAGGTATGTACTATAATGGTAGATTCTGGTAGCCTAGATAATATGGTATCACAAAAAATGGTTGATAAGTTGCATTTAGTAAGGATTCCTCATAAGACACCCTATTATGTTTCTTGGTTGAATGGTGAACATACTCTTTTGGTCAAGGAACAATCTTGGGTTGAGTTCCAAATAGGTGGTTATAAATATAGAATCTTGTGTGATGTGGTACCTATGAGTATATGCCATTTGTTATTAGGGATACCATGGCAATATGAAAGATTTTCTTTGTATGATGGAAGGAATAATAGTTATAAGATTATGAAGGATGGAGTTTCTTTTACTTTGATCCTATTGGTGGAAGAGTATAAGAGAAAAATCAAGGAAAAAAAGAGTTTATAAGGCATGAGGAAGACAAGTACAATGAGGGTGCAGCCACTACAAAGAAAGAAAATGTTGAGACAACAAGGATAGATAAGGATGCAAAGTTGAAGAGTAAATAGAAAGATGAATTGGTGATGAGGACTGAGATAGTGAAGGTCAAGGGTGAAATGACCTTGAAGAATCAATAAAAGTTTTAAAAGCATGAAGAAGACAAGGGAGAGATTGAATTTTGTCAAGCAAAGGAAAAGGAGGTTGTAGGACAGTCAAATACTATCAAAAAAGAGATATGCATATTGGATATAAAGGTTTATGAGACAGAGGAAGAAGGGGAAAATACCCTAATGGCAGAGATGAGATGAAGAGATAAAATGAATGCAAGTGAGTTGACTAAGGAGAGGCAAGATTGGCCTAGCAAGGTCACAATTGGAGAGGTATATCGTCCATTGATTGGACAAGAAGATGGAAGGCAACAAATGTTTGATGGAAAAAAGGATGGAAGACCTAATGGAAAAGAGGTCTTAGAGGTAGAGAGGATGAAGGCAGTGGTAAAAGGTAATGAATGGACTGAGGAAAGCCAAGATGGGCTTTTGAAGCAAGAGGAAATCATGATAGGTGCAATGTTGTGTCCCTTGAAGGTTATGAGGACAATGGGTAGTCAAGCACTGCTAAGTCTGAGGTATATAAGTCTGAAAATACAATGATGATAGAGGGAGAAAGTTTGAAACAAGTTATGAGAATAAAAGATGCAAAAAGCCAAGGAAGATGGCAAGTGAAATAGTTTGAGATGGTTGAGGTTGAAGAGAAGCAAGATGAGAGCATGGAGTCCAAAGAAGATGGTGGATAGTCAGATGTTGTGGTAGGATAGAGGTCCTTGAGGCAGAATATCAGATGCAAAGAGTGGAAAATCAAGAAAAAGAGATGAAAGATGAGATGCAAGGAAGTGTGGCCAAAATTAAGCATACACAAAGAGCTGAGAGGAAGGTTGTAGTCACCCCAAGTGGTGAAGAGTTAAAGGAAATGAGTTTGGAAAAGGTCTCAATGGTGGAAGGGACCAAGGATGTGAAGTTGATAGTGATGGGCCTAGAGAAGGCCAAAGAAAGAGTGATTGTGAAGTTTCCAAATGAAGTGGAGAAGAGAGAGAGTGTTGTGGTAAGGACATTGACTTGTCCTTTAGAGGAAAGAGTGGTTGGAAGGCAGTCATATGTTGCCATGACAGAGGTTGTTAAACCTGATTGCATAGGGGTTCAAAGAATGCATAACCTAAAGAAGATTGTGAAGATAATGGGTAAGAAGCAAAGAGTGAAGGAAGTCCTTTGTCACTTCCTTGTTTTGCTAATTATTTTGATGGAAGTCAAACCAAGGGTCAAGATGAAAGAGGAAAGACAAAGTGTGGACTATGTTGCAATGAATGAAGCTGAAGAAAAAAGTGGAAGCAGTTGGATGAAGCAGTTGATGACAAATCAGAGCATGAAGATGCAAATTCAAATTGACAAGGCAAGAAGAGGACTAATTTGCATGGACAATCAAAGCCAAAGGTTGATGCAGGAGCATCCTTGGTTCTTGGCAATCTTGCATCAACCAAAAATATTTCCTTTCAATTCTTTGTTTAGTTCAAGTTGGCAGATTCGGTATTTCTTCATTTTTGCTCACCAGACCCTATGGATCTATGTTTACATCATGGACATGTTCATTTTCCTTGTTCCAAGATTTGAGCCCGATTGGATCTTTTTCAGACAACTTATTGCTTCTGAATTTTATGGTAGTTTCTTGAACCGACACCGGAATAATTTTCAATCCTAACGGTTAGTTCGATCGCTTGTGGATCTTGACGGTGTGATTCAAATTGTTTTATGGAATGTCTCCGACCTTAATTATAGGTCCACACTTCATCCTATGCATTCACCGAGGAGTAATTCAAATTGGAGGCTGACCTATTCATGCACACGTTATATTTTATTCATTGGAGATTGTAATGATCTTTGGCTGATGCAGATGATTCTAGATCTTTGGATGTGATATAAATCATAGTAATAGATCATTAGGAGAGAAAATTAGAGAAAGACAGGTTTTGAGATGTTAGATTTCAGCTTGCATTAAGGAGCATATATGAATATTGTATTTTGAACATGTTATATCAGGCCTATGAGTTGAATCTGTAAGCCCGGATGTTGCCGACTAATTGCAATCAAAATTTCTGTTAATTAATAAAAATGTTTGAATCTGCATTTGCATCCAATTTCCATGTTGCTTCAGTTGTGTAACTCTTGCTACATGGTCTGGATTGTTCTCTTTGAGGACCCTCCTATCGTGGTTGCACCAGATTGGTATCAGAGCGAGATTCGATCTGTGAGAGATTGCCAAAATTCATAGAGTCCTGATGAAGATTTGTTGTGGGGTGGTAGACTGAGGATCCAACTTGCAGCTACAGAGGACTTTTGTAAAGATGACAGGAAGAAGGAATGTTAGAGGAAATGGAGTGCGTGGAAATACAGACCCAGCTTTAATGGAGATGTTGAGAGGAATTGCTACCAGATTAGATGCAGTTGAAATGGCCCAGAGGAGAGGTCGACTAGTTGATGATGTGAGTGATGAAGAGGTAGAAGTACAAGAAGAAAGAGGAAGAGAAGATCAACCTGGCTTGGATTAGGGAGAAGAGAGGTTCATAAGAGCACTAACTAGAGAAAATACTAAGCCACATTTCAATCCAACGGATTATAGAGGTAAGTTGGATTCAGATGAATTGCTTGATTGGATAACAGAGATGGAAAAGTATTTTGATTTTGAAGGTACCATTGAAGACAAGAAGGTGAAGTTTTCTTGCACAAAGTTGAAAGGACATGCATCCCTTTGTTGGGAACATTTGCAGACAGATAGGAAAAGAAGAGGAAAGGAGAAGATAAAATCATGGGATTGGATGGTGAATAAGTTAAAAAAAGTTTATGCCTACAGATTATTAGATCAGTTTGTTCCTGAAGTTGCAAAATTTGAAGCAGGAGTCAAGTGTGATAGAGTATACCGAGGAGTTCTACAAGTTGAACATCAGATCTGGACATTTGGAGGATGAGATTGAGCAAGTAGCCAGATATGTGAATGGTTTGAGGTCATCTATATAGGATGAGATCAGTTTGATCAAGTTGCAGAGTGTGGAAGAAGCATATCAATGTGCCCTAAAGGAAAAAGAGAAGTTGAATAAAAGACATGAGTAGAGACATAGAGGAAGAGGTGGAAGATTTCAGAGAGGAAGAATTTTTACTGGAGGAGGAAGAGGAACTTTTGCAGATCAGAACAAGGATAAGGAAGTCAATAAGAATGATAATTTGTACCATAGAGGTGATGGAAACTCTTACAGGAGAGGAGGATATGGTGGTTATCGAAATGAAGGTTATAGAAAAGATGATAGAGGACAAGAGAAAATAGTATTCAGGGGAACTTGTTTTAAATGTGGTGGAGAAGGACATAGAGCATTTGAATGCAATTAGGGAGAGACAAGTAGAAAGACATAAAACAATAAGAGAACAACCTTTGTTGAGGAGGACCATGATGGATCATCTAATAAACCAGAAGATGGAGAAGTGTTGGTGAATATAAGAGTATTGTGTCAAAGTGAGTTGGAGAAGGAACCGTTGCAGAGAAAAAAATTGTTTCAGACTAGATGTAAGGTAGCTGGTAAATGTTGCAGAGTGATTGTTAATAGTGGAAGCATAGAGAACCTAGTTTCTGAAGAAGTGGTGACCAAATTGTGTAAGGAAAGCAGAGGTGCGGAAACACTTTCCTAATGTCAAATCCACAGGGAAGAATGCAATGAAGGGCTTTTAATTTTTCAAATTACAATCTAATTAAGACACACATGAAAGAATTACAAAAATAGAGAAAATACTCAAAGACAAATTGAACACCGGATTTACGTGGGAAAACCCTATCGGGAAAAAACCCACCACACCAAGTTGAATCTCTTTGTATTTCAGTAATAACAAATTACATACAATTAGAAAGACAACTCTTTGATATTTCACAGTAGCTTCACTATTCAATCTCTTTTTTAGAAAATGCTCTCAACAACTCGAAAAAAATCATCACAAAATTCTTAACACATTCTGATTTTATTCTCTTGTTGATCCTTATCCGCCAATGCTCCATCGAAGAAAGTTTCCATGCCTTTTCAGATTTTTTCTTGCATGCAGTTTTTCTCCAGCGTTGCAACTGATGCAAAAATCCAACCGTCATCTGTTTGAAAACTGCTTCCTCTAATTGGTCTAGCAGGATGCCACATAGGATGGTCACACAGTCAATGGCGTTCAAACTTTGTTGGCATATCGGTGAGACACTAACAGTGTCTCCCCGATGCCACAAAGTAATCACTTCAATATCGGCTTAAGTCTCCAACAGTCGACAAGAGTTTCTCTTATCGGCGAGACTCATATTGAATTTTATAAGTCATATCGAACTCAAAGAAACCATCGGCAAGACTTCCATATATCGCCAAGACCTTATGTTGAAATCTTCAAGTCATCCCGGCGAGAGTTTTCATTCGGCGTGACTTATCGCTCTTCGGTGAGACTTATATCGAAGTCATAAGTCACACTGATGAGATATACTATTGGCATGACTCATGTCTTTCGCCAAGACATTTCATCGAGCTCCATCATGTCTTACCGAGTCGGCAAGACTTAAGTCTTTCACTAAGACCTTACACCGGCCAAAGATGTCATACCGAAACACCCAGGAGTCAGCGAGACTTATCGCCTTCGCCAAGAGGTTACTCTGAGCACACCTTGTCATCCTAAGTTGGCAAGACTTATCCAAGTCACCGAGACCTCTCATCGAACATCACCAAGTCTTACCGAGTCGGAAAGACTTATGCCCCTTCGCCGTGACTTTTCTCCGAGCGCCCAAGGTTATCCTGAAGACTGTCTGTGGATACTCACGTCGGTGTGACCTAGCTTCATCACTAAGACATCTCCCCATGATCTTTATATTAGCTCGATGTCGGCGAGACTTACTTCGGTCACCAAGACTTCATGCCGAAGTATTTGAAGTCACCGCGAAGATTCTACGTGGAGACCTATTCGGCGAGACATTCTGTAGATCACCAAGACTTTATCTCGAGAGCCTTGTGTTTCCCCGATGACCAAATGTCGTCAGTGAGACTTTCACCATTCGTTGGGACTTCTCCCCGACACCCATGAGTTAACCCAATAAGATCAAACTATCGCCCAAGGATCTTCATTCACCAAAAGGTCACAACGAACACACAAGGTCACAGCGATAGACTTGTCGACAAGACCTCGACCCTGTCATAGTGACATGAACATTTCAAGAGCTTCAGAACAATTAGTCGGCCAAAAAACCATGATGTCACACCGACTTTGCTTTCAAAGAGTTTCATGTCAGTAAGAATTGAGGCATAGATTCCAACAAGCTCCCACTTGACAAAGATCTTACTGACACCTCCAGAGCATAATAAAACTACTGCAATTCATGGGCCAAGAGGCCCATCGACCTAGCACACCACCTGAACTTGTCTGTGCTCACAGGCTTCGTCAATGCATCTGCAACATTCTCCAGAGTATCCACTTTCTCCAAAGAGACCTTCCCATCCTCGACCATATCTCGTACAAAGTGATACCGTACATCTATATATTTCGTCCTGGCATGGAAAGTAGGATTCTTTGCCAAACATATAGCACTCAGACTGTCACAGTAAATAGTAATCTTTCCTACATCAAAACCAATGTTAGAACACAAACGTTTTAACTAGATTGCTTCTTTACAGGCATGTGTTGCTGCCATGTATTCTACCTCTGTTGTGGACAAAGTGACTACAACTTGCCGCTTGCTCATCCAACTCACTGCACCACCATTCATCATGAAAATATATCCACTGGTGGATCTTCTGCTGTCAATGTCCCTTGCCCAATCAGAGTCCACATAACCTCGAATACTGAGAGTCCTCTGTG
>VDFB02256132.1:214061867-214090358 GCA_007258455.2 Sequoia sempervirens | reverse complement strand
TTCAATCTTGACCATGAGTTCCTTTTTGCCTATTTTATAAATAAACCTTGCATCTATTGAATAGGGATCCACCTTTTCAGAGCAAACTTGTGCTGTTGAAAATCACTCTTATTTGCATCCATGTTTTATGTTTAAAAGCATTTTAGGTTAATCTTCATGCATCATTAGCTTAACATCCATTAATGGCTTCCATGGTAACTTAGTTGCATTCATTTAGTATATTTTCAAATCTAGGGCTTGCATATTTATAATAGCTTTGCATACATTTACATTGATCATCTTAGCTTTTATCATGTTAATCTAGCTTTAATCATGATTTTGTTCATCTTTTTCATCAATTTCAATCGATTTTAATCAATCAACTTGATTAGAAAAGCTCATATTATCGAAGGGATTGGGAAAGGGTTGCCATTCCACATCAATGTGACACCACTCCCCCAATAGGATAAATTTCAATGTCTTAGAATGAATTTTTTTCAAGCTTTCGTGTTTTAGTGCATGTTAGTTTTAATGGATTCTTCGCTTTGTTTACATTGAATATCTTATTGGGATTGATGCTTAGTGGATTAAGTATGCTCTGAATCCATATGGATCAAGTGTAGTTAAGCTATACTATAGTCACACCTACATAGGGATTATTTTGTTCTTTGAGGCATCAAAGAATAGTTTCATGGAAATCACTATAACTTTTACATGTGGTGACAAAATTTCACAAACAAGATATTTGTCAAAAAGCTAGTTTTGAGAACCCTCTAGTGGTGTTAGTATTTTTTCATTTTTTGGGTAAGT
The DNA here is from genome assembly GCA_007258455.2 of Sequoia sempervirens. NCBI lineage: Eukaryota > Viridiplantae > Streptophyta > Pinopsida > Cupressales > Cupressaceae > Sequoia > Sequoia sempervirens. The sequence continues at coordinate 214,089,569 of VDFB02256132.1, read as the reverse complement.
TTAATTACCTATTTAAGTCAAATCTATCTATTTTCACTTCTAGGCTCATAAATTTTGGCTTGGACATCCTTTTTTCATGATTCTTGCAATGTTGGAAAGTTGGTTTAATTCTATACAGAGTTCTTAGACTTGATTTTATATTTTTTTACCAAGCACACAAAGATCAAATACAAATTAAATTTTTGATTTCTTTTTAGTTGTCAAATTTGTAAAAGGTTTTTGTTTTTCTTGTAGTATGGGTAAATTTCCATCCTACAGTACCTATAAATATAAGAAAACACTTAAAACTAGTATATATTCACTTGTCAAAACTCAAAACCAAATACACATGGATGAAACCTCTTCTCTTAAGCACCTTACACTACACAATTATCACACATGAAATCCTTATATGACCATATTAATCATGTACAAGGGACTCTACTCTAGACTATATGATGTATCTAAGTTTATATGGGAATATAAGAGATTTGATCATAAAAAATAAGATGGATCCAACCATGGGTTTTATTGCACTTCATGTTTCAGAAAAGATGTTTTACATAGAGTCTTATAGGACTCTTAAGAAAATATGGATAATTATAAGGAGTTGTTTGGTATATTCAATGAGTTTTAGGCATTACAAATTGAGGTAGAGTTTCCTACATTGACACCTAACTCATTTACCTCTATTGATGAGTTTCTACATGCTTCTATAAGTTCTATTTTAGGTTTCTACTATTAGTTTACATTTTCATTCTTAGTTTAGATTTTCTCTTTTGCATTTCCCATACCATGGATTTTGGTTTTGGGAATCCATTTATGGTTTCCCCCCTTTAGTTCTCTAAATATTATACACCTTAGTTTTTAATGTCTTTTCTAAGTTGAGAACTATGACATTGCTATAATAGTATCAAAGTGGAGGGAGGAAGTCAGATATATTGATGTAGATCTTCTATTAGACTAATAAAAACTTGTCTTCTTTTTTATGGTGGATTTTTCTTGAAAGGGTTTCTCCACAAACATTTTGGTGATATGTATTTATGGATGTATATGTTCTTGTTGATTTTAATTTGGTGTTTTAAATTCCTGCATGCTTCTCTAAGTTCTATTTTAGGTTTATAATGGTTTATCCCATGAACTAAATTAGATTATAACACTTAATTTTATACTATCATTGAATTTATTCACTCATTTAATAAAAAAATGTTATGAGAGCCTATAATCGTGATTAGAGAGGATTGTCTTTCTATAAGTGAACTGTGAGGTTTTTTTTCTTTAGTGGGATTAGTTAACTAGTAGGATTTGTAGATATGATTGTGGTTTTATCCATAGTATCTACTTCACATTTAGAAATCAAGAAGTTCAATGGTTTTGGGTATGATTTATGGAATTTAATGATAGAGAATTTCCCAAAATAAAGGGATTAAGGGAGACTAGTGGAAATAAAGGAATTTTTTATGGAATGTCTAATGAATATTGAATTAATTTTTATAAGAAGGTATGAGTAACCATTTAATTATCTCTTATATATTTCATCCTCTTGAATGTCTTGGAGGAGGCTATTACATTTACATCAAGTGGAAAATGCCAAATAATATTTATGAAATTAAAAGTCTTACTAATTATTTATATCTCATAGGACTGTTATATTCTTTAAAATAAAATAAGGTGACCCTATTGCAAAATTTTGAATTCTTTTAATTTAATTATAAGTTACTGAGGTTCAGTAGGTGTCAAACTTGATTAGGAAGATAGACAAATCTTGTTGCTTTGTTCTTTTCTTAAAATTTCAATAGGTTTATTTTATGTATTTTAAATAAAAATTATTCTCTAAATTTAAAGAATATAAGGCACTTGTAGAGAAACAAATGGGTAAGAAAATAGAGTTTATATTTGAAAATAGTGGCGAGTATTTAATCAAGGAGTTTGATTGATTTCTTAGACATACAAATATTTTTTAGAACACTTCAAATTATACGCCTATGTAGGATGGAGTTGCAAAGAGGATGGACTAACCTTGATGAAAAGAGCTAGAAATATGATGAGGGGCATACAATTAGATTGATACTTTTGGGTAGAGGCTATTACTACTACTTGTAACTTGATTAATTAATCTCCTTTTTCAACTCTTGTAGGGAAGGCTCCTTGTGAGAAGTGGAAATGTAAAAAATATTTTATTTCACATCTAAAGGTATTTTGTTGTGAGGATTTTGTTCATGTACCTAAGGAAAATTGATCTACGTTGGATATAAAATCAAAAAAACACATCTTCATTGATATATTAAATATTTAAAAGGTTACAAGCTTTGCATTCCTCTAACCTTGAAAATTATTTATTCTAAGGATGTGATTTCAAAGGCTCTTAGAGTATTTTTAAATAATGTGTAGCCAAAAGAAAAGGAAGGAAATAAAATAATGCATTTTGATACTAAGGTTGAGAAGCGGGAAGATGCACATGTTCACAAATATAATGATGGATTAAATGATGGAAAGTAAGAAGAGGATTCATGTGAGAGTTATGAGTAGGTTAATCATGCAAAGGTATAGGAAAATTCCCTTACTTTACCCTTGAGATGATCTATGAGACATCAAAACTTAGTTAAAAAGTATATTCTACCAAAAAAATCTATATTTTCTTTACAATGTATTGATAATAAACTAATATTATGGAGGCAATGCAAGAGGAGATGATGGTGGTAGATAGATGTGACACTTAGGATTTTGTGAGTTTTTATAAGGGAAGGAAGCTCATTAGTTGCAAGTGAGTATTCAAGAAGAAATTCAAAGTAGATGATAAGTTAGATATGTACTAAGCCACATTGATGGCTAAATTGGCTAGGGGATATTTTGAAAGAGAGGGTATTGATTTTAGTAAAATTTTCATTCATTTCACAAAAATAATTTTCATTAGATTCCTATTATCTATTATTATTGATTTTTATTTTGAAGTATAAAAAATGGATGTAAATACTACTTTCCTACATTGAGATCTTGAAGAGGAAATTTATATGCAATAGCCAAATGGTTTAAAATAAAGGGAAAATGATATTTGGATTCCAAAATAAAAAATTTGGCCTTTTTTTTATTTAAAGCAATCACCTTGAAGGTGGCATTAGAAGTACAATTATTTTGCATTGATGTTGGATTATGTTAGAAGCAATGATGATCATTGCATATTTATATTAAATTTATTTATGATCAACTCATAATCATTGTCGTGTATTTGAATGACATGCTTATTGGTGTTGGCACATAAAACTCATCCTTAACCAATTCCCATCATAATCTTAGACCACTGATTAATTAATAAATTATTTAAATAATTAAGTTTCTCCTATAAACTAATTATATAAATAAACTAAGATAATATGAACGCCATATCCTCTTCATTTAAAAAATAAAAAACATATTCAAAACCCGCGTCATTTATTTATCTAATTAAAAATTCATAAAAATATCAAATACAATCAATATTTGATCCTAGCCTTCCAAATCATTAAATCAATCCTAGTCATCAAATTCCAACTAACAACCAATTAAAAATTAATTTTAAATCCAAATAATCAATCTTAAATGGATTCAATCCTCAATCCTATCCATCAAATCAATCAAGTAAATTCCAACAATTTATTTTCAATTGCTCTTCTATCCAAATTTGAATCAATTTATAATCTCAACCCTCCATACACCAAATATTAGCATTTAATTTCTCCTCCCTCTCAAATTCAAATTCAAAATTTATCATTCAATAATAGCCACCCATTCTAAGTCAATCTTAACCTTCCATTCATTCTCATTAAAGCTACACATCTCCTATTCCTCAATCCATTTCCAAGAGTAAGAATTGGATGTAAAACAAGGTTATTATGTTGGAATTATTAAGCAACTACATTTATCCTCTCCATAAACAAGTATTGATAGCATCCATGGTATTGAGAGAGTGTCAATAAAAGAGTTTCTTGTTCTCTTATTATTTACTTTATATTTTATTTTCTCGAATGGAGTTATAGCTAGGTGTAAAATAAGATATTTGTTTATGCATTTATCTATAGTTTTATTTTATATCTTTCATGCATAGTTGGTAACAACAAGATGGTGAATATGGACCTTAAAACTAACCTTTTTGTGTATTTGAAACGAAGGATTTAGGGGTAACAAAACTTTATTTTGGGAATGAAATCAATAGGGATAAATTTCACAAAACTATATGGCTTAGTCATAGTAAGTATGTTGAGACTAATTAGTGGTGGTTTGTTATGTATGATTGTAACCAATGAACTCATTTATCTTTAGGAATTAAAAATTCATTGGATATTTAGTTTGGGATAAATTATGATTTTGAGGATATATATGATGTTCCTTATGATAGTGTTTTTGGTAGACTAAAGTATAGAATACTTTGTACACGATCAAATATTACCCAAGTAGTGGGAGTTCTTAGTAGGCTTATGCCTAATCCCACTAGAGAAAATTAGATTTGTGTTAAGAAGGATATTTATATATTTGTGATGAAAATATAATTAATTTATGATGGTTTTAATAATGTGGAAAATTTATTGAACATGCAAGGATTTATTAATGTAGATTGGGAAGGTGACTTGGATTGTCAAAGGTTCACCAATGACTATCTATTTTCTCTATTTGGTAATGTTGTTAGTTGGATGAGTAAGAGGTAAAATATATATTTTTTGGTTCACTACTAAAGTAGAATATATGGAAGCTACACATACCTATAAAGAGGTATTTTGCCTATAAATATTGTGTTCAAGAGTTGTTTTTTATTGCAAAGTGGTTCAAACCAACTATGACAATTAGAGTGTTATTTTTTGGCTAAGGACCCCATATACCATGCTTATACAAAGCATAGTGATGTTCAACATCTCTTTATTTTTGGGATGATAGAGAGTGGTAAAGTCTTAGTTTAGAAGGTTGAAACTCATGGTAGTTTTGTAGATTCACTTATAAAATTAGTGAGCATGGATATGTTCTCCTTGTGTGGGGAGGTCATGAGCCTTACATCTTGTACTTGATTCATTTTATGTTTCTTGTTTATGCCAATATAATAAATAATATCAAGTGGAATAATACCAAGATAATGTAATATTAACCTTATAATCCTATTTACTGATGTTGGATCTCCAACATCTTGAGAATGGATGCATGGATGCCCATATAGGTGGTTGAGAGATTATTTTATATTTCTTCTTGTAACTGAATATTTTGTATAGTTCTATTAAGGGGGAGGTACTAATGATTTTGATGAACTTAAAATTTAATTGGAATGCATTTACACCACTTTCTTAATTTTAGGAACTAGAGGGAGAGTATATAATCTTTTGATATCTCAATTGGGGCCATATCAGTTGGCCACTCTATTTTGGAGATCCAATCTTCACATGAGTGAAATATATCATCAATTATGGTTGATATTCATATAAGAATTGGATATTTATTACATGGGGAATTGTATTATTCGTCTATCATGGGTGAGGGATGAAGAATAAACATGGAAAACATATTTAAAACTCATATAAATAATGAGGAAGTGATTCATATGAATGATACATTCACATGCATGATGAGAAAGGTGTTAAAATTTTAAATTATTGAATTTATGTACTGTAATTACTTTTCCTACATATAAGCATTTAGAATTAATCATTGACTTGAGAAACCATTAATACTTGTTTTAATGGGCTATATGGACATGTGAAAATTTTGTAGATTGGGGTACTTAAGTGAATTTATTTAGATATAAAGAAAATTATAACTATAATTAATAATAAAAATAGGATATGTACCTAGACATACATTTATTTTCCCATAAGTCATCATGGAAATAGTTGTGTTAACAGTGAAGATATATGACTCTAAAGTTTCTAGAATGTAGCCTAGGATCTAAAAAGATAAAGTGTGCGTGAGATTTTTATATAATCTATAATATACATAAATAGAAGATTGCACATTAATTTTAGAATGCTTTGTGTTGTATTTTTTAAACAATAGCATATATATGTATATTATAATTTAATAAGGAAAATTAAACATGTAGAAAAATTATTATCAATAGGAGTATATATCAAGTTAGTTTTAGGGTTTAGGGTTTAGGGTTTTAGAGTTTTAGTTTTATGTCTAGGTTAGGTTTTGGTTTCTATATCTTTTAGGATATATTCTTCTTTACAAGTTTATTGTGCATGTATTAAATGCATTTAAACAGAAATAGATTTTATGAGCTATACAATTCATTCTAATTATAAAAATTAAAATAACCTAAAATTTATAAAATCATGTGATTTCAAACTATAAATGTTAAATTATATACCTAAAATGTAAACCCTAATTACAAACTAAAACTATTAAATATATAGAAAAATAAATAAATAGCTTTACTACTGACTGCACCACCATGTGGCTCTGAGTTGTATGGGGTGGACCCGCTAGACAAATAATAATATGTCAAAGTCTTTAAGAGACGTGATATTAAATGAAAAATTTGAAAATGATTACAATATACAAAGATGATATGCTGAAGTTATGCAAGAAGCATGGGAGTCATGTGGTGTTTAAAGGATTATAGAGTAATGATGATATTGGGGGTACATGGTTGTATTTGATGATCTCAGTAGGAAGTAAAATTAATCATTCTTCTCTTCCCGAGGTGACTAATGATCACATGGAGTTTTTCAATTTGTTAAGGGCTGTCATTTCGAATCATACCGATTTGCCTAGTGTCATCCATTCCTGAAATTGTAAAGTGGTGCAAGGTATGTTAATGAAGATTTTAAAACTTGTAAGAAAAATGATGAGTTAATGGTACTGGGAATTGTGTCACTGGCCTTCACAAAAAGAAACTTCTCGATCCCACATATTTTATTGGTTATGTTTGTTATTTGGAGAAATAATGTTTTCTACAACAAGGAAAGAAAGCCGAAGGAGTGGGAGATTATGAAGAAAAGCTCGCAAAAGCCAAAGAATTTGCAGAGTGTTAAAATGTGAGGCCCAAGGAAGTGCACTGGGCCTCCTAATTGTCAGGCCCTTAAGCAGAATGTGGATTTATGGAGGCTTTTCGAAAATGTTGGTATGGTTCTATTTTTTGAATCTCTGAAGGGTTATAACGAGAACTTAACGACCAAGTTCACCAATTCCTAAAGGAAAGTAAGTGTCGCCTTAGTGCAGTGAAGTTTGAGGTTACGACGAGGTTTATAGCTGAAGCAATTGGTCTACAAAACCAAGGGATTAAAGTTACAAAGAAGAGTGGGGCTGATTATCAAAAGTTCGTGGACAAATTCTTGCATGAAGGGGAGAACCTAAAATGATTCCAAAATGGGTACGCTAGGCTAGAACTTCCTCCTCCCTATTCTCTGGTTAGCCTATTTGTTATGTGGTATTTTACTTTAGAGTGAAGATATATGTTGGTACATGCATACCATTTTCCTCTACTCAATCACATTAGGCATAGAGAGAAAATCAATTTACCCTTTTACTTGTTATCTTCCCTACAACTCAATATAGAGAAGGGTGCCAGTCCTTCCCTGCAGCAAGGTCTGATGTTATCCCCATATAAGTATGCTCTAGCTCTTAATCCTCACGGTAAACCTTTGGCTGCTAGAAATGATAATCCCAACTGCTTTGATGGGGATAACGAGGAACCACCTGTTGATGAAAATATTGCTATGGCACCTGATCCCTGTTCGCCTCCCTTAGTTGTTACTAGGAGGGTGCTAATTCTTGCAAAGATCCCACCCCTTGTGGCCAATGTCTTGAACCCCTCTACTCCTGTGTTGCAGAAAAGAGAGGAGAAAGGTGTTTATGAGATTGAGCTCATCAAGGCTACACCGAAGAAAAGAAAACACTCACCTTTGTTGTTGGACCTTCCCAAGGTGAAGAAATTCAAAAGAGATATTAACCCTAGTGATATCATTAATATATCTAAGGAAGGTGTGCATAATGAGGAGTTGAAGGAAACTTTGCAGGGGAAAGGGAGTGGAGGAAGAAGTGGTAGAAGTTTTTTCGGCCTAGCTAAAGCTTCCTCTAAGGACAAGAAAGGAAAACAAAAAATTATTGTGTGTGATGAGGAAGACCTAGACTTTGAAGAGTTTGAGGCCCAGGAGGAAGAAGATTCAAAGGATATATATTTCAAGGACTATGCTTATGATATGGGGGAAGAAGGATTAGATGATGAAAAGGAAGAGGAAGAGGAAGAAAAAATTGAGAAAATTGAGGAACAAAAGAATGATATTGAGAATGTGTAGGATGTAGGGAATATGGGCATGGAGATTAATACTGAGGAATCAAGCATTGATTTCATGAAGAGTAGACTAACTTTTCTGCAGGTTCAAGTTAATGATATTGAGAAAGCCTTAGTTACACTAATGAAGGTAACTAATAGACTGATGAGGAGGGTGATGTTGGGAGCTATTTTTGGAGAAACCATAATTACCAAGAAGTTGAAAAAATAGGGGAAGCTTGATGTCTTTAAAATGTTGGACAAGTCTGAGGGACCTGACTAGAGGGAGTACATCTCCCTCATTGGAAAATATGGGGACCTACTGAAGAAATCCAAGTAATGACTTCTTGTTGCTGCTCTGATGACTGCATTCCATTTTTTGTCCTTTTGTTTCATAATCTTCGACTGCTATTTCATAATAGCTTTGTTATGGTTGAATACTACCTAGGACACTGTACATTTGATAAATGGTTTACTTAGTTTTAAGTTTTCTAGCATAAACTTATTTTTTTTTATTAATATTGGCTATACTATGGTTAATATGTTGAATGATGGCCTGCATGCTAATCTAGTTGTTTTTTGGTTCTTGTTGGTGGTGTTGTTTCCCACTTTGTTTCGATTCCTTTTTGTTTGTTGGTTGTAACCATGGGATCAGGGCCCTTCCCTGCTTAACTAATCAAAAACAACACACTACCAATATTAAGGTTCAAATTTTTTATCAAAAACAAAACATAACAAATAAAAACACAAAACTAAGAAATTTTTTGTCCCTAATCCTCAGTAAGGAACTTGTATAGTTGTTATTAGTGCTAGCCCCTATATCTTTGTCATGACATTTGTGCTCCATATCCTATAAGACACACAACATGGTAGCTGACCTATGCATCAATTTAGAGTTGAATTGAGAAAGGAATTTCATCTTTCCTTCAATTTATTCCACTTTGGTCCTTAGATAAATCATCTCTACAATAGTTTGATCATAGTTGGTGCATCCTTTCCAGGCAAGTTCAACATTGGGGGCAGTGTCAAATTCATCTAAATCTAAGAGGGGGCATTCATCTCCTCAATTATACTAGGTACCGTAGTGTCTTTTTCCTCATTCTCTTCCTCTTCTTGCTTATTGTTTTCTTTATTTTATATCTCCTCACTTTCTATAGACTCACTAGAAATCTTCCCAATATTGAGGTTAGGGGTTGGACAACTAGCAATTTGGTTAGACCTTCTTATGCTCAACCTAGACCCCCCTACCTCATCCTCTTTTCCTATAATAATGTACATATTTTCTTCATCCTCCTTGGATTCCACATTCACCTTGGGGATAAATTCTTCCTCCCCAACCAAAGTATCCTCCTCTTCAATGAACTCGATATAGCTTTTTTGGTCATCTTTGCTTTGGTATTTTTGAGATTCCTTGTAGGGCTCCACGTACTAGGATACATAGAAATAGGAGTCCTAAAGGGGATATTTTTAAGGTTGCAAATTCCCACAACAACATCCTTTTGAGATGCGGAACAAGGGTTCTTTAGAGAATTAGCTTTCGATAGACATCGTGAAGAGCTAGGTTTAGTAGCAACATCAAGGGAAGAATCTGAGGTGAAATCCAATGAGGGGGCATGCTTTTTTATATTTTCCTTTTGAGTGGGAGGGAATCATAGTAGTAGGGACCTTAATTTTTATTTTCATATAATCCATAGCGAGAGAAGCAACTTTCTTTCCAGAAGGACACATAGGTGAGTAATATTCAATAAGGCATGCCCTAATGGGTTTCAAAGGGAATAAAGCAAGGTTGGATTGATATAGATAGAAAATAAACCCTTGATGGAGTGGGATGAGGACCTTATCAAGATTTTGCGTAAACAAATATTTTCTTCTTTGATAGAGGATTCTACAGAGGTAAGAAAGTAGAAGGGAAAACTAGTAAGGGTTTTGTGTTGAAAGTGGTTCAAGAGGGAAAATTGGTAATGATAAAAGTTCTCAAATCCACCCTCTAAAGTGAAATAATTCATGACCATAAAATATACCTTAACATATGGAGGTAGGAGCTTCACTCTGTCGAACCCTCCATACAATTTCATCAAAGTCTCACCCTCCCTAAAGAATAGAGTGATATTTTCATTATTTGTGACTTTGCTCTACCTCTTCGATTTTATCCCTTTGCACATCATCACCATGGCCTGTGAGATTATCTATTCTCCCACCTCAAAACTTATACCTCCCATATATACCTAATGGTTGTTCCACACACTGGAAAAATGGATGGAGAGGTTTTCTTCATAGTCATTTAGACATTCTAGAATGGGGTAATACCACCTTCATAGCATATGTACAAGAGGGTGGTATCACCTTTAAATTCTTCATATAAAATTGGTTGTGTACAAAGCCTATCTCCACCCATCACAACAATCCTCATAGGGTGGAAAATTTGTAACAAGGCATAGGCATATTTTTTTCTAAAGTCACCTCTACTCCACCTTGACTACTAGATCTAGAAAAAATAATTTTGATTTCTAAAACTTTTACATAAAATACTAGAAGAGAGAGTATTCATCACCTCTTAGAAAGTATCAATGTTATAAAACCTTAGAGCATTTGAATTTAATAAATGATGATATGTGCCCAAATAAAACCCATTATTACTTGGCACCATCAAATTAATACAAACTCCCCTCCTACGTAAAAGTAAAATCCTTCGCACATCCTTACCATGCATATTCATAAATATATCAATGCCAATAGTCCTTATCACTTTCTCAAGAAAAAGTATTTGATAGGAAGTATAAGATGTGTAATAATTGGAAAGAAGCACCGTCAGGTCCCTACAATAACCATTCTTATCATAAAAATCTAAATTCCATGTAATCATGAGAATGAGATTGGCAATTTCTTTGATCCTAGTCATTGCCACATCAGCAGATTCAAATTTTCATCTAATCATCATTTTGTATTTGCCATCATCTTTTTTTCTCCTCACTATTGCATCCAAAAGAGAATGGGGAAAGTGTTTCCCAAAGGTACATGTTATCATACGAATACATAAAATTATATATTATAAATTATAAGACCTCTTTTTAAACATCACCATTTGAATGATAGGTGTATTGTAGCTCCCTTAAAAGGAGGACTCTTATGTTATTATAAAAATTCATAGTATTCCTCCAACATCTCAAGGAATTGAAATTAATTCCTAACTTAGCCATTTCATTAGTTACTCTATTCCCATCCCTATATATATGCAATAATTTATACCTATCAAAACTCGTAAGAAGACTTTTAATATCATGGATGATATCCTTGATAAACCATCCCAAATTACCTTTCCCTTGACCAAGTCAATTATTAGTTTAGAATCACCTTCTATCTGGAGGTTTTTATACCCATGGAGAGAGAAACTTTGACACCCCATGGAAGAGCCATAGCTTCTTCCACATTGTTCATATTCACTCCAAATCCCTCCATGTAGCCAACAATGACTTCACCTTGGGATATCGTAGCACTCATCCACCATTAGTTGGTCCTAGGTTTTATTTTGCAACCCATCAAAGAAAAACAAATTCCCCATCTCTCTGGAAGAGGCCTCCATTTAGTTCTTTGACGAGCAAGAATTTTAGAGTTGTCTACCTTGGTAATGTCTATAGAGATGCCCCATATTTCGCCAATATTGATTTCCAAAAGTTAGGGGGGTATCAAGAGTCTTCTATTTGTAGATAGTGATATTTTTCACCAAAATTTTGAAGAAGACCATAAACACCTCCTGAGGATTTCTATCAAAGTGATTATTCCTTTCCTTCCAGATACACTAATAGATATGAGGGAGGATTTGGTTCAATAACTCTTTGATCAACGGGTGTGAGACAGGGGATTTCTAATTCTCCACCAATGCAGGTAACCCATCATTCATAACCTAATTGAATCCAAAATTTTATAGGGTCAATCCCCAAATTTCCTTAGACAATTCACAATGGAGGAGTGGATGAGGAAAAAATTCCTCATCTTTTTAGCATAAAACACATCTATTAGGGATTTTAAATACTCTCCTTTTTAAGTTATCCTGAGTGATTGTTTTGTTGTGGGTAGTTTTCCACCAAAAGAAATTAATTTTAGGGATGAGTTGATGGTTCCACATCTCTCCAAAACCTATTCAAGTTAGTATTGTCTAATAGGAGTCCATAAGCATATTTTGTAGAAAACATTCCCCTCTTATCCCTAGCCCAATAAATTCCATCATCCTTCAAAAACATGAGGATCCTAAGAATTTGTAGCTCCTTTGCAGAGATTTATATTTTTGAATTAACTCCTCTTTATTGTGATAGCTAGCTTCAAGGTTCTTCCATTGTTTTATCCTATTATTTAGATCAAAGAAATCAAAGACCATCTCATCAAAATAGGTCTTAGCTGGGCCATTCAAACCTCTAAAATTTTGGTGGCTATTAAGAGGTTGGTTCATAATCCACGTGTCATCCTAAAATCAAATCAAATTACCATTCCACAATTTTCACTTAAGGCCAATCTATAGGACAATTTGAGATTTCAGGACATTGTTCCATATCAACAAACCTTTAGGAATACAATTTTCAATAAAAACCCTACTCGTATGAATGTTGTTTAGATATTTAGGTTTCATAATTTTGCACAAGTCTTGAGTATTTTTAATAAGGCCCCAACCCACCTTGGCCATAAGAGATTTATTGGTGAGGTGGACTTACCTAATGCCAAGTTCCCCATGATCCTTTGGAAAGAAAACCATATCCTAATTGATGAAGGAAATGTAATGCCCAAAAATTTCAACCAAAATATAGTTAAGGACGAAACACAAATTCCAAATTTTGATTACAACACATGGCTAACTCACACAATTTTGTTTCCAAGGCATGCACTTCCTAAAAAAAATCGCAAATTAAATTATCGATTATAATTATTAGATCAAGTTCACATATTTCATCAATCCAACTTGACTAATCAATAATAATGGTACCAATTACAAGAAACATAAGAGTTGTAATTATCACATTAATGATAGGGCCTTACATTCCCCTCCCCTTAAATTGAACTTCCTCCTAGAAGTCACTAAGGTTTAGAACTTTAATCTCCAAAATAGTAACTCATGTAAATAGTCAAATACAGTAATTATCATTCCTATTTGATGAAGGAAGTGAAACATTAACCATAATTAAATCTTAGAGGCATCCCTTCCACAATCTAAACATCAAAGCATTTTAGAACCAAAATTTATTACAATAGAACATTTAGCCATTATATTCTCATTGCAGCTAATATTAGCAATCATCCATGTAACTATAATTATTAAACCTGTAACCAACTTCAATAAAATCACACAAGAATACATCAAAAAATATTAACATCAACGATCCCCTTGTACCACAAACATCATTCATGATGTTAGAAAATATTTTTGTTCCAATGTCAACTCATGACTCCAGGAATATCAACACTGCATCATTTGTTACTATCTTTCTCACATAGTTCATAGGTATACCACTTCACATTTACTTGCAATTTCACTTATACACAACAATAGAAAGGATGATCTTCCCAATTTGGGTGAGTGTATCCTCATACAACCACATCTTTTACAACACAAGGCTCGCATAATGGGGATAACAAGGATGGATATTCTTGGATACAATAACCATTAGGAAAGATGGTCTCAAGGCCCTTCTCTAAGGATCCCTCCATACATTTCCTAATACCTTCCCCTTGTTTGTTTAAGGGGGTTAACCTCCAAAAGGAAGGTACAACAAGAACAATCATAGAACTAGGAGAAGAATGGATTAATGACCATCCCATACCGGTCCCATTTGTAACCTATTTCAAATAATTCAAAATTCTCCAGCGCATCTACTCCCCTATACGACCTGCCAGGGAACCCCATGGGATATGACAGTTTATAGATGTTACATTACACCACACATGCCAGTAGTTTTCAACCAATGAGAAAGCCTCAAAGTAAGTAACATAAGATCATAAACCAAGTTTTTAAAACTCCCAAAGTGGAAGCTATAAATTCAAGAGAAAAACAAAATACAGATCAATTATAGCTACATTGCAACATTCCAATCTTAATTCAAAAATGAAATTAAATAAGTCCTTGAGGAAAATTGGACCATAAAAAATTTCAAATGGCTAAATAGCCTAATAAAATGAATATAAAATTCCACACTGTCGGCGCATAATAAAATATAACATCAATCAAGAGTTACCAATAATTGATATTTCAACAATAAAATTTACACATTACGAGCACCATGTGACTTTAATAAGCCACCTAAGGGGAGGAGGGGAATGGTGACCTTTTATAACCACATAAGTATAATAGCATGCAATAACTGGTGGTCCCTGACCACATAAATATGAATAATTGGTGGTCCCAGACCACATAAATATGATAATGCGCAATATCATGGTGGAATTTTCCCACAGTATCAATGTCCTACATTACTGAAACATCCAAAATCTATAATCATAGAATGGGATCAACATCCCCATCAATATGGTCCATGTAATTTCATCCTTTACCCATGGGTTACAAATTTCAAGAGTGGGTTTTCACCATGAATCAACAAGTGTGGCTCTAGTATGTGGGAGGAGTAGGTTTAGGACTACATCCTAAGAAACCATATAGCTTCCATTGAAGTTCCTCTTCTCTTTTAACCCTTATTTACACTAGTTGGAATCTCACTCCCATAAGGAGGGAACCATACACTAGGGGTACGCATTTAACATACAAATAAGACTAACACAAAGGAATACATCACATTTTATTTAATAGACACACTTACACACTTAACATGTTTACATAAACTCACAACTAGCTAGCTTACATAAAGGCCATCATAAAGGGTACACATAGGGGATCATACTAGATGTCCACCACCCTTATCCCAAATCAGATACCTTGTATCTCATACTTGGGGCACAACACATATATTGGTTTCCACATGTCAAATCAAATAACTATCAATAGTTATATCACTCCATTCCATATGAGTCAAAGATGCACAACATACACTTACTTTTACCACTTGGTTTATCCACAAAAACTACCACAACACACAACATAAGCACCATTACAGGGTATTGACATCCACATAGAATACAAAATAACTTCATTTCCAATTTTCATATTTTAAAGCAATAAACCTTGTCCTTACACATAATTAAACCGCAATATATTCTATCCTACCAAGTGGTATACACAATCATGATAAATATATTCTCAAACAAGGCTACCCAATACTCAATGCATGATAAGAAAACACAATCCAGTTTATTAGCACCACATGAACAACATTCTTTTCACTAAAATTTACTTAGCAATCCATTTAATATTTGCATCTCTAATTAGGATATAATGAGTTAATATTTATATGATTCTCAGGCATACCATGCAATGAAAGACGAGCTTAGATTTGAGATTTAACAATGCAAGGTTTACTAATGCATTCTTTTATTTACCACCATTATTAATATTTATTTACTATGCATATTATTTCACTATTCCCTTTTACCTCAACATTTACACAAGTTCACACATACATCCTAAGGTAATAATGCAGTTTTGGGACAAAGGTCTTTTACCCAATCAAACATATTTTTTCCTATCTTCAAGATAGCTTTAAACAAAACATGCATTCAATTTATTTCAAGGCAACATGCACTATTTGGAAACACTTCATTTCTCCACACACAAGAAAAGAATTGCATTTTCAAAGCACCCCAATGCACATAGATTTAGAAATAAGAATTTTAGTGTTTTAAACTAAGTTATTCACTTCATTATGAGGTTAAATGATGTTTACTTTAGTAAAGTTGTATTGCCTAGACAATAGTCATGTCTTAAGCATCATCTTTAATCTCTATAAGGTTCAAGGTTAGAGGATAACACGAGGGTGGATTTTATAATAATAATATCCATTAAATGCACTAATATTTTTCTAGCCATTTTTTTTTTTTCATTTCTATTTTCATTACAGAATGACTTGGTCTTCATAATGATAGTTCACCATAACATACTAACCAACATGAATGAAACATACAATTGACTCATTTAATTTGCCTAATATTTTTCATCTTAAACACTTACGAGTCCTACAGGAGGGTACATAGGTGCATTTATATTTAAATATTAGCAAGTAAAAATCTATAAACTGAACTATTTAAACTTCTTCACAATCAAATGCATCATTCACATGAGATTGCATAATGCTCATTCAATTTAACAACATAGTTATTCCCTTTTTAGTTAACTCTTTCACAACCAAAATTATCAAAGAATGATGAAAGCGACTTGGGATCCCATAAGGTCATTTCAATCATCAGTCACAACAAGGAGATAAGCACACAATGAAAACTCACACAAACAACACCACCTAGGCAACATCACTAACCAGAGATTCCAATGTTGCAACTGTGCTCTAATACAATGCCCAAAAATTTCAACTAAAATATAGTTAAGTACAAAACACAAATTCTAAATTTTGATTACAACACATGACTAACTCACACAATTTTGTTTCCAAGGCACACAATTCCTAAAAAATGTAATAACATTTTCCCAAATTAAATTATCGATTATAATTATTAGATCAAGTCGACATATTTCATCAATCCTACTTGACTAATCAACAATAATGGTACCAATTAAAAGAAACACAAGGGTTGTAACTATCACATTAATGGTAGGGCCTTACAGGCAATTATTTTTCTCTCCTCCATACCTGACTAGAGGAAATTTCTTTGGATTTTCTCAAATTTATTAGCAATAAATTTGGGGACCTTAAAAAGAGATAGGAATTATATGGGGATACCTTGCAAAGAGGCCTTAAGCAAATAGATTTTTCCTGAATGAATCAAAATTTTACCCTTCCATCCTGCTAGCTTCTTTTGGATTTTTTCGAAGATTGAGTTCCAAAATGTGCTAAATTTTGTTGATCTTGTTTTGTTGGTGCTAATATTGAGAGAGATCCCAAAAAATAACATACTATTCATTGCTATGGTTACACTTCATTCATCCACAAAAGGCCACTTGATAGTAATTGAACAAGGTCTCTAAATATGTCATTTCCAACAAATATTTCTATACATCAAACATTTCTTATGAAGTAGAAATGAAAGACTATAAGAATTTCCTCTCAACTTCTTGTGCAAACTGAATAGCATAGTATTCCTTGAGAGCTATAGGCCACAAGAAACACACACATATCCCTTAGGAAACTTGGATGGCAACCACCTCCACTCTAACATGTCATGCAAGGAGCTATTAAACTATTACAAAAGTTAAGGAAGTGAAGAATATCTGAAAATTATAAATTTTCTAAGAATATTTCTTCCAATAAAATTACTTTCATCAATGAGTTTTTTTGAAATAATCAAATTTAAAACCTTAGAAAGTCTCTTTAATTTTTATGCAACATAATTTTTAATTGAAAAATATTTTACTTTCAAATTTTATAAAATTAACAACATAAATTCAAATATACAATAAAAATAAGAAATGACTAATTTCTAAAAAAATAAAAAAATAAAAAAATTTACTAAAATTTTAACATTTACGTAATTTTCAAATAAAAATTATTATTAAAATGATAATATAAAAACAAAAATCTCACCCATATATTAATAAAAAATTATAAACAATACTAAATATTATTATATATTATATTATTTTGATATCATAAACACCTAGGTATTGTCATAAGAAATAAAAATACAATTATATAAAATATAATCAATATAATCATATAAGTATCAATTTAAATCTAGATAATAACATCATATGCTAATCAAATTAGGATAGACATAATCATAAAGGGTTTGTAATGAATATGATAGAGCCAAAAACCAATATTATAAACAGAAGTACTACAGTAGAAACTTAGGATAAAGAATAAATTAAAAGTTATAAATATTTGGAATATAAAACATAGATAAAGGGAGAATCTTAGAAGAAGACAAGAGATAGGGATGACACCTAAAATTTTAGACATGAATAAAAAATAAAAGTAACTTAAAATCTAATGTTAAAATTAAACAAATTAAATAAAATTTTAAGAGAGTAATCTACGGAAAGAAGTAACAAATGTGTATGTAATCGGTTTTGTCTATTGATTGTCTGTCTGATATGTAACTTTAATTTTTGTATAATAAATATTTTCTTCCAATAAAAATAAACATTGAGAGACAAAGATCTAAAAAGTTATTACCATGAATATATTAATGGGTGGATAGGTAGCGGGATAGAAATTGAAGTAGAAAGAGGTGAAAGGAAGAAGGGGAATGACCAAATGAGGAGAATAAAAAGAATAGAAACAAAGAGAGGAAAGAGAAGTTAAAATAAGGTATAAAAGGGAAGTAATTAGTAGGAATTTTGAGTTTTTGAGGGTTTTATGTTATTTTTAAGAGAGAATTTATTTATTTTTATGTTGTGTCAAAATATCCATCAATAATATGGATTATAAGGAGTGAATAGAATCATCATTCATATCTATATTATAAGGAGTGGATTATAAAGAGTGAATAGAAGCCCATAGATTGTTTTTCATGGTTAAGATTCAAATCTATAAATAAGATTCATTTATATAGAGGTGGAGGTCATTTTCTAAAGGTGAAGAACTCAATGAGAGTGAAGCACATTAAATTTTTCAATCTAACAAGTATTGTTTAACAGAATATCAAAATAAATCACATAATTTCAACTATCACAAAATATTCTCTATAACTTCCAAAACTAAATACATTAACCTCCTTTATTAATTTCAACATATATTCATAAATATATTTTTATAATATTATAGATTCCAACTCTTACAATAATTCATCCAGAATATTTATTTGAGAAGCACAATAACATGTTATTATGTACTTTTTCCTTTCACTTTAACGCATAACAACCTCCTTTAGAAAAGAAATCAATGGACTATAGGCCCAAATATTATTTCTAATTATTAGAGTTAAGACTTGTAAGTGCCATTTTCTTCTTGCCCGTATAACCTAAATATGGATGATTTTATTGCCAATATATACACATGTCATATCGTTTGTTGTTTTTATAATGATGGTAAATAAGAAGTAGTGCTTATACCATCATTAGTCTGCATTACCATTATAAACGTTCATGAAAATGAAAATGACGGTGGAAGCCATTAAAAAACTAAAATAAAATAAAATATGTTAAAAGATGCTCGGCCTATAAGGAGTAAAGGCGTTAAGATTGTTTTAATGGAGTGGAATTATAAGTAGCGAACCATTTTAGCATATGGGATAGCTTAGAATTCGTATTATGTAATGAGATACACATGGTTAAAGTTTGTAAAATTATATATTTTTGTCGTTTTTATATATATTTGATAGGTTATAGGGGAGTGGGGCTCATAATGGAGCATAGTCTAATAGTGGGATAGAAGTAGTCCTCATTGGGCCTCATAGTGGAGCATTTTAATATTCAATTGCAAAACACTTTTTATCCATAAAGTATGCAAAGTGACAAATCATGTGATGCCACATCAGCGCACCAATAAAACATGACTTAGTGCACCACTATCGGTCTCACCTTTTTTTTGGGCCTTTTTGGATACCTCAACAAAAAGCATGTTGACGTGGCATCATATTTGATGATGTGGCCCTAAAACGAAATATAGAAGCACATGAGTTGCCAAATAAACTGTTGTACAAAATCGGGAGTGATTTGAAATTTCCATGTAGGATTTTGAGAAATGCGAAGTTAGGGTGCTCCACTATGGGCCCCTCTCCCCTATATAGTGTGAGATTTGAGTTTGAAATAAGTCTTGTGTTTGCAAATCATTGTTGGGTCGTTGGAAAACAAGTTTCAACTATTGTTTAATGGTAAACTAGTCGTTGTATAATGGTAAAAACCTTCAAAATATTAGGTAAAAGCCTCCAGAATCTCACTTATCACATAAAATTCAGATAAATATTGATTTGACAATTGGATGGGAACATTCTAATTCTATTTGGAGTGTTTTTTGTTAATTTGATGGCTACTTTCTTTTTTCATTTGCATTGCTTTATGTTTTAATTATGTATTCAAATATTTCATAATCAGATAATACTTAATTTCTTTAAGGAAAAAATCTAGATTTGTCTAATTTTATTTCAATCCATTATTTAACACTTATTATTAATTGTTTAATCTAGCCACATGCAACTAGAATTCACAACGCATCCATGCACAAACACATACTCTCTAACATATTAACATACACAGTTTTCTATCGACATAATTCTTGAACCTCCTTTAGGTATAAGTGTTAGTTTAGTTCTTGTAGACATCTAAAATTTGATCTTATCCAACCACATCTAATTTTAGCCCATCTTTAGTCATTGATTAAATAAATATCTATTATCTGTTCAATTATTCCCATCATTTACCATCTTTTTCTAATCCTTTAATTAAATAAATATTTACTATCCCTTAACTATGATATCATTTTATTTAATTAATTGGCATGTATCCTCTATCCTTCTCCATATAATCCTATCCTTCCATCTTCTTCACATGGATCATAATCTAAATTTGTCCTCATGTGACAAATGCCTCCTTCACATGTCTAACTAACTCCTTGTCTAGATTCATTGAACCTAAACACTTATCTAAAAGTCAAACTATTTTTTCATCTTATCCACTCATCTCATTTAACCTCTTAATCCTAGCAATTGCCATAAGTTTTTTTGTCCTTATCTCAATCCTAAACCTCGATCTCATACATCATGTGACAATTGTCATATGATTGCATCCTTGATCCAAACCATAATCCTCCTTCAATCTTAGCCATCTATCATCAATCATTCATAGCGATTGGTTATGCATCTTTAATACTATATCTAGAGGATCTCATCTTTCATTTTCACCTAATGCAATCACTTATCAAGCTATCATATTTACATGCTACCAAAATATCCATTGAATTAAACTTATCGTTATTATCAAATCATATCAAGGTTATTCTAGAGTATTGAACAATTCACATATCAACATCAAAGAGCAAATCAAATGGAATAAGGGTGCACTCCATTTCCACTCATCAAGGAGAGAAACAAAGATTCTAGGTTAAAGTATTTTTGTTTATATTTCTTTTATCTTCCTTTGTTTGTCTTCAATCTTTTCTAACCCTCTTCAATTCTATAATATTCTTATGCAATCATATTTTTATAGATTCATCTTATTTATCCATTGATCATAATTATTCATTCACCTATTTTTATATACTCATTAATCACCTGAATTTAATTGTTTGTCCACCATAGGAAATTTCTATAGTCACAGGGGAAACTATGTGGCCATAGACTTATTCCCTTCCTTTTTAAAATTCAAATACAAATTTTGGTGGACTAGGCCCATTCACTTTACTTCCTTGAGCTTATCAAACATACATGTGGTGCAATTTGATGCTATGCACTACTATTTAAATACATTTAATTATATTGATTTCACATGCAAGATCTCTTAAGAATTCTCTTATCCTAGAGTAGTAAATGAGCAATTAATAACAACACAATTCAATTTGGTACTTTAAAAGGAGTAAATAATCTACATAGATCATTAGAAAATTCAAAGGATACAAAGTTAAACCAGGTAGAAGACTAGAATTCTATTATAGATAAGGATGAATCCAAATCAAAAGGAATAGACTATGACCATGAACATATCCCAATCCTATGAACTTGTCCTCCAGCAAAGCACAAATCCAACATAAAATTTGAGGCATTCATGTGATAGAGAGACATGATTTTGTGATCATATTTTATCTAATATCATATCTTCAGTTTTTGCACATGTGTAAGTTACTTGGTCATAGGTTAGAACTACCATCCTCAATATTTACTTTCCTAATTTAACTATTATAAATTATTAAATTATTATTCCAAACCATAATTAATTCATCTAGATTTATTTGTGCTCAACTAATTGCATTTTTGTCTAATTAGCATAAGTAAACCCTCAGAAAAAGTTTACTTTTCAATACACTTTGGTGAACTCATTTAATCTTACATGCTTTAGTTTTCTTCTAATTTTTATTACCATATTAGCATTTTTTAGGTCTACATTTTAAATATTAATATTATTTTCAAATCTAAAACCCTTTTTGTATTATTTTTTATTGCTTTAACATTACTATATCTTTTTCTATTAGGGTTTGTGAGCTTTATTGTGATCTCTCTTTCACTCACCCTACCCACCTTGACTATCACATTAGGGTTTCACTTTCAAATCTAATACATTTCTAATAATTCTATTTTTCAATCCAAAAGTGTGCTTTTGAGATTTACTTTTTTTCTTATCTTTTGTTCATACCATGAGCTACTTGAGATCCCACTCTTTCAATGTGAAAAATCAATCATCTAAACCAAACCCAATAAAAATGAAGTCTATTATAATATGCTCATAATGGGAAGAATGAAGAGTATGGTCATGGTGCTTAGACGAACAATCACAATTTTGTAACTTAATTGGTTAATGTGAAGAATCCTAATAGCTACCACACATTTCATGATGGGTTTCCTAACAAGCCTAATAGATTAGATATTTCACTAGTTTTGATATGCTCACTTCATCTATAGTGACCAGCGCATCTACATCTACTTCTACTCATACTTACACCTTAGATCCATTCTCTACGATTTTCTATTCTAACACCACCAATTATCCCTAAAATACCATGGCCACTCATTTCTCACCCTTTAGTATATATCCTTTTCTCCTTACCCTCATATTCATGGCCTAGTTCCTAGTTATAGCCCACTTTATATATTCTTTACCCACACCTCTATGAGTCTTTCATTTACTACCTTTAGGACTACTATTACCCTACTTATCTAGGCCACTTCAATACCCAATACTACATCCCATTACCATAAATGCCTTTAAGTATATCTAAGAGTTTACTTATATATCTAAGAGTTTTTGGATGCAAGGCATATGAACATGTGCCAAAAGAAAAGTGGATAAAACTAGATAACAAGGTTGTTAATATATATCTTCGTCAAATACATTTATGGTGTGAAAGGATTAAAGGTTTGGGATAATATTACAAAAAAGATAATTTATTCTAGAATTGTTATTTTTAGAGAAATTAAGCCCTCTATTACAGTATGACCAAAACAAAAGGAAGAAAATAAATATGTGATTTAGTTTCCCTCTAAGCTTGAGAAAATTGAATCGAGGCCCCTAAAAAGGTAGGAAGTTTAGGAGAGCTCCATGTTTTTGAAAAATCAAAGGAAAAAGAAGAACTTGAATCTTAAAACTTCTTTGAAGTTATACTAGGCATAGAAAACCACCAGAAAGGTATGGTTATTCTCCATATGAGTGGAGATGTATATTTTATTTGAATGCTAACATTAATGAAATAATATCAATAGAAGAGGCTCTAAGTATGAATGGTATAGATTCCTAGAAAATAACATGGATAAAGAGATAGAAGCTCTTTAAAATAATGATACATGGGACCTTGTACCATTCCTAGAAGGATTAAATCCATTGGTTGCGCTCATTCAAGAAAATCAAGCATTATCAAGTCAAGCTATTGGAGTTCTTCATTGCACATCTTCAGATTTGAGCATCAATGGTGTGGTAAGTTTATGAAATTTTCATTTGCATGTTATATATTTATCACTCTCTTTTCATCTCATTTCATTGTTTAGGGTTTGATTACCAAAGTGGGGTTTGGCTTGGGTTTGACCAAGCCAAACCCCTATACTCTAACCCTCAACCATTTTCCCCCTTTTGCATGTGACTTTTGTATGCAAATTTTTCAAGAAATAGGTGTTGAAAAGTGATCCAAAAGTGCACAAAGTCAATCGAGTCAACATCACCTTATTTCAAGTTTGGATAGACTTTCTACCCTGTTTTCTGCAAAATCAAGTACAAACACCTATCAGAAAAGGAAGTGCAGATCTGAGACTAGAAGATTATTGTAAGGAAAGCTAAGGTACGGAACTAACTCTCCTAACGTCAAAACCTTAGGGAAGAATGCAGAGGTGCTTTTAAATTTTCAATTACAGTTCAATTAAGATACACTTGAAAGCAATAACAAAAACAGATAATATAACATACACAGATGAACACCAAATTTACATGGGAAAACCCTTACGGGAGAAAAACCCACCACACCAAGAAAAACCCCTTTGTATTACAGTAATGAAATTACATACAGAGTATGGGCTTCACTCTCTCTGATGTCAATTTACAACAACATTCACAATGATCAACCTCGCTACAGAATATTCAAGTTACAATACTCTCAGAAATAAAAATTCACACTGATCATACATCAAACTATTCATCCAACTTTCGAACCGAACAAAATCTACAATTCCTGAGTATATCCATGACGCCCATGGTCTATCGATCTTCCTCTTAGTAACAACCGCAACAATCCAACTACTAGCGGTTCCCATTCTGCTTCTCTGATTGGTCGTAGACTCACCACGTAGGATAGTCATCACTCAGTCAAAGGCGTTCAACCTGTATCGCATGTCGGTGAGACACTAACCGTGTCTCCTCAATGCCACAAAGCCATATCGTCATTATCACCAAGAGTCCTGACCATTGGCAAGACATTACACCGAGTTCACAAGCTGTCGCTCAAACTTCCCCTTGTCGCCAAGACATCATACCGATATCCATCACATGTATCACTATTCGGCAAGACCATTGTTATTCGATGAGACATCATATCGATGTTCAAAGGTCACATAGCTATCAACTTTCCATTCAGTGAGACTATCGCTCTTCGGTGAGACATCATACCGAAGTTCCCAAGTCATATCAATGTGAACATTGTCGGCAAGACTTACCGCTATCGCTGAGAGTTCTTACCAAAGCCACAAGTCATACCGAGCACAAAACAGTCACCAGGAGTCATACCAACAATAGACTACCCCATCGTTGAGACAAACATCCATCGCTAAGACTTCATATCGAAGCATTCAAGTTATCCCGATGACTCCGAGTGTAGCTATCGGTGAGACATTCCATATCGATAAGACTTCATACCAAAGCAACCCTTTCAGCCAAGCATCTCCCCGATGACTTCGAATGTAAGATTTTCAGCGAGACTTTCCATATCGGTAAGACTTCATACCGAAGCATATGAGTTACTCTGATGACTCCAGTCGCTATGAATCTCCCCGACACCGCTTGTCACCCAGAGTTTCCCCGATATCCGATAAGAATGGCCTGTTGGCTAGACCAACCCACTCGGCAAAGGGTTACACCGAACACCATGTCATAGCGATAGCTCCATTAGGCGAGACAGTATCAAGGTCTCAGCGACCTAAGAATTCCACAAGGTTAACCAACTGCTTGTCGGCCAGACAAAATGAATGTCACACCGACTTGGCTCTTTCAGAGGTTTCAACCTGTGAGATTGAGACACATATTTCCAACAATTATGTCCCGAATTTCCTAAAATTTGTAGGAGGACTAAGTCATCACTAGGGGAAAATTAGTCCCACTTCCGAGCCTGAAAATTGATTTTGACTTTTCTGGATACCCATTTGGTAGATTCCCATTCCGACAAAGTTTCCCAAAACTGGGGCTAAGTCGCCCAGACTGGCATAAGTGTCCCGATCAACATTTCAGTCAATTTTTTAGGATTCCAGAATCTTCCAACATCAAAGTTCTGATTCCAGGTGCATCTCTTCCATTTTGTTTTGTTATTTCATCATTTAGTTACATTCTTAGGAATTTTTGCATATCACATTGTGTTTTCCAGCTCTTTACATTTTCATAGTTTTTCATAATTTCAAATCAAAGCAGTAGGACATCTCATTAACATAGACTTTGAGTGCAAACCCTTGCATTTTGGTCCCCCGTCCAATCTCCTTTCTCCTTTTAGGTAAAAAATCCTAGGAGGAGCAAAGCATTGTGAGGGGTCAAACCAAAATCACCATTTACATATTTATTTGGGTGAAATTGATGTAATTTTGGGTGTACAGTGGCTACATTCATTGGGTGAGTACAGTAAAAACTACCAAAAATAGAACTCAAGTTCAAATCTAATAGGAAGGGTGTGATTCTAAAGGGAATGGCTAATGGAGGTTCGTAAGTAGTATCAAAAAGGAGAATGGAGAGGATCTTTTGGAAGAGCCAATTTGCTTGGACTGATAGTTGTTTGGTGATTTCAAAAGACTCTTCTAAAGGTAAGAATGGTCATAGTTTGGTTTTCAGTGGCATGCCTCTTGGATTACCACTAGATAGACGTTTACATCATATCATAGAACTTTAACTGGGATCAAAGCCAATTATGGCCACTCCTTATCACCATCCTCACATGTATAATGAGATAGAGAAAGCAATAAAAGGAGCTATTGGATATGGGCTACATCAAACCAAGATCTATCCCTTTCACATATTCTATGGTGTTGGTAAAGAAGGATGACACTTTGCAGATGTGCATAAACTATTGGGCATTGAACAAGAAGACCATTAAGAATTGGTACCACGTACCTTGGATAGATGAACTGATTGATGAGCCACATGGTGTGGTGTACTTCTCAAAGATTAATTTGAGGTCTGAATACCACCAGATCTGTATGAGGGAAGAAGATGTATAGAAGACTACTTTCCAATGTCACTATGGGAATTTTGAGTTCCTAGTTATGCCCTTTGGTCTCACTAATGCATTGGAAACTTTTAATCATGCATGAACTATGCTTTTGGTGAGCACCTAAGGAAATTTGTGTTGATTTTCTTTGATGATATTATGATCCATAGTAGAACATGGGAAGAACATTTAAGCATTTGGATATAGTCTTGGGAATTCTTGAACAATAGTATCTCTTTGCAAAGATGTCCAAATGTGAGTTTAGGTCAATAGAGATATTGTATTTACGAAATTCTATAAGTGTTAAAGGAGTTTGAGTTGATTAGCAGAAGATCCAAGCCATTTTAGACCAGGGCCACCTCCCACAAACTTGTCTCAGCTAAGAGGTTTCTTTGGACTGTGTATCCATTATCAAAGGTTTGTCAGAGGCTTTTATCAGTCTATGACACTACTCACCAATCTAACTAAAGTTGGAGCCTTTGAATGGACAGAGGAAGCATAGAGAACCTTTGAGTCTAAGCTAAAAGAGGTAATGATTTCTTGTATAGTTCTTGCAATTCCTGATTTCTCCCTTCCATTTATTGTAGAATGTGATGCTTCAAATGAAGGAATTTGAGTGATACTTTCTTAGAAAGGACACCCCATAACATTTAAAAGTAGGAAATTGAGGGACAATGAAAAGAGATATACCATATATGATGAAGAGATACCAGCTATAATGCATGATTTGGAGAATTCCAACAATACCTAGTGTGTGGAAGATTTGTGGTCAAGATAGATCATAATAGTCTAAATTTTTTCCTAAGCCAACAAAATTTGATTGGTAGGTACTAGCAAAATCGGGTGAGTAAGCTCATATGATTTTGATATTGAATATATCAAGGGAATGAAGAATTTGTATGGATACACTCT
>VDFB02256132.1:213814282-214061767 GCA_007258455.2 Sequoia sempervirens | reverse complement strand
GAAGAGAGAAAGATAAAGAGAAATAAAAAGAGAAAAACACAAACAAAGGGCACATGGGTAGCTTGATATTTGAGGGTCAGAACAACTTATATATATATATATGTATGTATGTATGTATGTATGTATGTATGTATGTATGTATGTATGTATAGTAATAGTATATAAATGAACTTTCATCAACCCCCTACTATATTAGACCATATAAAGAATGCATGAGAAAGAAAAGTAAAAATAAAAAATTGGGTCAACATGGAAGGGAAGCCTAAATGCCCCCAACACTTTGCATCATCCCCAATTTATCAAAAATCAAGCACAAACATGGAAGAATGATGATACAAATAGAAGAGGGTTTACAACACATAAAACACACCTGCATCCAAGCACCACAGGGTCAAGGGCCATCCGAGCACACATAACACGATCACGGGGGAACACATCACAAAACACACACACACAAGATCAAGACGAGGCCTCCTCTTAACATTGATCGACTAGGAGGTCGTCTGCCTCCCACTCTAGATCATCATAGGGGGAAGGAGGATGAGCCTGCAGTGGTGGGATGTTAAGAGGAGGAGCATCTGGCCCTCCTGCAACAAGGGCTAAGGAAGAGGGCCCAACAAGGTCTTCTTCCCTGAGATCTTGTGGAGCTAGGGTTAGCGATTTTGTGAAGATCGCTGACAAGGCCAAAAATTCATCCACATAGTTAAACATGCATCTTACAAGAGCGTCGTGTTTAACCTTAGTGAACAGGGTAGGCTACACCTGAGATTCATCGCTAGGCTCGCCGAATGACTCGGGAGCAGTGACGAACTTAGGGGAAGCCAAAACTAGTTCCGTCACTAGGACAAAACAAGTCAGCACAAGAACACCTTGTGAAGAAGGTGGGATCCTCTTACATCCTTCATTACTAGAAGGACCACATTCCACCTTTTGCTTCATCGGAGGAGATGAACTCCCCACAAACGAGGCTAGAGGTGGTGAGGAAGAGGAGGAAAGAACCATAGTGGATACAATTGAGGTATTAGTCATATCCATGGGCTTCGGGAAAGGCAAGATATTCAGGATAGACATCAACAAAGGTGGCTCCACCGAAGGAGTGACGAACACCTATACCTGCTTGGGGTTAGGTGCATTTGCACTCGCAATGGAAGCTGGAAGCAACACAAAACTAGACTGAAGAGAAGTAGAAGGAAGGGGAGAGGAAGACACTATAGGAGGCCTTGAAGTAGGGGTGGTTGTTTCTTCCTCCCTTTGTGAGGTGGCTTGCTCAACTAGGAGAGCTTTTTCATTAGCGCTTGCACTCGTGCGCAAGGCAGTTTCTATGAGTCTTTGAGTTGGAGGCTGGAGGTTGTGGAGGAACAAAAAGCTCTTGATCAACCATGGGAACGTCCACTACAACCATCTTCAGTGGAGGAATGATTTCTTGAACGGGAGCAGGTTGAGAAGCAGCGGGGGGAGTCAGCTCAAGTGCCTTGGCAGTGGGCCTCTTCTTGCTCACTACTTTAGGAGTAGGAGTGGTAGGAGGCTGCGAAGGTCAAGACAAAGAGGACTCTCCATGGGAGACCTTCTTCCCATTATACCAAATGGTTCTAGGCTCCGTCGACAGAATAGGAAGTTCGAATGCAGGATGCTTAGGCTTTCACCAAGTGGGCACCATAGGATTCTCCTGCAAGTGTGGAGCAAAATCTGATAGTACCACAATAGAGTGAGAAGAAGCATCAAACTGACCAACGAAAGAGGAAGGAGGATATCGAGACCACTTCTCTTCTTCCTTCCTTCGTGCCTTAGTGGCATCATTGTCAGCTTTTAAGCAGACCCTATGTGAAACAACATAAGGCAACAAAGGGTATCTCACTTTTGGCCTTAGTCGCCCCTTCTTATAATTTTGATATGTTTGGTGTAGGAGGTTCATCCTAGGTCGAAGAGGACCAACGGGCACAAACCAAGAGTAGTCTAAGGAGTAGCTACCATGAGAAATTAGTGGTTTATATCTGGTGTCATGAATTACATGTACGAACCCCTTGTGGATAAATTTTAAGCATTTATGCACGACCGAGGGTACCATGTTCATAGCCACCAACCAAGGGATACCTAAATTTATTATAAAGAGCTCAGACCCACGGATAATGTCAAATAGGAGTTTCACAGATTTAGGTCCAACCAAGATTGACAGGACAATACTACCCAAAGGGGGCACGAAAAGCCCATCATGCGTACGAATGGTGCTCATAGGTTCTTCGTACCCATCTTCATGTAAACATTTAATCAACATAATCTCCTTGGTTATTATGTTTACTTGTGATATTGGATCAATGAGAACACTCGCTACGATGTTTCCATTGATCTGCACAGGGATATAGAGAGGGGATGGTTCCTTGTTAAAACCCATTGGCAGGTCTTGTGAAGTGAAGGTTATACCAGTACAACTATCCATAGGCTGTGCATAGGGGATAGGTTGATGCAATAAGGAGGCCATTACACACACTAGACAATACTTTCACAGAGTCCCTAAAGGTTAAAGGATAAGGCGGTGACCCAATTGAGGTTTCATGATGGAACACCTTCAGAGCCTTCCAACTACGCAACTAGGGGTCGTAGGCTGGGTTGTAAGGCAACAACCTCACAACACTCACACCTACAACACTCCTAGAGTACAAGGAAAGGAATTGTTAGTATCACAAAATAGAACCAAAATGGTTCACATCGGGTTCACCAAAAATGTAAGAGAGGGGGACCAACCACGTTCAAGGCCCCAGGTCACGGTGGGACAAGAGCGGAAGGCTGCCCTAACTTACCTTAGCTTAATGGGGTGTTAGGAAATGCAGGATGAGAATGATGAGGACTATAAGGTCCTTTAATCACCCTACAAACCCGAAATATAGGACAGGGCTAGGTGAGCTAGTTTTTTGGTTCAACACTACGCCTTAGGAAGCTCTCTACCCGAGGACAGAAGTGCGGTCCTGGGACGACAACACGACACACTGGCGTCTCTCAAGTGTGTCGGCGTGTGTACGACTAGACAACTAAAGAGACAAGGTCGAACTTAGGAAAAAAAGCTAACATCCCAACTAACTACTATTAAAGGGCCAAAAAAATGCTATGAAGTAAACTAAATATTGACTAATATGATAAAGTAAAAATGCAAGAGTTAGGGTGGCAAGAATGATCTCACAAAGGAATTCCTTCGCCAGCTAGCTCTCGAAAGCACGTTCACCTACACACAAAGAGGAGGAAAATTGCTGGGTGGCTGTATAGGGGCCTGCCTCAGTCATACCCCTACTTAGGTGTTTCCACCTCCATAGACAACCAATAAAGCAAGTATGATAAAGAAAGTAATGCAATGAAGAACACAAAAACACTACAAAACAGTAAATGTGCCTACTCAACCAAGTAATAAAGGAGAGAAATGGGAAGCTTACCACCTCCACCAAGAGCACTCAAGGCTAATGGAGAAGAGAATGAGAGTACTCGAGCATCTATTGCAATGGTGTTGTCCCACACTTGCTCTATTGAAGTGATGGAGTAAAGTAGTTACTGCTATGGAGTGCAAAAGTGCTACTAAGAGTGTGCTAAGAGATGAAGCTGAATGCTTGAAGTTGTGAAGGAGCTCTGTAGAAGTTGGAATGCATGTATAAGGAGGGAATTTGAAGGAGAGATGAAGAAAATGACCATATTCAGGTTGGTCGGCCAAATGGGACATTACAAGTCGACTGCTAATGAGAAGTGTAACACCTCTGCAGGTTCAACCGTAGGAATATGCCAGGGACATAAGTGCACTGTGCAGACGTCTAGGAATTTGTGTTTGATTTGTACAAATTATTGTGAAAGAAGAAATTTCTAATTGAGTCCATGAAGCTATTAGATTTATGAGAGAAATGAAAGTATGAGTGAATTAAATACTTAGATGTTATAGTGTGATTAATAAACTCTATCAATTTTATTTTTGAAGTTATTTATCTAAAATAGAGTTTTAATGGAGAAAACAATGGTTTCTTGCATACAAATAAATATAGGAAAAAATAGAGAAGGTAGTGACAGGTTAATGGATTTGGTGGGGTTTCAAAATGATATATCATTACATTTGATGGTGTGGGAATTAAATAAGAAAGAAATATAATGATACCATTCTTGGGCTAGTTGTTAATATGGTAGTAATAGAAAGAAAGGGTGTTGTTTTCTAGTTGATGCTAGTTTAAGATTTTTTATTTACATCCTCATCCCTTTAGTGTTGTATTTTTTTGGGTATGATTTTCCTAGTGATTCATGCTATGGAAAGTGGGAAAGTGATAGATAATTTTAGATGAAGTTGGAGGGTAGTCAAACAAGAAGATTGAGGGTGGGGGATGAAAAGATGTTGGTAAATTTCATGGATTACATAGAAAGAGAAATTTCTATTTCAGATCTCAAGTAACGGGTCATTTTTTGAATGCTTTCGAGACCTACAAAAGGGGTTAGCCTTCATAAAACAATGATAATATTCAATAACATGAACTCACATACACTTTGACATAATGTTTGGATCTTAAATTGATATAATAATTCTTTGAAATGCTACTCTTGACTTGCTCTTGAACGCTCTTAATGTTCACCTCTTGCTATATTCTTTCACTTAGTTTTCAAATGGTGAAATGACTAGGTATTTATAGGAATTTATTCAATTTCCCAAAAAATAGATCCCGATAGTTGAACTTTGCAAGTTGGGTTTCAAATGTTAAAATGCCAACACTGACATATTAAAAATTATGTTCCAACACAATAGGAGGACTTAGACGCCCTAGGGTGTCTGAATCCTGGCCCCATTTTTGAGGACATGAGGTGTTGGGGGAAAACCATTAAATGGATGCATTTGTTGAAAAATAGTAAAAATGGGCCTTAGAATGCATAATTTAAGAAATTAGGAACTCAATTAGGCTCAATATCTTAGGGGGGGACAAAACATAGTGTGATTGTCAAGGGTGATAATTTAGGATGCTACATTTACTTTGGTTATTTCCAACCCTTAGGTTTGGATTTTCCTTGGACATCCAACCCAAAAGGTTGGACTTACATATCAATGCTCAAAGGTGTTTTTTTTTTTAATTCTAAAAAATGACACAATCTCGAGCATGCTCTCTATTAGGTTTACATATCTTTCAATGCCAAGTTAGAAAAAGACCACAATAATGCTGATCTCTCTCTTAGCTTTCTAATCATGTATTTTTTTCTACTTTTCAAATGTATTACGGTTTTAATCTTTACTTTTTTTTGTTAGTGTCTCTATTTTTGTCAAAAACCTATGTATGGTATTTTTGGTTTCATTTCTTACTTGCTCATTGAAATTTGAAATAAATCAAATTTTTATAGACTCTATTATATACACATTCAAAAAATAAAATTGTTTTTTAATTAGTTTCCAAAAAAAAAAAGGGACACACACTCAATTTTTTATTTTTAGGATTTCTCCACTTTGAAAACTAGTACAAAGTCATACATTCATTAAAATATTAGTAGAAAATTGGTCATAAACTACATGGTGCTAGCCATTTTTTCATTGAAATGATTTTTGAAATATTTAAAAAGGTTAACAATTTAGGGGAGCCATACCAAATTCTATGTTATGTCTTTTTGACAAAAAAACAAAAGCATTTTTCATGGCCCCTCTGTTTGAACCCCTTAATCTCCAACATTTAAAAAAATTATAATAGTTTAGAAAGTAGATTCAAAGCACTATGATTCTTGTTCTTGTTGCATCTGCAAATTTTGAGTGTAACTATCTTCAATTTCTCATCCAAGATCGGTTTTTCCTAGTTTTAGAAAAAAAAAGGCCACTTAAGACCCTTTTTGGTTCCCATTTCCATGCACATACCTATGCTCTCATTGGATATATTTAGAGGATTTCTCCCTTGAAGTGGCTTATTATTCTCAATTGTTATCAAGAATTTGAAGCATATTTCCTATTATATTCCTTAATTGTACAAGTTGTTTCATTACACGTGAATGGATGGAAAAGACATGATAAGTGTGTAAAGTGAAAGAAGAAATCACACTTCTTTATTGTTAGTGCCAACATAAATAGATATAAAGTGAATCACACTTTTCAGCTAGTGTTGCCACCTAAATGTTTATACAATGGCAAAGCAACCCAAAATTTTCTACAATCACACCTAGTTGAATTTACCATGATAGAAATCATCCAAACACAATAAAATACAAATTAAGTTTTTTACACAATCTCATGGTTAGAGTTTCAATGCTCAATAGAAATCTATCCAATTTTAAAAGTAATTCTATTTAAAAAATTTGATATTTTACCAAATATACTTTTTGAGTAGTGAGAAGAGCTTAAAAAAAAAAAATTCTTATTATTTTTAGCTAATCCCTTTTTCATTATTTATTAAGACATAGTAATCAACTTCATATCCATGGATAGGGTTTCACAAATTTTTACAAGGTCCACAAAAAGTTCACCATATTTCAAAGACTCCAAAAGATTTGACAAAGTTTGCAAGTCAAAGTCATGTTGCATTTTTGAAAATGACCTAAGTGACAAGAGTCTGTTATCCCAAAGGAGATACATTCAAGCTTATTATAAGGATTTTATTTTATTTTGCTTTAAAATTAATTTACTTTAAGAGAGTTTTATTTCATTTTTTTTGCAAATAGGGATAGGGCTATGGTATTTTTGGATTATTTTATTATTAATTTTCTTTTAAAGATACCACTTGAGAGCTTATAAATAAGTTTCTTGAGCACATAATTTAAAATGAGATTTTGTGTTAAACTTACATTTCAAAAGTTTTCATTCAATCTAAGAGCTTAGATTATTGTGTTGTAGATGTGCATTTTTCTTGAGGTAGAAATAAAGAAGAATGCGGTTAACTTTGTGTAACACATCTATCTTAGATATCCTTTAGAGTAAGTTTGCATGCTTCTAGGTTATTGTTCCTTTTCAATCTCATGCTTTGTTCATTATTGTCATTGATATTGTTCCTTCATTCAAATCTAATATTTTTGTGAATTTGAATTTGTTGATCTATATTTTAATCAATATATAATATTGTTGTTTAGTTTCTTAACAAGGAAAAATGTGTTGAGATAAAGTACTTTTAGTCTTATGCTCTAACATTTGAGATAAAAAGATTAGTTTGTATTGTTTTTAGCATTTTGTTTACATCTAAAATCTTTAGAAGTGAAATTGTATAATGTGCATAAGTAACAATATAATTTATTTATTTTAGATTTTAGGTGTAGATTAAATAAAGGAGCTTCCTTGCGAATTTGAAGAGAGATTTTCTCACACACTATTCTAGTTTAAGTTGTCTTCAAAAGGACAAATTAAAACACTAACACCTTATACCATAAGGGAAAACATCACTTGGGATTTAATGAGGTAGATGTAAGAGATTTTTATTTGAATTAGTAGTTTTATATTCTAATTACGCTTTTGTGGGACCAAAGGCCCTCCAAGAAGGGAGATGTGATATAGATTGGATCCAAGGGTAAAGTTCATCCATAGAGGAAAATACTTCAACAATTTAGGATTAGAAACTATATATTTATGGAACCAAAAGTTGAATGTTTTTACATATTCAAGTTCCTCCCAAAAAATTATGCAATTTCAAAAAATGACACCTTATTTTGAGTTTGCATGCAAAAGTTATGCCTTTTAGAAGATGAAGGATCAAATTAACACTTAGGTGATAGTTTTGTAATTGTTAGGTGGCGAGTTTGAATCCATCATTGTGGTTTTGCAATTTCCTCATACTAAAAAGTATTAATTTTTTTTCCAAGAAAAAAACAAGAGATTTTGAAGCAAACAATCAACTTTAACACTTCAAATTCCATTTGAGGATCCTTCTAGTATATAAAGGGGATGTTTTAGTGGTTATGTAAATGGTCAAGAATATGGTTTTGATTGGAGGAGAACAAAAGATTGTATCTCTAAGAAATAGAAGGACATGTTGAAGTAGTGAAATAGGTGTTACAAAGATTGTAATTACATGTATACTTGTCTATTTTGAGCAATACACTTTGCTAGAGAGTGATTCCCTCTATTAACTTGGTTTTTCACCTTTCATGGGTTGGGTTGGGTCACATGTTTATATTTCAATACTTCATTTTTTTATAACTCTTTAATTTCTTTCAATTATCATCATTATTTGAATGTCTAAATAAAACAATAATTTTTATGATTGAATTACAAACCAATATACATTTCTTTCTTTTCTTCTCTTACACTTTTCTTTTATAATCATCTCCTTCAAGTCTTAATTTAATATAAAAATAAAATAAATAAAATATTAATTTTTTATGTTAAATTCATAAATAAAATTAAACTTAAAAATAATGGAATAATGTAAACCAAACCACCATGTTATCCATTTCATAAAGTGAATACAATATTTGGATGTCCTTTTAGTAATATATTTCTCTGAAACATGATCATATTTCTTTATTTCATCTTTGAGGGGGTTTGATGGTGATGAGTGGAATGCTATCCTTTTCTCCAGTAACTATGTGGGATGATCTTATATTATCAGTAACTTCGTTTGAAAAATAAAGATAAGAATCCTAAACCAAATATCAAGCTTAAAAGAATAACTTATTTAGAGAGAAAAAAATCAAATAAACTTTATTTGCTTGGGTGGCATTCAACAAGCTGAATGCATGGCACCAACTTCGCACAACAATGATTGATATATTATTAATTGGCTTGGAAGAAATTGACCTGGTTAAATGCGGGACTTGAAGGGGCTGTAGCTTCTAGAACATGAAATACAATAATGTTGGATTTTCTTGAATTTGATAAATGCTTGGCAATTGATAATTATGAAGTATTTATGACTTGGGTATGATTCAGACTAGCATTTGGGGTATCCTGGTGGAGGAGGAGGTAGGGTCTGGTTAACACCATTTCCATTCAAGGTTATGAATGCCATAGAGAGACCCCATGTCAAATGAATTTCAAGATGACAATGCATAAACCACACTCCTGCAACCACCAAATGTCAAGATCTAAGTTAATAACCACCAACCTAGAAAAACCAGAAACAAAAAGAAAACCTGCAATAATTCAATTAGATAAAGATTAAATTGCTTAAAGATAATGCCATGTTCATAAGAACCCTCTCATACCTGGATTGTCTGCAATAAATCTTATAGCTGCCCACCCATTGGCAGGCACTCCAATGGTGTTCCTTGATGGTGGATCCACCAAATTAAAGTTGGAAGGTCCAGGATAGTTCCCTGTTCCGTACCCAACTACAAAAAAGTTATGACCATGCAGATGAATAGGGTGGTTTTCTGCAGAGGTAAGGTTGGTACCCTGCAGTATAAGTTGAACAGACTGGTTGTATTTTAAGACTGTCACCTTTGTGCCAAATTGAGACTGCAAGTTCTGAAGAGAATTCCCTGTGTAGTTAAAAGGATTAGGTGGGTTGTCAGGGAAGTCTGTGGTATACACCCCCTTGATGTTGTTAAAGTAAGCCTGCAAGAGAGAGATTTTAGGAACTTGGAATGTAATGTTGTTGATGGAAGCTTGGAATCTTGTATTGTTGGGGGCCTGGCAGGTCTGTCCTTTCTGACAAGCTTCTTGATTCAGCTCTATGGCAAAGAAGAGGTTCCTGTCCACCTTCTGTGGAACATTTGCTGGATATAATTGGGAATTCAAGCTTTTCACGAATGACATTTTATTAAGGACAGCAGCGGAATCATTTAATTTGGGGAGCTTTGCTTTGATAACAGGAGGAAAAGATGATAATGAAGAAGAATTTCTATGGTATCTCATGACAGAATAACTCTTTTTGGTATTCACAGGTACTTTGGCAGACATGTAAGGACTTATTCCTATGTAGTAGTCTCTGGATGGACCTCTATGTGCTTCCAGGAGGATGTCACATGTCTGTCCAGGGGCTATTATTATGTTGTCCACTGTGTATGGCTTTGTATACTCTGCATCCACTGCTACCACTGTTATCTTATGCTTGGCAACACCAAAAAAGTGTTCAATGTTGAGGGCAGCATTGATCACCCGCATTAAGTATGTTTTGCCCTTCACAACTGGCATTGTCCACACATCTGCAAAAGAGGAAGAAAATAAAACAAGAGGTGCTTAGATTGAAACTTACATGATGAAAATTCCTTTTTTATTTTTTTCACTGAAATAGTATTTAAGTTACACTTTGATCTTGAAACAACATTTATTTCAAAACAATATAGTTGCACCTTTCAGATACAATACACAGAATTTAACTATTGAGGACAATGTATGGGTAATAAAATTAAAGAAACAACCTAAAAACTATCTTTAATCAAAAGTTCCCAACAACTTTCACCTCTGAATAATATTAAATAAAAAAGTCCAAATAATTTTTATTGGGTGTGATTATGACTCTAGGCAAAAATAAAATAAAATAATAAAAAATATGAATCAGCTTGAATCTCCATCCCTCATTGCACCCTTCTAATATATTTGTTTCCTTTTTAAGGTTAGATATCAACTTTTTTATTAATTTCAAAAGATTTCAAGTCAATTGAAAGCTAGATTTATAGTGCAAATGTAGAATGAATATATCACTATCCCCCTTCTTTTCTACTAATGTTCAATCTTTAGTGTAATGT
Source organism: Sequoia sempervirens (assembly GCA_007258455.2). Taxonomy (NCBI): domain Eukaryota; kingdom Viridiplantae; phylum Streptophyta; class Pinopsida; order Cupressales; family Cupressaceae; genus Sequoia; species Sequoia sempervirens. Next base: position 214,051,168 of record VDFB02256132.1, on the reverse strand, counting down.
GTCTGGTCAGCCCACTCTAGCTTTTTTAATTTTTTATTTGTAGATGAAAATGACAAAGATCTAAGAAATTTTCTTTCACATATACTTTCCTTCCTTCTGACAGAAGCCCTGACTACTTGCTTACAATATAATTGTGTAGTATCTATTTTAACCGCCTTCCTTGCATTTTTGAGAACATTTATCAAAGATAAGATAGATAACTCTCTTTTATATATATATTCCAATAAAGATAAGATAAATAACTTATATATATATATATATCAACAAATTTTCAATTAAAATACATGAATTTAATTAGAAACTTTCATAATCATAACTCCTCACATTCTGTATGTAGTTTTTCAGCACATCACCCATGGACTCCATATAGAATTATTCCTGTGACAAAAAGAGAAGAGCATCGAAATACCTTGAGTAGAACAGTTGTGGGTTGGTCCAGGGTGCCCATTAATGAGGTAAGCATCAGAAAGGGGAGGACCTCCACCAGAAGCAATGACTCTCTTTTCTAGAGTGGCAACGTTAGAACCCCACCACTCTCCTGCAAATTTTTACAATCTCTGGCTAGTTATAGTCATGGTAAACCCATGTTGTCTATTTTGCCCAGAATAAACTCTGTAAATAACCATATTAATACCCAAATTCTGTTTACCTAGTACAAGCACATGCTCTTCTTCAGGAAACACGAACGGGTATGGAACTCCTGTCGGTGGGTAGATAATCATCGCTCCATTTACAGTGGCTCTTAGCCATTCTATGTGAGCATGCCACCAAAGTGTTCCTCTCTGTCCTGTGAGAGTGAACTTGTATGTGAAACTCTGACCTGTCTGAATCGGGCACTGGGTAATGAATCTTGGTCCATCAGCCCAGCAGGTCAGCTTCTGCTTCACTCCATGCCTTGATCACCACAATAAAGATACTAATTATCAGCATAATACTATTCAATTAGTTGCATTACCTTGTAAAATCAACATATATAGATTTCACATTTACCAATGTAGTGTGACATTGTAGGTCACTTGGTTTGTAACCTTCACTATGACTGTATCCCCTTCTTGTGCATAGATTGTTGGCCCTGGGAACATTCCATTGACTGTAACAATGGTGCTGGTGTTGCAGAGCTTCGTAACATTCTTCAACTGTACCTATAACACCACAACCCAATAAGGTTTCAGATTCCAGTTGCTTGAAATGGGTTTAACATTGTAATCATTGTAAAACTGTAACTAAGCAGAAGTGATCTATAAAGAGATCCAATGCTGATGAACTGCTTTGGAACAATGCTGCATGCTACAAACTAAGATTTATGTAGTAGATAGCACACAATGTAGCTGGTGCAAACTCTATTGTTTAGTTTGTTATATTCTAGAGAGTATACTAAATATTGTAAGTAGTATGACAAAACCATGTCCATAGTTAGTCACCTTGAAATCATAGGTTCTGGTGGTGTGCTGAAACAGACACGGAGTAAACTGTAAACAAAAGATGAAGAGCACTAAGTGTAACATCCTGATTTAGCAAATGGATGATTCCTCTCAAACTCCCCGCCACCTTTTTTCCTCAAAATCTAATCAAGAACATGGACACATTGCCCTTGATTTACAGTCAATGCCAATTTCATGGAAAGGGAGTACACCAGAGCTCACATATAAATCAAGGAATGGAGACAGATCTTACACGATTAATGGCAATCCAGTGAGCCAGAAAGTGAAAAATGGAAAAAGTGACTGACCTACTTTACATGGGAGCTATACTTTTAACCAGTTCAGTTTGCAGGTGGCTCACCTCCATCTGGAAAGATGTGACATTAAACAACATTCAAATTCCTTGTTTTAGGTTAAGACTAGTTGAAACTATGCCCATACAGACAATTCTCCATATCTACATTGATCAAAACATCTGACAGAACATCAGAACATAATTTCTTTAGCTAATTATCAATATATTCAGACAAGGATTTCCACATCTATGAATGTTTTACAAAAAAACAGAACTTACTCATGAATAATTCTCATTAAGACACTAAGAACTTCATATTCTTTTTGTTGGTAGCTTTTTAGCCTACTTTATAATGATTACATATCCATCATACCCACTTCTTTTGCAGGAAGTCAGTTTTGTTTAGTATAACTTATTCTGGAATACAACCACAGATACATAAAGATGTGGTATAATCATAAATATAAGCTGTGACCAACTTTGCTTGTTAGATCATATATTACAAATCTAGATGTAATTATTGTTGTACATAGAATATAATATTTCTATAAATACAGACATACTTAAAGATTGTGGCCAGTAGATTACAAAGGAATTTAATTAAAAGAGTATACGAAGAAGAAGAAGAAAAAACAGGCAGTGTCACGGGTGCCTGCAACTGTGTGCAGAAGTGTCATGGGAAAGCACTTCATGTTTACTGTCTTCCACGGGATATTCATATCACATTTGGTTCTGCTCATGAATTCACCTGCCTCGTGCTTTTTTCTCTCTTTCCAACTTTTCATGTCAGTAAACGGTGAAAGAAATGAATTTTGTCAGCAGAAACCCCACGAGTTTCAAGGATGCAACTCTACACAGCTTAAAATCACTTTTTCTTGTAATCATATAGGCAAAATATTTCAATGGACATTCGTTTGGTGGAAAAGAAAAGGCATTGTTTTCATCATCAACTTCAAGTGACAGGTCCATCCATTACTAAAATGACTTGCACCTACTATGTTAATCATTTCTAATGAGAACAAGTCCCAATGTGATTTGAAAAGTGCTTAGTTTAACTGTTTAATAAGAACATTCAATTGTATTAATTATCCTTAAATCTGCAATCTGAATTACACCTAATCCTTGATTTTTTTTGTTTTTTTTTCCTTTCTCAAACGTTATTATCATTGTAGTCCTATCTTCTGGACAAGATTATATGTGGTCACGTTCTTTTTTTTTTTTATATTGAAGAGATTTTTGAACTCGGCACCATCTAGATGTCTACAATAACAGCATTGTCATTATATCAAGTGTCTTTTGGCTGTGGTCACATTCTTGTAGCTTTCAATTTTTTTTCATTGACTCATGTTTTTCCACTTTATTCTATATGTTAATCTTATTTTACATTCAAATGGTCATATAAATATTTAAGAAATAAAAAATTAGAGGGGAGAGAAGAGAAGCAAGAAGAAAGCTTACAACTAAGATTGTATTACGAATTATACGTCTCAAAATTTTTGTTTTGCACTTTCTTACTACACACCCATATATTATATATGGTAATCTTAGACATTTTTATATATTTTCAAGGATTTATTTCAATTTATTAAATATATTTGTGGGGTTTAATCAAGGCGCAATAAAGAAGTTAAACTTTTCACACTCTAATAAAGCAAGTCCCCAAACATGCCCACAACACGACTTGGCCTAAATAGTCAAGTTGTAATGTAGAGAATAATTATATATTTATAGAGAATAGTACCCATACAGTTTACAAACAAAACTTCACCAAAGAAGATGAAGTTGTACAAAATGATATTCTAAAGACAAAAACAAAAGCACAAAATAGAAACTCTAATACAATTTATAAATTCCTCTTAATCTAAATCAATTGAAAATACAACATAACTTCATCAAACATAAAAACAACAAAACCCCTTCCTTCTATAAACAACCTAACCCTCATCTCACCTCTTTAGTTTAAAATATAAAACATACTTTATTTCATTATGTTTTAATTTAAATTATAGACAAGAAGAACATACTTTCTTAATTTCTTAATTAAAAATAGATCAATTTAAATTAGTTAATATATTTTTAATTGTGATTAGTGATAGTCAAAGTATTGATGTCTAGCTTTATATGGATTTGTTTCTATCAAAGAAGGAATCATTAAAATTGTTGTTAAATTATGTACAAAGTAATAAAAGAGATAATATAATTGTTAAACTTTTCTAAAAAGTTTTACATATTAAATCATTGGTTCAACTTAATAATGATTAAACAAAAAAAAATTAATATTGAAATGTTGAAAATTGCATGATCATATGTTTTTTCTTTTTTTTGGACCCACTTTAACTGAGTGTCTTTAACATAATAAGAAGTTTATAAGTAACATATTCTTATGTAAATTTAGCTTATGGCATCATCATATTTAGATTTTATTATTGTTCATTCTCAAAGATTGGTCTAGATCTCTAGATTTCTTATTCATCACCTTGGATCATATCTGTGGGTATAAACTTGACACAAGTCATTTTCATAATCACATATGTAAACCCTAAATTTATTAAATTTAAATTCAAATTAAATCTTGTCAAACCCTCCAACTAGCCATTGTGAGTTGGCCTAGCATAGTTTGTGTTAATTTGTGTACTATGTTGTATTTAAAGGAATTTGTTCATTCATTTGAATATGCTAAGTGAAATGAACATGTGGGTCAAAGATTAAAGAGGAATCACTTTTTGTAATATTTACTCATGATATTATTATAGGAACATTACAAACTTTCTTGGTATTCTTGATTATTGTTCAAAAGTCATTGAATTCATCATCATAGGGGTTTGACCGAGTAGAATATAACCCTCACAATTCAACAAATTCCCTTAAATAATTTATAAACATCACTAATAGTTATTAATATTCAAAACATTAAAAAATCAAGGTGATTAGATTTCAAGACTTGAATTTCCACTAGTTCATTCGTGCAAGTATATGATTAGTTTTATGTGCAAGTTCAGTTTTGTAGGCATGGAGATAAGGTCCATAGGTGTAAATTTAAACTAGAGTAGCACATAGTCAATTTGTAGATTTTGAGACACTTGTATCTGTAATGTCTCCTCAATCTTAAGCTTTTTTAGTGGTTGTTAGCCTATTTCTGGAGTCTCGTAGACTAAACGGAAGAGTTAAGGGGACTCCATGATCCTTGGAGGATTTGTGTCAACATTTCCAAAAGAGTATACTAATGCTGCTAGTGAGCTTTTATGGGTATTTTGGGTTTTTTTTGGGCCTTGGTCAACATTATTACAATTTTTAGTAGTGGCTATTTTTAGTAAGTTCTAGTGTGATTAAGTTTGAGCTAGTTTGGAGCTTTGACTCACTATTTTTAGCAATTTGCTATTTTCAGTAAGTTTCATTTTTAGCACTTGGTCATAACAACAGTACAATGCAGGGTTTCTAGTTTTGGCAGTGGTGAGTTTAGATTTTTTTTGGGCATGCAATATTTATTCGCCATCACTTAAGTCTTCAAAAAGGTAATTTTTTTTTGGAAAAAGGCGAGAACCAATATATTTATATATTATTGTATTAGAAAAGGATAATTACAAAAGATGCCAGTTAACCAAAATTTGGTCAACAAAATGTTCATCAACTTGCTACAATTTAATACTTGACTAGAAACACACAACGAATGACACAATACTTACATGTGAAATTTATACAAGCCCATACTTTCATTTGAAATTTACATATACCGATAATTTCCTATGGTCTATACGTGGACCCAGAGTGTATACCCAAACCCAGACTGACTAGAGACCAAAATACTATGCTTTATATACTGCAGATTTACATTTGATATTAAATATTGCATTTGTACATATGAAAATACTAAATACTTACCAACCTTTTAGTTAACATTGTTGCCTGCTAGCCCATTGAACAAAAGTACTGACGTCAGAAAGGGTTGCGGGGAAGCGAGGAGAGCCGCTGTTGGAAAATATGCCTCAACTTGCTGGCTTGAACCTCTCTTAAATACTTGGAATTTTTTCACTTTGTTGGCCTTCATTGTTGGACTATCGCCAAAATCTAGAACCTTGAAACCTATGTTGCGGGTTCTAAAAGTTCATAACTTGACACTGGGCTTCCCTGTGTTATCGCCATGTTGTGGGTTTCTGTAAAATTCCTAACCTCCGATGGAGGTTGTGAAGTTTAGGCTTCACCCAACTTGGCGACATCGTTATAGGCATGTTGCCGGTTTCAGAATTTCCTAACCTCTGATTGGAGGTTATGAAGTTTGGGTTTTTTCCGACTTTGCGACATAGAGATCGACATATCACTAGGTTTTCCTTATATCAATGGGACGTGGCTACTTTGACGAGACTTTAAAGTCCATCTCCCCAATGGACCGATGACTTTCATTGGTGGGACTCGTGGATTTTGGCGGGACCCTCAACTTTGTCTCATTGATGAGCCGATAGACATGAAGTTGCGCAGTACACATCGGTGGGACTTGCTTACATCGGTGGGAGATGATATGATGTCTCTCTGATGTGGCGATGGTTGACTCAGTGACTCATAGAGAATGTCGTGGTGGGACTTGATAGGTTGATAGGGACATATGGTGATGTGTATATGCAAATGGCGATTATCAATTGGATGATCATGCAACTCACATCCTTGTTGTGAATTGTGTGGCAGCCGTTAGTGTGAACGCAGGTTTCTTTCCTGGTAACTGACCTTGGAGGGAAGATTAAATTAAACAACTAATCCAACGACGAATTAAATGAAGATTTGATGTTCATGACATCGACACGATTTGCAGAGGTGATTGAGATTAAATCAGATCGGATGAACAATAGGATGCATTGAATGTATATTCGAGTTCTTTGTATTGAATTTAAAATGGTGTGCAACTCGATGAAAAGGGTGGTTGAGTGGTTTTACATTGTATGCTTTTACAAGCATTGTAACAGTGTGAGAGTAACTGGAATCGGAAAGTGAGGTCGGTAAAGGGATTTTATTGTTGCTATGAGTTAACACGCGTGGGTGAAGTCTGTAACTCTATATGTAATTTGTTTACTATAATACAAAGTGGCTTTACTTGGTGTGTGGTTTTTTCTCCCATAAGGGTTTTCCCACATAAATCTGGTGTTATCTCTATGTGTGATAATTTGTCTATTCTTTTTTTTTGTGAATGTGCATCTCATTGACTGTAACTTGTTAAATGAATGGTTTTTCTGCACTTCTTTCTTGAGAATTTTGCATTAGGAAGGCATTTCTGTAGTGTTCTTTCTGTTCAAGTGGTATCATAGCTTGGCCAATTGTGTTATCCTTGTGAGTAGGGCTGTATTTTTGTGCTAATTCTATTCAATGTAAGTTTTGTAGAGAAAACCAATTGTCTTGGTTACAAATTGAGACGGAAAGCACATCAAGAAGAGTAGAAATTGAAAAGTTTAATGGCAAAAATTTTGAGTTGTGGAAACTCAAAATGGAAGACATGTTGGTGGATAGAGACCTCTGGATTGTTGTGTTTGGAACTATTCCACAAGGTATGAAGCAAGAAGATTGGGACCTCATAGATAGAAAAGCTAGAGGGTTGATAAGACTTTGTTTGGCTGATTCTATTCTCCCAAATGTCCATGAGGAGAAGATTGCATCTTCGTTATGGAAGAAACTTGGTGACATTTATCAGGGGTTCAGTCTTTGGTAAATAAGTTATTTCAAAGGAAGAAGTTATACTCCTTGAAGATGGAAGGAGCATTCATAACAGACCATCTGAATTCATTTAATATGTTGTTGCATAGTTGGTTTCAGTGGGTGTGAAGATAGAGGAGGAGGATCGCTATATGCATCTATTATGTTCCTTAACCGACACTTGGGATCATCTAGTAATGGCTATTGGAAGTACAAAAGCCACCTATAAAATGGAAGAAATGGTTGCTTCGTTATTGTCAGAGGAAATGCAAAGGAAATCTTCTGAGATGGCCAAGGAGGCTCTTGCTGTTCAGGGTAGATCAAAGGAGAGAGGCAAGAAGAAAGACAAGAAGTCTAAATCCAAATTTGAAGGGAGATCAAAGTCTCCTAGCAAGAAGTCCAAGGTGAAATGCTGGAATTGTGGGTAGATTGGTCATATTTGGAAGGATTGTAAAGAGGAGAAAAAGAAGAAGAATAACAACTCTTTAGACAATGACTCTTCTCAGAGTGATGCAGATGCCTTCATCGTAGCCTTGGCAACTCAGGCATTAGATGATGTCTAGCTAATTGAATCATGTGTATCTTTCCATATGACATCCTACATAGATTGGTTCAAAAAGTATGAAAAGCATACTGGTGGAAAGGTGTACTTGGCAAGTGATTCAATTCTAGAAATTGTTGGTCGTGGAAGAGTCAAAATCTAATTCCCTGACGGAACAATCAAAGGGATTTATGGCGTATTGCACATACTAGGTTTGGCTAGTAATCTACTTTTTGTTAGTAAGCTGAATGATGTTGGCATGCAAGTTTCTTTCTTGAGTGGAGGCTGTAAGATGACTAGAGGATCAATGGTGCTGGCTAAGGGTGCATGTATAGGAACTCTATACAAGCTAGATGCATGTCCTGTCCAATGTAACAGTGCCTCTACAAAGTCAAGAAAAGCTACTCATGTTGAGAAGGAGAACGAAGTTCCTTTGGTTGCAAACCCTTTGGAGGTGAAACTCCCAGCAGAGAAAACCATGTTGTGGCATCATAGAGTCAGTCACATAGGAGAGAAAGGCTTAAAATACTTGAAAAATAAAAATCTAGTTGAAGGGCTTGTTGATTGTAACATTAAGTTCAACTTTTGAAAAAAATGCATTTATGGAAAGCAACACTGTGTTTCATTTTATTCAAGGCTTCATAAATCTTCCGACATACTAGATTATGTTCATTATGATGTTTTTGGTCTAGTGAATGTTCCTTCGTTATTGAAGTCTAGCTATTATGTTTCTTTTATTGATGATTATTTGAGAAGGGCATTTGTGTTTTTTCTAAAGAGTAAAATAGAAGTGTTCTATCATTTTAAAGAGTTTAAAAACTTGGTAGAAAATTAGACTGGAAGAAAAATTAAATGCTTAAGGACGGATAATGGCGGTGAGTTTTGTTTTGTAGGTTTTGAAAGGTACTACAAAGACCATGGGATTAAAAGGCATAGAACTACGCCTTAGACTCCACAACAGAATGGAGTTGTTGAAAGGTAAAACATGACGCTAATGGAAAGAGCAAGAAGTATGTTGAGCAGTGCTGGTCTGGAGCAGAAGTTCTAGGCTGAGGCTGTGGCTACAACATGTTACTTGATAAATCATTCACCTTGTTCAACTCTTTTTGAAAAAACATCTTTGGAAGCGTGGTCTAGTAAGAAGCCCTCTTTGAGACATATTTGCATCTTTGGCTGTGAGGCATATGCATATGTGCCGAATGAGAAAAGATCAAAGTTGGAGAACAAGCCTGTCAAATGTATCTTCATTGGCTATGGCGTTGGTGTGAAAGGATACAAGATTTGGAATCCTATTACTTAGAAAGGTTTTGTATAGCAGAAGTGTAATCTTTCATGAGTTGAAGCCTTCAGTAGCTAGTCTACAGTCAGAAATAAATAAAAAAGAAAAGAAGGATGATGTAGTTGAAATTCCTATAACTCCAGATAAAGAGGAACTATGAATTCAAGGTGTACTTGAAACTGAGGAGAGATTGAGTAGCTCTGATGGTTCTGAACAGGAAGAAGAACCACAACCTTAGCCTCGCCCTGTGAGGAGGTCTACACGTGAGAAGCGACAACCTGAAAGGTATGGATTTTCCATGTTGGATTCAAACTGTGCCTATGCTTTGATTACTAGCACTGATGAGTCTAGGACTCTTAAGGAGGAAATTAATATGTTTGATTGAAATTCTTGGTTGGAAGCCATGAATGAGGAAATGGCGGCATTGAAAAAGAACGAAATGTGGGATTTGATATCCTTGCCTGAAGGTCGAAATCCTGTTGGTTGCAAATGGGTATTCAAGAAGAAAATTGGTCTGGATGGCAGTGTTGAGAAGTATAAAGCTCGGTTGGTCACAAAAGGCTATTCACAAGTGGAGGGAATTGATTATGGAGAAATATTTTCTCCTTTAGCTAAGATGACATCTATTAGATTTATTTTTTCACTTGCAGCTGTGTATGACTTAGAGATCGAGTAGATGGATGTGAAGACAACGTTTCTTCATGGAGAGTTGGAAGAAGAAATTTATATGTCCCAGCCTGAGCACTTCATTCAAAAAGGTAAAGAAAATCTAGTTTTCAAGTTAAAGAAATCTCTGCATGGTTTGAAGTAATCACCTAGAATGTGGTACCAAAAGTTTGCCACCTTTGTGTTGTCATTGAGATTCATGAGATCAAAATCAGATCATTGTGTTTATTACAAAATTGAAAATGATCATTTGCTTATTATTGCCTTGTACATGGATGATATATTATTCTTTGGGAATAGTAAGGGTATGATTTCTGCTTTAAAATCTCAGTTATCAACAGAGTTTGAAATGAAAGATTTAGGTGCTGCAAGGTATATTCCAAGAATGCAAATCAGGAGGGATAGAGGAAGTAGAAAGCTTTGGCTCAACCAGAGCAAGTATATTAGTACTATCCTTGAGAGATTTGATATGACAGATTGTAAGCAGTTAGTTGTTCCAGTGTTGTAGGGAAGAAAGCTATCTATTGAAGATTGTCCAAAGTATCCTACTGAGATGGAGGACATGACTAGGGTCCCTTATGCAAGTGTAGTTGGCAGTTTAATGTACGCAATCGTTTGTACCAAGCCATTCATTTCCCAACAAGTATGAAACAAATCAAGAGCATACTTTTATTGGAAAATGAAGATCCCCTCAAAAGTCTGATGAATCTGAAGACCAAGGAAGTAATGCAAAAGACCAAGGTCGGTCATATCAAATTGCGCCATCAATGCTTGTTGTGTACTCTGAATCATGGAAGAACTCCCTATGAGAATCAAATCAACCACATAGAGCACAAGTATGAGTAGATCCTCTCCATGTCTCTGAGTATATACTTTGGGATCAGAATGGCAGTGAGTGTAGCCGGAAGCAAGCAAGAAACTATCCATCTTCTCATACCAAGCCTGAGGGGCTTGTTTGAGACCATACAATGAATGTCGAAGCCTGCAAACAAGTGAAGAGTCCTGCACAAAACCTGGTGGCTGCTCCATATAGATCTCCTCATGAAAATCCCCATGCAAGAAGGAACTCTTCACATCCATCCGATATACTAACCATCCCTATGATGTAGCTATAGCAAGGACAAGGCGAATAGAATCCATCTTGGAAACATGAGCAAAGGTCTCAGAATAGTCAATTCCTTCAACCTAAGAAAAACCCTTTGCAACAAGACGAGCCTTGTACTTGTCAATGGAACCATCTGCTGCATACTTGGTATGATACACCCACTTGCACTAAACCAACTTTCTTCCCTTAGGAAGAGGCACAAGATCCCAAGTATGATTCTTCATCAAAGAAGAATACTCATCAGCCATAGCACTATCCCACTCTAGAATACCAGAAGCATCTGAAAACTTATGAGGGTCATTTGAAACAACATGACTCAAAAGACTAATTCCTGAAGTCTGAGAATGAGTGTGGTGAGTGGCTGTGGGATCACCAACAAGAGGACCAGCCTCCTCAAGAGTAAATTGAGCCCATCATGGCCTAGTGGGTGAATGAGGAGGAGGTGCATCAAGACCATCATCAAAATCTTCCTCAAGGAGCAAACCATCATCAACTGAAGAAGACTGATTAGGTTGTGATGAAGAAGAAGTCGAAGGAGGATTTGACTGGGTGAAGGTCTTAGCAAATTAAACATCACTTCAGAAATGAACCTCTCGTGTGTCAGGATCAAACAATCTTTATGCCTTCACATCCTCACAATAGCCAACAAAGATGTATCACTGAATCTTCTTCTCCATGGATTTACGCTGACCATTCAAAATGAATGCCCAAGCCTCACTACCAAATACTCTGAAGAAGGATACATTAGGTTTGTGATGAGGCCAAGCCTCCTCAAGGGTCATATTCCGCATTGCCTTGTGGGGCATACGGTTCTAAATATAGTTGGCACAATTGAAAACTTTGGCCCAAAAGGCGGGAGCCATGGACCTAGATTGAATCATGCAATTGGCCATTTCCATGCGAGTCTTGTTCTTTCTCTCCTCCACACCATTCTGTTGATGAGTGTAAGGAACTGTGTGCTGATGAAGAATACCATGCTCACTATAAAAATCCTAAAATTCCTGATTGGCATACTCCCCCCCATTATCTGTGCGTATCTATCGAAGAGAAAACCTGACTGCTTCTCCACAAATGTTTTGAAGGTTTTGAAGTTGTTGAGGAATTCACTCTTGAGCTTCAAAAAATAGACCTATGTCTGGCATGAAAAATCATCAATGAATGTTACCACATACTTAGCCCCTAAAAAAGGAGTTGGGAATGACATGAGATCACTATGGACCAACTCAAGGGGTGTGGTTGCACGAGTAGCTTGACCCTTAGGAAAAGGATCTTGATGTTGCTTGCCAAGAACACAACCTTGACAAACACCATCTGTGCAAGTGATCTTTGGAAGACCGACCACTAAGTTATGTGCTTGCATTTGCTGAAGATATTTGTAGTTCAAGTGCCCAAATCTCTCATGCCAAAGCTTGCTCAGTGAATCAACATGAGCAAAAAAACATGAACCCGATGAAGACTCAAAGCCATCAAATCGATACAAATGATTCTCATGATCAACTATCCCTGTAGCAACAACCTTCTCAGGATCCTGCAACTGTCTAAAAGTCACATTCTATGGAGTAAACTCAACTGTCTTCCCATCTCCAAAATGACAAATCTGATATATGGAAAGTACATTCGCTAAAATATCAAGCACAAGAAGAACATCCTCAATGCACACCCATCTAGCATCTGAATGGAGCCTGTCCCCAAGACTGGAATTTGTGAAGAGTTCCCAACTGCAATATGAGAAGTAGAAGTATGAACAATGGAATCAAGAAGATCACGTGAATTGGTCATGTGATGTGAAGCACTTGAATCAAGAATCCAACTGTCTGAAGATGAATGAATGCCCTGTGCTGGAAGAGCTTTCCCTTTTCCCATGGAAGAAGGCTTAGCCACTAAAATGTTGTGCTTTTTCATAGCTTCCTCCAAAGCCTCTAATCTCTTAAAGCAACGAGTTGAATCATGCCCAGTTTTGCCACAAAATGAACAAGGTTCTCCTTTCTTTTTCTTAGACTTGGAAGAAGGAGATGGAGTGGAATTCTGATTGTTCTTCGACTTCGGTTTGGAGGGATTCTCACTATCTGGAGATGATTCTGCTTAGGACTTCTTGTTTTTTCCTTTACCCTTGGATGATTGAGCCATTAGAGAATGATTCTTAGAATTAGGTAAGGCATCCAACTAAATCAACTTGGCCTCTTCCCTAGTAATACACTCACAAAACAACTCAAATGTAGGCATTTTGTAATCTTTCCCCATTGCATCCATAGTTGAATAGAAAGTAGAAGAAAACACTTGATAAGGGCCCTTTAACTTAGACAGAATCAAGAAGATACATTCATCACTAGATTTATCTTACCCACATCCTTTCAATTGTGACAAAATTAACTTGAATTGTGCAAGGAAATCTTGAATTGAAGGAAATGCATCTGGAGAGAGTGATTGTAGATCTGCTTAAAGTTGCAAGACACATAACTGATTTGATTTTCCATACAATTCTTCAAGTTTATCCCAAACATTCTTAGGTATTTTACACTCTGAAATATGAAACAAGTTATCAGATACATGTAAGCCAATGAGCCCTTTTGCTTCATCCATTTTACATCTATGGATTTTTTTTTCATAATCCCTTGTAAATTCAGGTTGTTTTGCATCTAGCATTGGCCATAGACCCTTAGATTGGAACAATTGAGTCATTTTTAGCTTCCATGTATGATAATTGTGTGGAGTGAGTGGTTCAATTTTCCTTAGATCCGCCATGAACACCAAAAGAAAGAAGAAAATGTGGAACTTAAATTTTTCCTTTCACCCCCCAAAAATGTATTAAAACTGATTTTGCAACCCCCCCAGCAAATTACAATGAAGAAATTTTGCAATTTTTACAAGTGACAAGCTCAAATCAATTGTTTATAACACACGGTGATTTTTACAATTTTTAGAAAAAATAACTTGCCAAAACTGAAAAATAAGGTTACGAATAGATTCCTTACAATTTTCTGAGCAATTTCAAAAAAAAGTTTTCTAAATTTTGACTTTGTTTGCAAAAGTTATGCCAAGAACAAGAAATAAATGCACTTGTACCTTCAAGTGGAAAAAACTGGCATAAAATGTCAAAATATAGAAAAATTACCTACACCACTATGAAGTTCATTGATCCACCTTTCCGACGATATCTTGTTTGTGAAAATCCGACTCCGTGGCGAAAAGTTATGCAAAATTGAAAAAAGGCCTGCTTTAAGCACTTTGAAGGCTAACTCCAGGAGCAAAAAATAGGCCCTCGGGGGCTGACACTTGGTCACCCATGTGACCACACCGCAGACTGAGGAAAAACTCCGGGCGGCTACGAAACCACTAGCAGGTAACTCCTCCTGGTCACATGGTCGCGACCGACATTTACTTCTGGTGGTCTAGACAAATGCTGGCGGTCTGGAAGACTTAACTGCCTGCCTAGCGGTTTGCAGACTCACCCCCCTGACAGTCGAGATCGGCGGTGAATGTTGGTGGTGGCAGTTATTGTTTATACCGCCCTCCTGGCAGTTTAGTGGAAGCCGCTGGTAGCTTGAAGAAACAACTGCGGTGAAAGAGAACCTGCGGTCTGAGAAACCGCCGTCCCTGCGGCTAAGGCCAACAGCCCGTAGACTTAAGTCTGTGACTTAAATAGAAAAAGCCGACACCCTTTTAAAGAAAGCGCTTTAAGCACTTACAAAAAATTAAAATTTTTGAATTTTTTTTGATAAAATAAATAAACCTGCCCAGAATGCCAATGAAAAAATATTTTCAGATTTTTAAAAAAAATTCTGACAATGTGTACCTACGCAGGGGGGCCATACGACCTCCTCTGCTAATTTTTTTTTGCCCCAAAAACAAATTTTTCCGAATATAGGCAAATTATATATTAAAAAACTCAAAAATGGCCACCCGGATGCAATGGAAGGCTTATTTTTTTCCAAAATGCTCCTGTAAAAAGCTGTTCACCAGCTCTGAGCTCCAAACCCTTCTTTTCCAAAGTTGCAAATGGTGATGACATTGAGTGAAACAAAAGCCAAATATGACTTTCTCAAGCCTCCTGAACGCAATGAGACAACCTAAAATACTACCACTATAGCCAAAAGCACTGCGATCACTAGATCTCACCAAAAATGCATATATGCAATATAGGATACAAGGAACTCAAATCGCAATATAAATTGATGGAAACTCTCTAATAAAGAAATGGAAGGGACTTGCCAGATTCAAAGCTTTGATACCATGTTGAAGTGACGAACCCAAGATCTTCAATCTGCAACACCAAAGAACCTCCACAAGAGATAGAGAGAAGCAACAATGGAAGATGCTATTCCACCAAACAAGGATTACAATATGATACAATATGATCAATGCAATACTATACAATGCTATTTAAAATATGCTAGAGATGCCTTGCTTATCAAGGCAAGGATGAGAGATAGGATAAGACAAGATCATGACAAGTGTCTTAATCCTATCACATGAGACAACTAACTCATAGCTACCTAGGAAAGTGTAAAGTCTAGATGAGACAACTAATGCTTATCTAGATAAGACAACTAATATCCTAAGTAAAATTAACATATGAATTAAGTCCCCTAAGTCCCTAGTAAAGGAATAAACTAGGTACAAGATTTATTCACACCAACAATGGCTAATCCAAGAAGACCGCATTGGGATGTTGTGAAGAGAGTTTTCAGATATTTGAAGGGTACCTCAGAGTATGCTTTGTGTTATCATGGAAACTCGGTTGGATTACAAAGGTCTCTTAGCATTTGTGGGTATGTGGATTCTGATTGGGAAAGGGACATTGACAACATAAGATCCACCAATGGATACATATTCATGTTATTTGGTGGTGCAGTGAGTTGGATGAGCAAGTGACAAGTTGTAGTCACTTTATTTACTACTGAGGCAGAGTATATGGTAGCAACACACACTTGCAAAGAAGCCATTTGGGTTAGATGTTTGTGTTCAAATATTGGGTTTAATGTAGGGTAGATTACGATCTGCTGTGATAGTCAGAGTGTTATTTCTCTAGCAAAAAATACCACTTTCCATGCCAGGATGAAGCACATTGATGTTCAGTATCATTTCATCCATGATTTGGTGGAGGATGGAAAGGTTAATCTGGAAAAGGTGGATACTATGGAGAATGCCGTTGATTCATTGAAAAAGCCAGTGAGCACAAACAACTATAGGTGGTGTGCTAGTTTGATGGGCCTTGGGGCCTATGACTTTCAATAACTTCGAGTTTTTTAGAGGAAGCTAGTAAGTCTTTGTCAAGTGGGAGCTTGTTGGAAAATATGCCTCAACTTGCTGGCTTGAACCTCTCTTAAATACTTGACATTTTTTCCCTTTGTTGGCCTTCATTGTTGGACTATCGCCAAAATCCAAAACCTTGAAACCTATGTTGCAGGGTTCTAAAAGTTCATAACTTGGCGATACTGGGCTTCCATGTGTTATCACCATGTTGCAGGTTTTTGGAAAATTCCTAACCTCTGATGGAGGTTGTGAAGTTTGGTTTTTACCCGAATTGGCGACATCATTGTAGGCATGTCGGGGGTTTCAGGAATTTCCTAACCTTCGATTGGAGTTTCTGAAGTTTGGGTTTCTCTTGAATTGGTGACATAGAGATCGAAATATTGTTAGGTTTACCTTGTATCTATGGGATGTGGCTACTTCAGCAAGACTATAAAGTCTGTCTTCCTGATGGACCGATGACTTTCATTGGTGGGACTCATGGACTTCGGCAGGACCGTCAACTTTATCTGATCAATGAGCTGATAGAAATGAAGTTGCATAATATACATTGGTGGGACTAGCTTACATCAGTGGGAGATGATATGATGTCTCTCTAATGTGGCGATGGTTGACTCAGTGACTCATGGATAATTTCATGGTGGGACTTGATAGGTTGATAAGGACGAATGGTGATGTGTATATGAAGATGGTGATTATCGATTGGATGATCATGCAATGAACACATCCCTGTTGTGAATTGCATGGAAATTGTCAGTGTGAATGCGAGTTGCTCGCCTGGTAACCGACATCGGAGGGAAGATTAAATTAAACAACTACTCTAGTGACAAATTAAATGAATATTTGATCTTCATGATGGCGACATGATTTGCAGAGGTGATTGAGATTAAATTAGATCGAATGAACAACAAGATGCATTGAATGTGTATTCAAATTCTCTGTATCAAATTTAAAATGATGTGTGGCTCGATGAAAAGGGTGGTTGAGTGGTTTTACATTGTATGCTTTTACAAGCATTGTAATAGTGTGAGGGTAACTAGAATCAGAAAGTGAGGTCAGTCAAGGGATTGTATTGCTACTGTGATTTAACATGCATGAATGAAGTCTGTAACTCTATATGTAATCTGTTTACTGTAATACAAAGTGGCTTTACTTGGTGTGTGGGTTTTTCTCCCATAAGGGTTTTCCCACATAAATCTGGTGTTATCTCTATGTGTGATAATTTGTCTATTCTTTTGTTTTGTGAATGTGCATCTCAATGACTGTAACTTGTTAAATGAATGTTTTTTTGCACTTCTTTCTTGAGAATTTTACATTAGGAAGGTGTTTCCGCACTATGCTTTCCTTTCAGGCACAACATGCTTGTTATACCATTATAATGCTTACTTTAAGATTCTGGTATATTGTCTCCTGGATTTTACCTTTGTAGTTAAAGGGATCATAGACAAAAAACTTCCCAAACATGTATGCAGACAAATTCTTAGCAGACTGAGACGTTTTCCCGCTACCCCATTGGTGGTCAGTGTTGATGTCATAAAAGAGAGTGGGGAAGTGGGGAGATGTCCCTCATGTTTGATATAACTTTGCAAAATGTACTACCGCTTGTCGATACTTTCCAACTAGATTTTAATTACAAAAAATTATATAACGAGTTGCAAAAATTTTCATAGAGCCAATTTATGCACCCCTTGCAACACTGTTTGCAGCTTCATTCACTTAATATTCATCTTGTCCTTCAATGAAGATGAAGTCACTATGCAAATAGGGAGCCACCCTAGGAATATTTATTCCATTCACATCCTGGTGCCTGTGATGAGTGAAGAGGAAAGAAACTAGAAAATACCTTTCTTTAATTCTATTCACCATTTTCAGACCTAACATTTCTGAGTGTAGCTACAACAACCTATATAGCTCACAAGAATTGTTCTATTTCAGGCCAATTTTTATGGCATCATAAGCCTCTGTATATTCCCTTTTATGCTTAAGAAAACACCTGGTGAATAATCCTCCCACATGACCTTTACCTCTATCAAAGTCATAATGCTAAACACACTGAAGCATTTCATTCTCACTTAGGAACCCTAGGCACATCGCTTCTTGAACCATAGTTTCCAACATCTCATATGATTGAATCAGGTCCAAAGTGTTGGATAAGAATACTAAGAGGATTTGAGATGGAAACAACAACCTAGTTGCATTTGGCTCTAATATCTCTTTCCCCAAAATAAATTTCACACAATCAACAACGCTAGGGAAAAATACATTGAAAACTTGAGATAGCTCATAATTTGTTAATTCTTTTGAGAAAGGATGCTCCTATTCATAAATATGAAGGGGGATTCTAATTTTTTTAGGAAAATATTCCATTTGCAAAAGTAAACAAGCAACCTCTAATGCAACAACCAAAGCACCTCACCACCCCCAAACCCAAAAGTCAATAAGTACCTCGATTACTAGAGGAATAGGAAAGAACAGTTAAATTGCATGCCAAATTTCAACAATTGAAACCAACCCATAAAATCACATAACAAAAACTCTAGCTGCCTTAGGACTCAAGCTATTAGAATTGATATCCACCCCAGTGGATAAAGCACTATTCTTCAGAAAAGAAAGCAACAATGAAACACAGTGAAAGAGAAGCTTTGTATACTAAGGATGCTTCCCCCATAGAAATTAGCAGAATTGGTGACATCGAAGAAGTTTTCCGACACTTTTATATAATTGCTTGACACTAACCCAAAATAGAAGCGCTTACAATTCTGAGCATGAGACTGAAACACGAACCAAAAGCTACCCAAAGTAACTATGCAACACACCCTTATTGTAACTACAAGAAACAAAAAACATATTATCACATATACACCATTTTCCTTATTTAGAAATCACTTCGCATTTTCCTACACCGTTGTGAGGTAACAATGAACCATAATAGATAATAATGGATATATCTTTTCATCACATAGGAAAGAAAATTAGCACGCGCGAGCATTGAATTTGCTTTGAAATGCCAAAAAAAACCCTGCAAAATAATAAAAAACATTGGCATTTAAAACTAATGCCATCATTGCCACAGGAGTAGCCACTGCACATCCTTCCAACTTATTTGCAACTATTATACACCACATTCTATATATATTCGACACAAAATGATATAAATGCCCACACACTTTGACTATGTTTCATACTTGATGTGACTATAACATAACCTGCTCGGCACAAAATGATATAAATTCCCACACAGTTTGAATGTGTTTCATACTTAATGTGATTATAGCATAACCTGCTTTGTTTAGTTATTTACCTAATGAAGCAATCCTCTCCTTTTGAATAATATCATCTAATTCTTTTATGATATTATTTGAATTTTTGTTATAGATGATCTCAACTTGTGCTTGATCACAACCAAGATTTTCTAACAATTCTCCCTATTTATTTCCCTCCCTATATGAGTGTTTAACCTAGGAAAGCACTAACTTGTCAATAAGCTTCCAAGCTTGCTCAAGTAGATATTTAATTTTCCAATTAACCACCTTTCTCTCCTTATAGGCCTTAATAATAATTGATGAATCACCTTCAATCTACAAGTTAGTAATCTTCAAAAGCATTGCCAATTATAGCCCATGCAAAAGAGCTTGAGCTTCAACAATATTGTTTGTCCCATTCAGAAGGTGAATTGATCTGGCCAAAATGAGAAGATCTCTATGATCCCTTATTACCACACCAGCCCTTGAGACTCTTGGGTTATCACGTGAAACACCATCAAAATTCAACTTGTAGAAATTTGTGGGAGGAGGTATCCAAACAATTTTAATTCTATCAATCTTTTGTTTTTGATGTTGGTGTAAATTTCCTTTAAAAGGAAGGACAATTTTTTTCCATTGTTGTAATAGTTTAGAGTCCCAATCTGTGAATACGAAACCGATGTTTTTTGATTTTTGAACACATTCAATTGTGGCCTCGATTATTGAAGATTCTATCTTACTTAAAATTTGAACCAATTTCATTTTCTCCTTCCTAAAAATCTGCCTATTTCTCTCCCACCAAATGCACCATAATACAGTTGACGGGACCACTTTCCAAATACATTTAGAAAATGATGACTTGTACAGAACTGGACAACTTATAAAAATTTCCTACAATTTGTTTGGAAATGGTGAATACCAGTTTAATTTGTTTCTAACAAATGACCAACAAGCATATGCAAAAGGATAGTGAATGAATAAATGGTTTACCTCCTCCATCGCCTCATCACACAACACACTTTTGAATTGAGTTGCAATCCTGAGCTTAGAAATTCTTTCAATTGTGAGAACCCTATTTTTTATATCCAACCAAGAGAAGCAACCTACCTTAGGTAACACTATTGAATTCCAATAGAAAGATAGAGCTATTTGAGATCTACTACACACACCTTTACTCATTATTGCCTTATAGCCCATTTTAACTGTATAACTACCTAATTCAGATGGAGCCCACAAAATCCTGTCCGCTTCATCTGAAAAGTACACATGTCTTACTCTTAATATGGCACTTAGCTCTTTTATATGCTCATCTAGGAAAGGAATGGAAGACAGATCTTTCCAAACCACTATCCTTGTTTGATCATCTATGTTTTGAAAGTAATCTTAAATGAATTTTTCCCCCTAATTTGAACTGAGGAAAGCTTATATGTCTTGTAGATTTTGGGTTGTGTTTTTAAGGATAGATATTCGTTCTAGGAATCTTTCCAAAATTTTAATTTTTGACCATTATGAATCTCCCAAGTTAGGTAAGGGGTGATAATTGATATACAAGTATAAAGTTCCACATTGTAAATCATGGTGGATTTAAAATTGTGAATATTCTTTGTGGATATGAAACATCCAAATATTTTTCTTGCATGACCTTGGACCACTTTTCTTGGGGATTGGAATATAAATGCCACTCTAACTTGGTACCTAAAGAAAGATTTCTAGCTAACAAATTATGAATACCAACACCCCCTTTTCAACTTTTCTTCACAAATGTTTTCTAATAAAATTCGTGGAATCTTTTTCTTTTTATCTAAATTTCCCTTCCACAAGAAGTTTCTGATTAGTTTTTGAATTTCAAAAATTACCGATTGAGGAGCTTTCAACACTGCCATATAGTAATTCAGAATAACAGAGAGAACTGATTTTACCAACAAGATTCATCCTGACAATGATAACCACCAACCCTTCCAACTAGGAATCCTTGATTGAATGACATGGGTTATCTTTTCCCAATAAGAGATCCTGTTTGCTCCTGAAAGTAATGGAATACCAAGGTACTTATAGGGGAGTACTATAGTTTGAAAACTCAGAAGACTCACAATCTATCTTTGTAAACTTTCCTTGATATTGAAAGTATAAATCTTTGATTTCTCTGCATTTATTTTCTATCCTAAGAAAAATGAATACTTATCCAAAATAGTTTTGATATGTTTAGCTTCCTAGAGTGTTGCTTTGCCAAATAAAAGTGTGTCATTTGCAAAGAGAGTATGTGTAACAAATATATCAGTTGAGTGAATAGCTATTCCTTTCCACATTCCTTGAATTTGAGATCTTTTAATAGATCTATTGAGAGCATCTACTAAGATTATAAAAAGAAAAGGTGATAGAGGATCACCTTGTCTTACACCTTGAGTATAACTAAAGAAACCTATTGGTGATCCATCAATGAATATTGAGAATTTAGATCCTGAGAGGCAAGAAAATATCCATTTACACCATTTATTGTTAAAACCAAATTTCTTCAGTACTTGTACCAAGAAGGTCCAATCCACTTTATCATAAGCTTTCATTAGGTCTAGCTTGATGATGAAGGATGAATTTTTTTGTGACGAGATGGAATGAAGAACCTCATGTGCAACCAGAGCTCCTTCCGCTATCACCCTACCAGGCACAAAACCTCCCTATTCTTTTGATATAATTTTAGGAATTAATGTCAACAATCAAAGATATATGGATTTAGTGAATATCTTAAACAACGTTACAAAGAAAAATAGGGTGACATTCTAACAAATATTTTGGATTGTTGACCTTTGGAATTAAAGAAATATGAGTTACATTGAATTTATTTAACATGGAACACAAACATTTGAATTATTCTAGAGCCATATGAAGATCATCACAAACAAAGTCTTTACAATTTTGAAAAAATTCTACTATAAAACCATCTGGACCTGGAGCCTTGTCTGGTGACAATGAGAAAACTACCGATTTCACTTCTTCCAAAGTGAAGGGCTTAATAAGACTTGCATTTTGTTCTTCAGTGATTAAGGATGGAATTTCTTGTATCATCTCTTCTCTTTCCTCAACAATCCAAGGAGGCTATCCTATTGGCATTGATAACAAGTTTTAAAAGAAGTTAACCCCTTCTCTTTGTATATCTTCTTGATTTGTCAACCATTTCCTTATTGTATTTTCCTGAATTTTGAAAATTGCACACTTTTCTTTCTTAATTTGGGAAAATATATGAAAAAACTTTGTATTTTTGTGCCCTTCTTTAAGCAAAATCTCTTGAGATTTTTGGTGCCAATAAATTTCTTCTCGCAACACCATCTCTTCCCATTCTATTTGCAATTTTTTTTGCTACACATAGGATTTTGGCATTAAACCTTGAGATATAATTTTGTCATTTGTATAGCTATTTTGATATCAATTCCTTTTGCTAAAAAGTGGCTTTGAATATGTGCACATTCCAATATTTAACTCTCTACTTAACATACATCAACTTTTTGCAAAATGTAAACATGATTGAGCCTATTTCATACAACACTTGTAGCCACCAAATTTTCAATAAAGGTAGAAACTCATGATACCTAAACCACATAGAATCAAATTTAAAGGATGATATACATTTCAAAGGAGAGGTCTTAGCTGTTATATACAATGATGTAGGGAAATGATCTGAGCTTGTCCACGACAAAATTTTTGAGACTTGCACAAATCCTTCTATAACCCAATTGGATGATGTCAAGAATCTGTCCAATCATATAACTATTTGTAAAAATTATTTCCTCTTGTTTTTCCATGTAAATGTTCCTTTGATTGGTTGGACATCTATAAGAGCATTATTTTGAACAAATGTATTGAAATCCTCCATTTTCTTTTGTGGAGGTACAATTCCTCCCTTCTAATTCTCATTGAGGGAGAGGATTGCATTAAAATCACCTCCAAGGACCACTTTCTCATCTCCTGATTGCTCCAAGACTAAGGCAAGTTCATCCCATAGTGCCTTTTTCCCAGCCATTGAGTTTGGGGCATAGACATTAAACAACAAGAAAGATAAATCAAAATGAGTAACCCTCAGTAATTGCAAATTTGATTCATTAGAGATAAATTCCACCAAAACTGATTTTGGATTCCAAAGTGTTAACAATCCTCCTGATGCTCCTTGAGCTTTTGATTGGCTTGACTTCCACATTGACCATTTCCCAATGACCACATCATAATTATCCTTGGATAATTTTGTCTCCTATAAGAAAACTATATTATCCCCACAGGCATTTATTTGTTGCTTAATCTAGGCCCTCTTGTTAGGGGAATTAATTCCCCTAATATTCTAGGAGACTATCTTCATAAGAATCGAAGAGAGCAACCTACTCTCCTCAATCTCTTCTTTATACTCCCATCTAGGGTTGACCGTCCCTAAGTCAATTTCCTCTTGAATCTTAGTTGAATTTGACTTCCTCTTTTGCCCAATGACTTCTTCACAGGTGATGCAGAAAAATGATTTTGGGAAATAGTTAAGACTTTAGAAAAATCATATTCACCATCTTCCATTTCACTCACTCCAAATTCTTCTTGTTCCTAAAGATCCTTTTGTTGACCCACAATGACTTCTACAACTGATTTATCCAATGATGGTATTGAAACCATATGATCTTCCTTTAACTCCCCTTTTTCCTATACAAATACCTCAAAAAAATCATCAATCAATTCTAAAACCACAAAATTTTTCCCAACTACCTCAAAAGCCTTTTCTTTTACCTTTATATCTTCTACAACTGGTTTATCCAATGGCATCGTGATTTGTAAAGAGTAACTAATTGCTCTGCCTTTGATTCCTCTTCTTCCTCTGTAACTATCTCTGCAAATTCATTAATCAATACTAAACCCACATCATTTTTCCTGCCTTCCTCAAAAACCTTTACTTCAGCTGATTTTGACTCCCCATCTTCCTTTGCAATTTCCTTTGCAATCTCATCAATTAATTGTAAACCCACCATATTGGTAATATGAGTTGCTAATTTTTCTAGATTTTCACTCTCAAACAAACCCTAAAACCCTTGAAGATCTAAGCAATTCACCTCCTCTTCTGTTGAGGGAGTGTCAAGGTCATTCACAATAACAAACTCCAATAAAGGTGTTGATGAGCATGCAAAAAGACTGACCTCATGAATTGGAATTTCGGAGGGATTAGAAGTCCCCCACATTAGAGAGGAAATTATACCATCTAACTGTTGCATATTAAACAAGGAAATTCTGGGCATGTACAAATTTAGTGATCTACCAGTTGCCATAGCTGAGATAGCTAATTTTTTCTTCCAAGCATCTGATACAATAATTGAAAACTTTTTACCCATTCCTTGATAAATACCTGGAATGAAAGAGTGAGCCTTTCCTATGGTCACATTAGAGTATAATCCATTAGCATCAAACATTACTTTATCAGGATGTTGATATATTATATTGGTGCATGCCACAACATTCTTGACATAGATAAACCTTGAGGGTTGAGAAATAGAAAACATTTCCCTTGTAAAGTTTTCAAAAACACCTAATTTTCCTAACTCTGTTGATATGACAGAGGGAAATCCTTCTTTGTTAAAAAAACCATGATTGGAGTTCATAACTATATCTTTAAATTTTCTCAACCTGTGAAAACTCGACACTATGAGAGTGCATTTCAAGGCTTGACACTCAACTAATGATTGAGAAAAAACATCCATCATGGAGTTCATAACTATATCTTTACCTTTTCTCAACTTGTCAAAACTCGGCTTTGTGAGAGTGCATGTTAAGGCTTGACCCTTAACTGATGAATGAGAAGAAACATTCATTGCCCCACTACATACATGCTCAACACTTTTAGAAGGGATCTCCTGAGATGAAAATTTCTAATTTTTAGAAGAGTTAGATTACCCCATTTCATGCGTTACCAGTAATTCTAAACATGTCTTAATAGAATGACCTGACCTATGGCAACATATACATACATTGTTAGGGTTTTCTATTAGGATCTCCCTTACCCATGAACCAAATTTTGAATGAATGCAAATATTTGTGGGGAAGGCCTTTGTCGTATTTAAGAGGACACACACCCTAACGGGTTTAGCTGGTCTCTTAAAAAATCCATATCATGATTTATAAAAATACCCATCTTATTAGCAAGGATTTTTGCTATTTCAGGCTCTTTGTATTCAAGTGGAAGTGATGGTAATTGAATCCAAAATAGGATAAACTTGATTTGAGCAATGCTAAGGTCAAAATTTGGGACCCATGCCTGAATGAATAAACTAGATCCCTCAAAGACCCATGATTTAACCTTAAAAACTACATCCCTTTGCACTTTTGAAGAAAATAAAACAATAAATAAGCCATTTCCCTAATCTATGTAGAAAAAATGGTATTCCCCAACCTATTCTTGATAAATTAAACCTTTTAATAAATAAATAGGAGGTATAAGTTTCCAGAACTTACATATTAGGGAATTTTCTTTGAGATCTTGAATTTCCATACATTTATAATCTTTTGGTAAGGTGACCTCCATGAGACCTTGATGATCATCACGACCCAACTGAGATCTATGTCTTTTCAGACCCATTGCAGAGACCCTTTGACTTGTGTATTCCTTTCTTGAATCTAAAGAATGTGTTGATAATCTTCTTGTTTCAAGGAAATGTTATTTGGGAAAGACACCCTAAGAGGGTGCACCTCAGAATTCCTTTCCCATTGCTTCGTTCTTCTCCTATGCACATTCCTGAACTGCAAATGGAGAAAATGTTGATAATCATCTTGCTTTAGAACGATGTTGTTTGGAAAAGAACACCTGAGTGGAATTTCATTTAGATAAGTTGCAGTTGCTTTATTTTTTCTACCATCAAATTCCTACGAACCACAAATGTCAAAAACATCTTGTTTTGCATGTGACAGCTTCCACCTTGGATATGGTGGATGTTAGTGATGGAAAGGATGAGGGACAATAATCCTTCTCTCAGTGTGTTGACCCTACACATCCCATTGACCATGCCTATGTGGATATCCATTCCAACCCTACCAACGAGGATCCACACCATACCTCAAGCCAAGCCAAGGGTCCATCTTGTTCTCCTAACAACGACCTTGGGGTTTATGATGGTTGCATTGAAATTTTGAAAAATTACCATTGGTTTACGCTAGGTCACTCCCTAGAGCGCTCCTCATCCTCCCTCTCATCCTGCAAATTAGATTACTTACTTTTCAAAAAGGTAACTTTATGACTTAAGTAAAATTCATTTTGATCCCTTATGCTCAATGCCTAGGAAAGGTCACTTAAGTTTTTTTTAAAAAGAAACTTTCATTTCCTAAGGTGGATGCCTAGATGAAGGAATACAGTGAAAATAAAATAAAATAAGTATTTCTTTTGGAGAGGGGTGTCCCATTTTGGAGGGAAAAAGAGTTTGAATTTGTAGCCCTAATTTCTATATAAGCTCACCTTGTGCTCTCATTTGGGTCATGTTGATTGATGATAATGAAGTGTTGTCGAATTCGGGATTGAATCCTTCAAGGGATTTGGAGATGAAAACCTTCAAAGTTGCTCTAGTTTCTGAGTTGAGGATACTCCCTAGCTAGACATTGGAGTGGCTTCACTATAGGAGTCACCATTAGAGTTATTTCTTTTAGTTATGGATTATTTTGATGTTTTATAATAGACATATTTTGGTGTGATATTTGATTTTTTAGAGCTTTGGATTGGATTTACTGAGTTTTATGCTTGTTAGCTGTACCATTTCATGCCTAGGTTGTAGCATTAGTTTTCTTGTGTTGGTTGGAGGATTACCAAAAATTTTGTGGGTATTGCTTTATCCTTTTTGTAGACTTGGGTGAGCCTTTGTGCAAGGTTACATATTTTTTGATGGAGATTTGAATTTCTAGGAGTTGATTTCCCCTCTCAACTAGTCGTATAATTTGGGGTTTCATGTGCTTGGGTGTTGTGAAGATTTTTGCCCTCTTTCCTTGTTGTTCAGACTGATTTGGTGGTGCCTTGGTCATCTTAGAACCTTGCAATTAGCTTGGAAACATTCTATGGTGTTTGGATTATTCTCTTGGGAGGAATTCCCACTTGTAGCTTATTGTTCAAAGAGTTTTAGACCTGTTCATAATGATTTCTAAGTGTTGCAAACATGCTAAAACTCATTTTTTTGAGCTAAAGTAGTCCTCTACTTGCTGCTATACTCAAGTATATTGTTGTGGTTTCATTGGGCTTATCTTGTTTCAATGGGTTGAATGTATGTTGGGTTTTGCTATCATATTCCTATCTCATTAGTAGCTAGATTGTAACTATGAATGATGATTTGCACCTAGCTAAACATAAACAAACACAAGAGCATTAGTCATTCAAATAAGCACAAATATCGTTCCTTATGGAATTCTCAAGCATCCAAAGAAGATGAAAAAAAAACTCAAAACATGAAGTAAACATGAAATCAAGCATGAAATCCTAATCTAAGCTACCCAAACCTCATCCCATAGGGGGATTGGTGTCACTTTGATGTGGAAAGTGGCCCTTTCCCAATCACAAGTTGATAAGCTCCAATATTGTTGATGTAATGTGATGAAATTTCTCCATAGTGGTAATGAATTCAAGCTAAAATGATGAAGATGCAAGTAGATGTGAGATGAAAATGGATGTGATAAATGGAAATTTCCCTCAAAGATAGTGATAACAATTGGATGATTGGTGGATGAAATGAGCATAATGAATTTGCATGAGATTGTGGATCCATTCTTCATAGAGAAGCCCTCTATAAATAGGGTTGAAGAGTTGGAGAATGAAGAGATTGGAGGAATGTGGGACTAAAATGGGAGCCAATTGGAATGTGACACTTGTCACAAGGCTAATGGATGGAGGTGGAGCACATTTTGGGGAATGTGCAGAGTTAAGAGGGTAAGATAAATAAATGAATGTGGTTGAAGATGTAAGAGGATTAAATGAATGTGGTTGAGGGTGTAAGAGAGATAAATTCCTTTGTAAGAGACAAGATGGCATGTAAGAGGGAGTAAATTCCTTTGTAAGAGGTATTTATGGAGGTGTAAGATCCTTTTGGAGGGAAATTGAATGAGGAGGTAGTTGAGATGAATATTCTTAGGAATATGCCATTGTAAGGATAAATAGGGTAATTAGATAAATAAAAGAAATGAATTTCATGTGAAACTTGGTTAGTTGACCATGGGTTAATTTAACTCTTAGGGATTCAAAAGCTAAAGGATTTGTTAATGATGATTAGCAAGTAGCTTAGGGTTAGTTAATTCAGAATTGATTAACTTGGATGGGTTAGGGGATTGTGACATTTGATTTGATTTATTTAATCAAATGAGATGATTTGATTTAATTAAATACGATGAAGATTAGTCAGAAGAAAGGTGAATTAATCTAATAAAGTTAATTAGGGAAGAGGGGCGAATAGTGGAACACCCTTTGCATTTCTCAAAATCCTACGTGAAAATTTCAAATCACTCCCAATTTTGTACAACAGTTTATTTGGAAACTCATGTGCTTCTATATTTCCTTTTAGGGTCACATCATCAAATATGATACCATATCAGCAAGATTTTTGTTGAGTTATCCAAAAATAGCCAAAAAAAGTGAGACTGATAGTGGTGCACTATCATGTTTTATTGGTGCACTGATGTGGCATCACATGATTTGTCAATTTGTGTTTTTTATGGATAAAAAGTGTTTTGAAATTGGATATTAACATGCTCCAATATGGGGCCCATTGAGGACTACTTCTATCCCCACTATTGAACCTCACTATGGGCCCCTCTCCCCTATTTGATTAATAGTAGAAATTGATGAATTTAACTAAATAATAATGATTATTTAATTAATTGGTTAGTGTAGAAGTGATTTAGGAGGAAGTGATGTTAACTTATCAAAATCAGATGCATAATATCAACAGGATTATTTAAGTGTCTATATTTTTCCCCTCTTTGAAGCAAGGTACCTACTGCATTGGTTCAAAGAATAACACTACCAAGATCAAAATTCAGAAATTTTCTAATTTTTTTGGATGCCCCACTATTGCCCCAGTGGAAGAAATTACGCTGCTACACTACTTCCTTTAGAGATTGGGCAAAATTTCAATTTTTGGGTTGAACTCATGATAAAGATTCAAGATTAGTTTAGCTCAGAGAGGACCAAAAAGCTAGAATGTTTGATGTAGACAAATTTGATGATGGAAAATCATCAACCATGGGTAGCCTCATGCATATTTTGAGATATCACACATATTTTGGATAGAAATGTTAGTAAAGATAGAAGAATAAGAAGAATAAGATGGGTGGATCCTAGATTTCAAGATGATGCAAAAGTCCAACAAGTCCATGAGTCATCAAGAATTTATTAGGTATGATGATGATTTTCTTATCCAGGGATTGGGACATGAATGGCATAACTTTCCTTATGTTTGAAAACACACATAGATACAGTGCATCAAGGTATAAACAACTAGGATGGTGTTGTATCTAGTGAGATGGACTTTGACTCGACAAACAGATAGGAGTATTCTTGTTCACACCTGACATACAAAAACCTCACTAGGATGTATTTCAGAAGTTTCAAACATCTCAGACCAAAACACGGAAAGGCATAACCTATCAATGAAATAGTCAACAAGCTGTCCAAAACTCCCTCCATACATATCGACCAAAGCAAGTATCACCAAGTTATATTACAAGAACATCCAACAAACACAAAAAACAAAAGATAATGATCAATGCCCCAATCCTTTCTCTCTAAATATTTTTAGATAGACATCCTTGAGAGGTCATGGGAATAGGTGCAATAAATAAATCATAATAAGAGATCAAGTAAACAAACAAGCTAATGTTCTCCATACCTCTAGCCAAAGAGATGTGTTTTGCTTAGGATAAGTGTCCAAAGTGATTTCCAAAGATAATTCCCATTGTAGGAAGGATGCATCCTTGGACATGTTAGTGGATGGTGGCAAGTTGATGGGTTATTTGAAAAGGCCATTGATATAAGGTTTGATTGACATGTTTGAGAATGATCAAGAGTTTGATTTTTCATTTAAAATTTTGTTGTTTTGATTTTGATTTTGCGTTTGAAGTTTTCTTTTGTTAATTGGTGTGGTTGTTTCTATTTGTATTGCTAAAGGATGAAGGTGACGATTGATTTATTATGGATGATTGATTATCATGGGTGAAGCGAAATGAGACAAATGGGATTTTTCAAATATTTGAATTTTTTGATGTTTTTGAAATGTTATGAGGCTATTTTTTGGGTTTTCTGAGATTTATGAATGTTTTTTTGTGTTTTTATGTTTTGGGGGCTCATTAATGATGCCCTTGCCTATGTTTAAGCTTAGAGACGACGTAGTTCAAATACCATGTTTTTTGAATTTTTTTGACATTTTGACCTGTTTTGGGATTTTGATTTGATTTGAATGTTTTTGGATTTTTGCATTACTTTGACTGTTTGGATATGGATATGTGTGACGATATCAATGTTATTTTGGGATTTTGTTAAAAACCAAGCTAGGGTTGATTGATCAGATTGATGGATTGTTGATGATAACATTGTTGAGGATACACAACAATGCAAGGATAGTGTTAAGCAACACGAGGATTGGGAAGGATATCCCAAGATGATGATGGATTGATTGAATTTGATTGATCAAGATTGTGAAGCTTGGTTTGGAAAAAAATTTCTTGAATGATTTGATGTGACGCTAAATTGCAAATTAGATGATACTAATATTGATTGTTTCGATTGATGTTCGATGAAAGATAAAGCTTGATAAGGAACATCTTCTTGTCAAAATATGTCATGGGTTTGTGATTTGGATTTTGGATCACAAACGCTTTGACCAATTCGATTTCATGTTGGCCAATGTTCAGATCACCACATAAGTTGGAAGATATAGATCAAGATTTATTCCCAAAGCAAGATGTAAATATCTACCCCTAGTGTCTAGAAATGTATGGAATGCCACATGGGTGGATTCTTAGTTAGATGTATGGATGGATGGATATGGTAAGCACACAAAGGATTCCAAGGATTATCTTGTGATAAGATAAGGTGTTTGAATAGAGGATGCTCATTTGGATAGTGCTTCATGGCTTATATAATGTTGGGTAGGATAAGATCAATGAAAATGAATCATGCCAAGATGTTTACCATAAGCAAGTGTAAAGTGTGTACCAAACTTTTTCAAGATCAAGATAATTTGGAAGATGGATGTAGATGGATGAAAATGGATTGGATAAATGGTTCATGGATGAATGGTTTAATTATGGATAAGATGGATGGAATGTTGGATTTATTATGGATGAGATAAGATGCTTTCACCTGAACTAGCGCATGTAAATGCTTGATTCTATAGATGACACCTATTTTCTAGGTTTTCATCATAGTACTTTCCCAAAGTGCCACCATAGTGGTTTTCACTGGAGGACGATTTTTATCTTTACTATTTTCATGATTTTTTTTTCTAAAATATTTTAAACTCATGTTAAACCACCTAGTGGTGTTGATGTAGACACCTTTTTCATAATGTGCCATTGATATCCTACTTGAAGGAGTTTCTTTGCTAGGATACGTGCACTTGAATGCAACTTTTGAGATTCCTAATATGCTTTGTTGATATTGGAGTTAACTTTGTCTTTATGCACACATCGTGATAGAATTCCTTTTGAATCCTTATGATGAAGGGTGGCTGCCAATACATGGTCAATGTGAGAATTAGATATCATGCATGGAGGTGTGGATGGTGGAGTGTGTTTAGGAATAGAAGATGAATTGGTTGGTAGTTTGGAACCTTTAACTCTCCAAACTTGGGAAGATGAGTAATGATGGGTAGATATGGAAGTGTGCATGGAATTAGGATCAATTGCTTGATATAATTTGTACGTTGCTTGAGAAGTTTGCTTTTGCATTTGTGGACATCTTT
Organism: Sequoia sempervirens; assembly: GCA_007258455.2. Taxonomy (NCBI): domain Eukaryota; kingdom Viridiplantae; phylum Streptophyta; class Pinopsida; order Cupressales; family Cupressaceae; genus Sequoia; species Sequoia sempervirens. The sequence continues at coordinate 214,018,758 of VDFB02256132.1, read as the reverse complement.
GATGGATACATTTCCATTTTTGATTTTTCTCGATAGTTTCTTTGACTGATGGAGTTTGATAGGGAATATTTATCTTTTTATTTTTTTGTATCCACTTGTATTTGATTTTTCCTTCATGCTTCTCTACTTCTTTTTATTTGATGATGTTTTTCATGATTTGATTCAAATAATTCTTTTGATATTGGTCTCAATTCATGGATGGGGTGATGGGTGGATGAAGATTCATGATATGTCTGGTTGTAGTATTGGCATTGGTTTTATCAAAAGAATTCTTCGTGCTCCCTATGTTGATGTTTTCTTGAGATGAAGTTTCCCCCAGTATTGTGGAAGTAGTACCTTCATGCTTTGATTCTTCTTGTTTCAAGATGTCCTGTTTAGCAAGCATTCTTTGATAAATGACCACTATAGATGATGCTATTTCAATTTGTTGCTCCGTTGATTCCAGAATATCCTGTTTGGTCCGACCTGTTTCCTTCAGTGGATAATGCTGGATATATTCATATATGATGTCCTCAATCTAATTTGGGATATATTTGATCCTGATGTTGACAACCTAGCTTGACTATAGGAATCAATAATCTCTTGTTCTTGTGTAATAATTTCAAGAGTAAAGGAATCTTGTTCTGAATGAAGATCATCTACGTGTCCATCCAAAGAAAGCATATCATGGGTAGATGGAGTATGTGATGTATGGAGATGATCATCATTTGCGAAATATTGTATAGATTGGAGAGTGTCCATTAGATCATTGTAGCATCTTGGAGATACATGTTCTTGATCTTGATTAATTTTGAAATTGCTTTTGACGTGCTTTGGATCAAATTCTTGACATGGGCCAATTTCAAAGGATGGATTTCTTATAAAAGGTTCTTGGATGTCTTCATTAGGCATGGGAAGTGGATCAATATCCTCTTGATATTTAAGTGGATGTGGATCAAGTATTTAGTTGAAGATTCCTTCAATATCCACAACCATGAGGTCAAAGGATGTCAATATGTCTTGGAAAGGACCATTGCTAGACTTTGGTGAAATATGTTGATCATGCTTTGGAATAAATTCTTGAGATATTTCCTCTAACTCATTGGATGATATAAAGACATTGTTAACATGATCATTGGTGAATGGATTTTGAATTTCTTTGTCAAAAATGGTGGTGGAGATATTTCCAATGTTTTCAATCATAGGATCAAATGATGTTAATATTTCTTGAGATGCATCATTGCTGGATATTGTTGAGGGGTTTTTATCATGATTAAAAAGTGACTCTTGTTGTATGATGATTTGATCATTGGATGAGGTAGAAACATCTACAAGGTGCTCATTGATGGATAGATTTTGATCATTATCCTCAATAGTTGTGGTGGAGAGATTGTCATTGCTATCATTAGTGGTTGAATCTTGATCATTTCCCTCAACAATTATTTTTCTTTGATCAAGAAGGTCGGATGAGATTTTTGAGTTGAATATAATTTGATGTTTTATGAATATTTTCTCTATGATACTCACAATAAGCTCTACCCTAATTCCAAGGGAAGTTTATGATAGAGTTGAAAGCACTTACTTTTGGAAGAGTGGTGAGTTTTGCATTAACTAGCCTTTTTAGTGCTGATTCGATTGGCTCTCCCAAAGGAGTGTATTCATGTTTGTGATATTGTGAGATTTGTGCTTGCTGAGGTGATTCTTGTTGTGATTGATCTTTGAGATGTGGTGATTGATCTTGGAGATGTGGTGATTGGGTTTGTTGTTAATATTATTGATCTTGATATCCAACCTTTTGATATTGGAGATATTGTTCTTGATGCGGTTGTGGACACAACCCAATGTTTTGATGACATGGTTTAACTAATGGGGGAGTGTGTAGATTTTGGGGGTGGAGATGTCTCTTGGTGCAATGAATCAACTATTTTGGTAAGTGAAGCAATTTGGTGTCACAAAATTTTATCTTGATTTTTATTTTGACACTCTTGATATAGTTGATTTGGTTGTTGGTCAAGCATATTTGGAATATATACTTGTGGTATTTGTATGGGATCATGCACAAATGGATTTTGGACAATGTTTTGATTTGGGATGATGTTTATATTTTGCATTGTAGGTTGGAATTGAACATTATTGTGGTTGGGAAACACATTGCTTTGATTTAGGTAACCTTGATTTTGCATGGTGTTTCCTTGACTTGGATCAATACATTGGGTTGTTAACATATTGTTTAGACTTTGAACAACATTGGTGTGATTTGCAAACATATATATCCCATAGTTCACCAAGTGTGGATTTGATATGTTCATGTTTGGTAAGTTTGTATTTGGTATGTTCACATTTGGCATGTATTGATTCGATGGGATAATGTTGTTTTGTTGAAGACTCATGTATTGATCATTTGGGTGATAGATTTGTAGGTTTTGAATTTGGTTTAAATATACCATAGGAAAAGGTGTTCCAAAATTTAGGTTGGGAATACTTACATTTGTTGTATCATTGAGGTTTGTAGGAGATAATGATCCCATGTATGGATTGTATAAATGTGAGTTTTGATAATCAATTGGTATTGTAAGCCTTTGATAGTTTGGTTGATTTAGATCACTCGTGATGTATCAATCAAGTTTATATTTCATTTTTTTCTTGTGTTTTGACCTTGTTGACCTCTAAGGAATTTAGGGCCAATGATGAGATGAAAGATGAAAGGGTGAGTGATATGGGTGTTTGAACTTTTAAGAACTTTGGGTCAATACTAGACTTAGGGTTTGATTTTGATGTTTGGATTTTGGATAATGAACTTGTAAACCCTAAGATGGACTTGTGATATTTGGATAAACTTGTTCAAAGGATGCTAATTTAACTAAATGTGTGAGAAATGATGCATTCCCACATCCCTAACTAAACACGGTGATTTTGATTTTATTTAAATGATTTACCCAAGTCTAGAATAATAATGTTTCCAAAGCTCCAAAGAAGTTGTTTGTGTGATGGATTTTGATAGATGTTGTGACAAATGAAAGTGTTGGTTTTGATCCTAGATGAAACTAGAAAGAATTTGTTTACAAAATCAAGGTGTTGAAGAACATGCTAGATCTCCAAAGTTTTTCAAATCCTAATGACCAATGTTTTGCTTGGAAAACCATATGGCCAAAAGATACCAAGCACACGCGTGGGGTTCAATTTGAGTTAATCTTGATTAATGACTTTCTTTTTTACCACATCCACTTGTCTTGCTTAAATTTAAAACTAAATGTCTGTCTTAGCCCCTTTTCATTCCATAAGGTCCATTATGTGAAAATTAAAGAGTCAAGGCCATAGTTTCCCTAGGTTGACTTTGAAAAGAGTAAATTGAGATATGATCCCAATTAGAAGCCTCTAAGGATAAAATCTCTAGAGACAAGTAGCAATAATTGGAATCCTCAAGGATATTCACTCTTTCCAAAGGGTTTGAAATTTTGATGACTTGTTAAATTTTGTTTCCAATGTTTGAGATCCAAGCAATGTGTTCAACTGACTTGCAAATTGTACAATCATAGGCTACAAAAGATACTACTTGTTGAATCCCCACTCAAATTTCTCCAAACACTAAGACAAAGAAAACAGTTAGAGATTTGGCGACACTGGCTCCCCTCCACAACATACACTTCTCGAGACCACCAAATCTCAAAATCTTGAAGATTTGGAGATTCTAAGGATTCTCTAGTTTCTACTTTGAATAGTACAAATGTGGGGCAACTTTGGAATGATCGTTCTTGCACTAGCAAGCATAAAGGTTTTTGGTCACTAAAAAAATGGTTCATAATAAGGGCTTTCATTCAAGGTGGCCATACATGCGGCATGATTAGCTCAAGACTATGGTCAGTCAAGAGGCCTCCCAGTATCTTCCTAATAAGAGATTTTGACATATCACATAGATACTAAGGGTGACACTTGTTGGTATGACACATCCACACCTGTTGTTGATGAATTTCATCACAACATATTTTTATATAGCAATCGAAAGAGCTTGGATTTAGCCCTTTACCGCTTGGGTCGTTCCCTCCTTTCGAAGCGGGGAGGTAGGACCTCTAAAGATAAACAAAAAAATGGAGTACATTTGTAGTTCGACTACCCAGATTGCGTAAAGCACAAGGAACACACACAACGATTTTTCCTTACACTCACATGGGGTTCATTTCTAGATCCAAACTGAGATATGTGGGTGATTTAGACAACAAATGTCAAAGGAATGCTTTTGATTCTCAAGATCGCCGAGTGGAATGAGAGAAGTGCATACGCATTTGAATGACAAGAATTGCAAAACCACAAAACAAAGAAGGCACAAGTTCTTTTTAATCCCCAAAGTAAAGGTGAGTTCATTTTAAGCACCAAAACTAAGTGTGAATTTGTCTTGTTCAATTTTAGCCCACAAAGCAATGTCTAGTAAGTTCCTAATGTTCAATTTTAGTCCAACTTGAAAAGCTTACATAGATGGTTAATTTTAAGCCCAAAGTAATGCTAGTTGGTCCTAAAATAGAAAATGAAAAGAAAATTGGAAAGCCTAAGCTATTACAATGAGCATTAAAAAATGCTTTTAGTTCTTCAAACTGGTTTTCCTCTTCAATCTGCAAAGGAGACGTTGGGCAATAAAGGCGACGCTCTATGGGCTTACAAAGACAGTGCTAAAAATGGAAGTGGCACTTTGGTGAAATGCAAAGGTGACACTCTATAGTAGACAGAGAGCACAAATGCGACACTATAGGAACAAAGGCAATGCAAAAACAAAGGCAACAGTTTGTTAGAAAGCAAAAATAAACTAGAAAATCCAAGTAGACAAAGGTGATACTCCTGTAAAGGCAACGTGACAGGAACCCGTGACCACAATGCGACATGATAAAAGTGATGCTGAAGAAAAAGGCAACGCTCTACATGAAACAAAGGCGACATTGTATGCAAAAGCAACGCTATATGGAGAAAAGGCAGTGTTGCCCTCCTGTAGCTACAAAAACGTCAATTTTAAGCCAAATTTCTCAAAATAAAAAGGTTATCCCTCCTTCAAGTGCCAAAATGTGAATGATGATCTGCACCTAGCTAAACATAGACAAACATAAGAGCATTAGTCATTCAAATAAGCACAAATATTATTTCCTATGAAATTATCAAGCATTCAAAGAAGATGAAAAAAAAACTCAAAACATGAAGTAAACATGAAATCATGCATGAAATCCTAATCTAAGCTACCCAAACCTCATCTCAAAGGGGGATTGGTGTCACTTTGATGTGGAAAGTGGCTCTTTCCCAATCCCAAGTTGATAAGCTCCAAGATTGTTGATGTAATGTGATGAAATTTCTCCAAAGTGGTGATGAATTCAAGCTAAAATGATGAAGATGCAAGTAGATGTGAGATGAAAATGATGTGATAAATGCCAATTTCTCTCAAAGATAGTGATAGAAATTGGATGATTGGTGGATGAAATGAGCATAATGAATTTGCATGAGATTGTGGATCCATTCTTCATAGAGAATCCCTCTATAAATAGGGTTGAAGGGTTGAAGAATGAAGAGATTGGATGAATGTGGGATTAAAATGGGAGCCAATAGGAATGTGACTCTTGTCACAAGGCTAATGGATGGAGGTGGAGCACATTTTGGGGAATGTGCAGAGTTAAGAGGATGTACGAGAAATAAATGAATGTGGTTGAAGATGTAAGATGATTAAATGAATGTGGTTGAGGGTGTAAGAGAGATAAATGCATTTGTAAGAGACAAGATGGCATGTAAGATGGAGTAAATGCCTTTATAAGAGGTATTTATGGAGGTGTAAGAGCCTTTTGGAGTGAAATTGAATGAGGAGGTAGTTGAGAGGAATATTCCTAGGAATATGCCATTGTGAGGATAAATATGGTAATTAGATAAATAAAAGAAATGAATTTCATATGAAACCTGATTAGTTGACCATGGGTTGATTTAACTCTTGGGGAGTTAAAATGTAGAGGATTTGTTAATGAGGATTAGAAAGTAGCTTAGGGTTAATTAATTCATAATTGATTAACTTGGATGGATTAGGGGATTGTGACATTTGATTTGATTTATTTAATAAAATGAGAGGATTTTAGGGGGATTTAATTAAATGATTTGATTTAATTAAATATGATGAACATTGGTCAAAAGAAAGTGAATTAATCTAATAAAGTTAATTATTTGATTAATAGTAGAAATTGATGAATTTAACTAAATAATAATGATTATTTAATTAATTGGTTAGTTCATAAGTGATTTAGGAGGAAGTGATGTTAATTTATCAGAATTAGGTGTATAATATCAATCAAGATTATTTAAGTGTCTATAGTAACTATTGATATCATTTATAATTGAGCATCCTATTATAACACTAATTTGGCAGTACCATTCAATGATTTGCTCTTCTTTGCTTTGGTTGCTTACCTCACTTAATAAGTGGTATTATGTCTCACCCCACTGAATAAGTGGTATCTTTCATTATCCATTGAATGTGTGGCTTTCCTGTACTGACCCCACTACACAAGTGGTTCATGATTTGCACTCACCACTGAAAAGTGGAAGAGTTGTGAGTTGTTTACTTTTAGTTTTGTATCATTACACAAGTGTAAGTTTAATTCTCACCCCACTAAATAAGTGGTTACTTTCAAAATTGCAATGTAAGATTTTCCATCGTATGCTCTCACCTTGCCCACATCAAGATCTAGGTGATCAGAAAGTGGAAAGTAATTGATCATAGTTGATTATCTTTGCTTATTTTGTTAATGCTAACAAGTTATAAAATTGAAAAATTTGGGGGTAGTTTGTTATAGATGAGGCCTTAACATTCTAACATAGTGGTGAATTATTTTTTGTCATCTTCACCACTTTCCTATCTTCATAAGTATCACATTTAAATTTATTTAAGTTTTACAATTAATTAAACATTTATTATTTCTAGTTCTAGCACATTTATTTGGGTTAATTATTTATTTATTTAATTATCCTAGATTATTTATGTAAGTTGGTATATCCTCGCTTACATTTTTGGTATGCTTGACTTTCTTACACAACCTAGGGTTTATCCTTATTCTATTTGGGGTTGAAAATTAGGTTTTTGTAAGTGTAAGAATTTTATTTTGAAGATTTTATTAAGGTTTAGAACCCCTTGTGCTTAATTTTGTGACCTTATTTTTACCCTACACTACACACCTTAGTTTCCACCTCTAAGATTTTATTTACTAGCTTATTTTTTAGAAGTCCTTATTTGAATCATGACATGCACCAATAATAAAAAATGGAGCGTCTAATAATTTCCATAAATGCACCCTGTTTAATATTTTTTGTTGGTTTGTGGAGCTTGATCAACCTTTGGTGTTAATATTTTGGCCACTTTTCTCAAGGCGATTTCTCCCCAAATTAATTATCGGGGGAGTACAGGGGGCAAAAAGCCTCTCTTGCGAGGTTTGGGGGGACCACCCTTCGACATGGGCCTAGGGGTGGAGGCCATGGTGGGGGTATAGGGGCTATTGGGGGTAGTTCCCTTGAAGCAAAAATTGCCTAATTTTTATTAAAGAAAGTTTATTATTAATCCCCATTGAATTTTAGTTAAAAACAATTATGAAACTACCCAAAAAAATGTGTTTATTTTTTGCAGATTGAAACATGAACAGTCACGACTTTGTTCGAAGTTTTATTGTTGTGTGGAAATGAACAACTGTGTTTTGTGAAGAGCCAACAACAAGGCACACATGATAATAGATAGAAAGTCACATGGGTACTTGTCACAGTTTTGGTGATGAGAGCATGCAACAAAGTGCATGGGAATTTCAGTAGTGAAAATCATGAGAGTTTGTAGTTGCATGTTGCAACATTTTGTTGTAGGTTATTTATGTAATTTGTAATTGCTGGAAGTTTTAATAAATACTAGACTGTTGTTGATTTGTGGACATAGCCCAAAAGGGTGAACCACATTAAATTTTTTGTTGTCTCGCCTCTGTGTAATTTTCATTTCTTTGTTTTGTTGTTTAAATTCTACATTTTAATTGGTAATTTAATTCCTGATTCCTATTGAAAATCCTAACATTTTTTTTTCATGAAACACATTTGAAACAACAAGAATTTACACATGATCTTGCTAGTTTGGTAGGGTGGATAGTCTTGAAATTTTGGTTCAATTTTTTCATGATTTATTTCTTACTAAGAAATTTTGGTAGCAAGTGCTTCAAGGCCTTATTTATAAATTTATTCCTAGTTCTTTGAAATGTGCATCCTCTTCATAGTTTCCCCATGGTTTTATGCCTAAACATGATATGCCTCCTAATTTCACCACTCCCCCTATCATGACAAATCACCTTCTTGTGCCTACCTCTTATATTGATATTTCTACATCTATTCCTTCTTCCTTCCACACCACTACCATTTCCCCTACCTTTCATGCTATCCATACTAGTGCTAGGCTACAGATGGTCCTCATGTTACTTCTACCATTTCTATCTCCACTACTAATGTTACCTCTTCTTCTCATCCTTCTAGTGTTATCCCTACCTCCAATTTTTACATTCTCCATTCAATTTATTATTTAATTCCTATTTTATTTTCTCATTCCATATATTATTTGTGGGAGTGGTTTTTGTCTAGCAACTATTCTTGGGGGTGTTGGGGAGTCACCATTTACTCCCACATGGTATCAGAGCTCTCCAGGTGTTGCAAATTCCTTCCTAGATCTGAGGGTATTATTTTGGTGCAGATATTTTATAGGGATTTTGTAGTTTTGTACCTATTTTTCTAGGTTGAAGATAGATCTCCATTTTTGGCTTTCGGAGCTCATATCTTTGTAAATGGGTTTCTTAATTACTTTGGAGAAAGGGAACTTTAGGCAATGGAGTAATTTAATTCTCACTCATCTTGGTGAGTGGAATCTATTGTCATATTTTTTTAATAAAGTTCCTTGTCTTAGCACAAATGATGAGTATTACATTTGGAAAGGCTTTAGGGCTAGAGTCTTTAGAGTTATTTTTGAAAATGTAAATGATGAAATTTTGGAGACACTTATTCACTTCGAATGTCCTCATGCTCTTTGGAATCACATTAGAGAGGTGTATGGAGACCATGATTCTTATCCATCTCTTGAAGATCCTCTTTCCAACTCCAATGTGCTTCTTCATTCTTCAGAGTTGATAACCCATGCTTGTGATCCTTTGGAGGAGATTTTAGATGCTTCAAAGGTTCCTGATTTTTCATCTTCTATTGAAGAGTCATTGAGTACTTCCAGTGATTCATTGCAACAGGTATTTGATAATCTTCCTGATTGGGATTCCTATTTGATAGACATTGCTTCTTTGTTTGTGAAGTCTCACATTTTATTTTTGGAGGACGAATTTGAGGGTTTATCTCTCCTATTTGATGATAGTCATGGATAAAATATTGTCACTTCATGTTTTTCTTTGGAGCTTGTTCAAGATCAATTTCCACTTGTTCCTGGTTTGTCACAGTTTGTTGTGATTGGGCATGTACCTAATTGGATAGTGGCATCATCTTCATCATACAAGAACTTGGAAACACATGTGTAGATTTCAGAGACACAATCTTCATACATATGATTCCTCCTTCCAATTCATATCTAGAATGGGAAGCATTCCTGCAGTTGTACTTGGTGTATCTTCTTCCCAAGGGGAGAAACATTGTTTTTCGACATTAGATTATGTTTTGTCTTTAGACATTAACCATACATGTAGGTGATCATTCATTATGGGGGGGATATCTTATCTCTTTATTTCCCTCTTATGGGGGGGAATTTGATTGTATATACATGATGGATGTAGTCCTTTGGGGGTATCATTTAGTCCTCCATACATCATGTTTGTTCTTTGTTTTGTTTTTCTCTTTTTGGAGAGGAGGTTTGTCCCATTGGGTTTTCTCCTTTTCTCTGCTTGTGAGAGAACGATTGCATTATTTGCATTTGTAAATGGGTACCTAACATGGCCTAGTAGCTGGGACCCATAGTCATCTCCATCTTTGCATAGTGTGCATAATAATATTCTCCCTAAGTTGCACTTAAGGGGGGGTGTTGGTGTGAATAAATGTCTTGTACCTAGCTAATTCACTCACTAGGTAATTAGGGGACATATTCACATGTTAAGTTTACTTAGGTTATAAGATTCTTTCTAGAATTCTTAGTTGAATTTTCTAGAACTTATCTTATCTAGCTATATTGCATGATTCCTAGGTAATTAGTTGTCTCATGTCATAGGATTAAGACACTTGTCATGATCTTGTCTAATCCTATCTCTCTACCTTGCCTTTATAAGCAAGGAATCTCATGATCATTCAATCATATTCAGCCATTAATCAATCTTGCATTGTGAAACAAGATTTCTTGCCATTCTCTCTCTTGTGGAAGTGGTTTTGGTCTAGCAATTGTTCTTGGGGGTGTTGGGGAGTCACCATTTACTCCCACATTATTTAGTATCTTATTTCATACTATATTTCACTCCTACTATATCTATGTCTAGGCCTATCACTCTTTTTATTCTTTACCTAATTATATCAATCCATTTGTATCTCCCATTTATATTACCACCATGTTCTCCTCTAACTTGGATGCACTTATTTAAAAGCTAGCACTAGTAGAATTTGGCAAATAAATGACTATGCGACTAAAAATTTTAGTCACAACTAAAAATGACTAAATTCTACTAATTTTTCGTAGCTCGGCTATAAATGAGTAAATAAATGACTAACTTGGTCATTGACTAAAAAATTATTTATTCATACAAATAAAAATGACTAAATAGTTAGTCACACAAATAAAAGTGGGTAATTCAAACAAATTGAATTGAAAAATTATTGGCGGGATGCTAATCATTTCCTCTCTATTGCTACAATTGAGAAATTATTGGTAGGATGCAAATACCTCCGCTATCCTTTTGTTAGTTTGAGAGCCTTGAGCCTCACAAAGGAATGTAAGCTTGAATTTATATCTTTATTACAAAAAATCCTTCATCTTGCTCTCACTAGATGCTCATTAATGAACGAGATTGCCATCTATGAAGAGGATTAGGGTTTGAAGCTCGAGCCTTTTTGCAGACATTTAATGGAGAATAGAGGACTTCTTTGGCAAGTATAAATTTAGGACACAAGGATATTTTTAATGTAGTATGACTCAGTGTAGACTTCTTCCCGTATTTTGGTGTTTTTTGAGCTTATATTGAGAAGCCCTATAAAGCTTCCAAATGTAAGGGTTTTTGTTTAAAATGTCATATTTTTTGTTTAAAGCGGTACATATGATGTTCTTCTTCACAAACATACAACTTCTCCTCACTCCTCATCCATACTCCAATAGATAAAAACAAATGCTCATTGCTTACTTCCTCTCTAATTTTTGGTAGTTGTGATAAAAGCTCCCAAGAAAAGTTAATTACACTCCCACAAGATTGCCACACCAAGCCCTCCGATCTAAGCTTAATTTCTATGGGCATTATCAAATTTTCTTTTCCCCATTTAGTGATAATGATGATGTTAATTCTTCAACACCAACACTTTGATATGTACTTAGGGCCTGCTTCTACCTCCAACCATGGTTTCCATTAGTTTTATCTTCCTTCAAGATGAGTCTTCCTCTCACATGGTCATTTTCAATGCTTATGATATAAATAGGGTCTTGTTTAACATATTTATGGTTTCATGATTTGAGGATCACCATACTAAGTTATAATCTTCTAGTGTGCTTATTGGTCAACTAGAATTCATAGTGAATTCATGAAAGAAAAATTGCTGCACTACTTGTTAATTAGAAGTTTAATTTTTATATAGCTATAAAGAGCATTTTATTGTTCATATATACTAATATATCTATTCCTTGTGCAAAACTTGTAAATCATCACTTTTTTTTGCATTTCCCTTTTTCTCATCCTCCTGGCACAATCACGGCCCAATCATGTACTCCCCATTCCATGGTAATTTCCTATTCAAATTATATTCCTTGCATTTTAGGGGAGCTTCTAGGAATTCACTTTTCAAATTTCCACATACTCCCTCTCCCCTACATCCTTAGAAAACAAAATTGGAGGGATCAATGAAACATTGAACCATAGAGAGATGCATAAATGTGTTTGAATGTATAGCTACTTCCTAAGTCAATGTATTGGTACTTGAAAATATAAAGATAAAATAATGAAAAATGTCTCTTCAATGGTTGTAAATTGTTCATATCCAGGTTTGCTTAGTTTTTCTTGCTTTGCTTTATGTTTAGGTAAAAATATATTTTAAATGTCCAGAAATCCGGGGAGCATGATTTGTAATCAAGGCATGTCCCAACCCTATACCATCAGCATATGGGGTACATACAAGTAAATACTTAATTCAACAATTTTTGGCCTAATGCAAATGCCCATATAATGGTGATTGAGAGAGATCTACATATATAATTTACTCTATACATATATACATACATTTGTATATATGTGTTTATGTTTATACACATATACATGTACTTGTGTGTTTGTATGTATATACACATAGACACATATATGCATGTTAAAATATGTAGATTTCTATATATAAAGAGATGAGTGTAACAATGATAGCTCATTGAAAGAATCACTTGAGTATTAAATATTCCAAGTGGTTAATCCTAAAAGAAAAGATATCTAATAGAGTGTATATATGCATGTACGTAAGTGGATATGAATATGCATGAAAATGTCTGTAACGAATACATATGGAAACATAACATCTATCAATATGCAAAGTCTATCTCTACCATGTAAGACATCCTTTATATAATGGTGTGTATATCCCTGAACAATCATATGCTAGGTGACCAAGTAGCCAACTCAATAACATTGTAGAAAAATTCCTTGGTTAGATTATTAGGTAGGAGTTTACATTGCCTCCAATATACATATTTTATTTATAGATTTACAAAAATTCTAGACATTTTCCTTTACATGCTCCCATATTTCTGCATCCTCCAATACATTCAAATATAAACTGATTAGGTCTGAAATAACCTTTATTTGTTTCTAATTTTATTCAGGTAGTACAATTAAAGTTTACCCTTGATTAGTTTTTCTTGGTGCTCTGTATTTGACCTACTAAATACATTAGATAACTTGGGTGATCCCACAATACTGGTTTACAATTTTTGGCCAAATTGGACACTGAATTGATTTTTTCTAACTAAATCTTCACTTTTGGGCACCTATAGTGACTAAACCGTGAGGAATTTGAAGATGATGCAAACTAGTGATTTGTGACATTTTGTCTGTAGATTCTAAATATATTTTTTTCAAAATTTTTGGAATCAGATTGCACTTCTTTTTCCATCTCCTTCGAAAACTAGTTTTTTTTAGTAAACACCATTTTTAATGAGTGATGCTCACTGTATACAACATAACTTTTTTTCCATGAAGGATAAAATTCTAACTTTTTTCGGATTTAGATTTGTAACTATGATATCTAGTGCATGGAATTAGTTTCATAGCATTTCATTGAATATTTTTTCCTTGATCAAGTTTCGAAGTCAAACCAATTACAATTCAGACATAGGCAAACCATATACAACATAAATTTGTTTGTATGTATCGAAATTCATTTTTTTTTGTTGGATCAAGGACATCAATATCTAGTGCACTGATATTTTTCAATTTTTTTTTGATAATCTGCTATTTTTCCACGTGGAGAATAAAGAGCTTGATTTTTGGTGAAAAACCTATGTTTAATCAAACTAAATAAACAAATACATAATAAAACCAAAACATATTAAAATTATATTCACTAGATAGCTTGTTCCAAGGACTATCATCATCTAGTTGTGTATGTGAAGTCTCCTCCATTTTCATCCTTAACTTGAGCTTCGAAGGGAAAAATTCTAGAGATTTTTGGTGCCAGAGGGGGAGAAGAGGGGAAAAGGGGGGTTTGAGCGAACCCCCCTTGGAGGTTCACTCAAACCTGGGTTCAAGTGAACCCCCTTTCCACAAAGTTTTCTTTTGTTTTTTTCCTAGGAAATGAGAACTATGGTGGGACCTAAAATTTAGTGGGTTCGCTCGAATGGGGGTTCTAGCAAGCCCCCTTTGGATTTGCTCGAACCAAATGTTCGTTTGAACCCCCAAAAACCAAGATTTTTTCCATGGGGGTGTTTTTTTCAAATTTCCTTCCTCACTAGAATTGTATCCCAATTTTGTGGGTTTACCTATAAGATTTGTGTTTTTTTCATTTAAATGAAGAAATGTACCTATTTTCCATGTAATTTTAGAACATGATTGTAGGGATTGAAGGATAAGTTTGTAAGTTTGAGGTTGCTATTGCTTAATCTATCCCTTAAGAACTGCCATGTTTTTCCTCTTGAACAAGCATCTCTAAGTGCTATCCCACTGTCCTTTGACAAAAACTGCTCACTTCCTTCCTTAACATAGGCTTGTACCTATTAACCTATTTGTCTAAATGTGGCTCCTTGTTTACACATTAATATCTCTTCTAGCAACAATGGATCAAAGTGGATTCATGGGGACTTAAAGAGAAGGCTCTCAAACATGGAGATCAAGAGTGGGACCGGGTAAAATCATTCATAATCATGCTCATATTGTTTTATTGACTGTATAAGAGCTAAGTATCTAGGATATAATTATGTATTTTTCTATTGAATTTCTAGAGTGAGAATAATTTTGGGTTTGCAATCCTATTTTTAAGTACACTAGCTAAGTATCCAAGATGCATTGTAGGTACTTTTTCGCAGAAAATTGCTCATTTTCCACAAAATTAAATTCTAGTGTGTAGTTTAATATTCACTATTTTTATTTTTTTTAGCAAAATTAGAATCTAGTTCGTAGGTTGTGCTTGTTGTGCAAATTTGTAAGATGAGTTATTTGTATTCAGTTGCATGGTACTTTCCTTTTTCAATAAAATTTTATGGAATGGAGTTCAGGTATTCAAATGCCTGTGTTACCCATGTTTGTGTAGCCCCAAATTCTACGGTGTTAGCTCCTTTTCAGCAGGGCTTGTGTCTAAAATCCATGAATCTTCTACAATCAATCACTAGGAGTTGATGTTGCTTGAGCCCTCTTTGTGGCCATCTGATCCCCCAATAGAGTTGCCAGCGGTACATAATGTTATCTGCATTTTTCTTTTCTCAATTCAACTTGTTTTTATAATTCATTATTTTTTGACATAGGGATTTGACTTAGCTAATTGAATCTTTGATACTTTTTTTTTGTTCTATAAACAATTTCAGTATTATATCCTTCTATAGGAGATGCACTAGGAACACCCAATTAAAATTGACATTTGAAGCAACATATCTTTCTTTGTCTTTCAGTTCTACCATTTTTTTTTGGTTCGTAAATATAAAGATTCCATTAATCAAAAAGAATGTTTCGTTACATAGATTTTTTTTCAGCATTGAAATTCAGCTTGACCAACCCCTATAAAATCAACATCCACACTAGCAGAGCACCTAATGCCATTACCTCAGGCCACCCAAATCACAAAGAACAAGTTGTTGCACCAGAAAACTACTCGCAGCCCATCCAATTCAAAAGCCATCTGAATCATCCTGGCTCCACTTCCATACCCCTAATGTCGGTCTTTTTTTCACCATCAGCTCCTTCATTCTCCAGATGACCTACCAACGAATTGGATTCCCAGTAAGTATGGGTAATCATTGTCTCCTCAAAGGCTTCCAGTAGTTTGCTTGCTTCTTCAATCAAGGGCTGCAACCTCCAATTTTCCATCCTACCTTCAACCTCAAATTTTTTAATTTGCATTCTTTTCCCAAGCAGCAGTCCGCTAATGAGAGCCCATAGCTCAGCCAGAGTGTTGGTGCCAACAGGAAGAGAAACACATCTTTCTCCCACTACTAACCCTGTTTCATCTCTGATACAACAACCAACACCAGATATACCCGGGTTCCCCTGGGATGCCTCGTCAAAATTCAACCTGTACCATCCTTGCTTTAGTGGCCTCCATTCAACTTCTTTACGTTTGCTGCTTTCACCATCTATCCTCATCGCACCCGAAGTTCTACCATTTTTATTATTAAATATGTCAAGCCATTTTTCCTATAATGCAGTGTAAGGAAATTGAGGGAGTGCATCTTATGAAAACTCCAAAACGTAGTGCCTTCGGTAACTTTAATTTCAATTAGGTTGCCTCAAAGACATGTACTACTATGTCCTAAAGCGGAAACAGACACAGTTTATTTCCCACATTAATCCTTCTGAGAGAAACAAATGTAAATTCAACAACAAGTAACAACACAGATGAAATATACTACAAAAAATAGAACAAAAAGATTTTACGTGGGGAAAGCCCTTTCGGGTAAAAAACCCCACTCTCCAAAGTTTGAGCCATTGTATTATTCAGCAACAGAAAGTTACAATACAGTTTCAGGCTCTTAGTCTTTTCATAGATTACATCTTGCTCATTCTGGATACAACTGGTAGCCAACTATCCCTGAGAGATCAGGAGAGATTCCAACATAACACTACCTCTCTCTTCCTCTGTTTCGACCTCATGGCCTTGGCATTTCGGCCAGCCATTCGGTCCTCTCTATCTCTCTCTATCCCTCTAGCTCTCGACTCTTTCTGTACTCTTACCAACACACCACTTCAGAACGTCCAATGCATACGTATATTCATTCATTATCTACAAGCTCTATGAGTTCGTTCTTTTCCAACTATCGGATCAGAACTCACGAATCAACCAACTCAGCATCGTAGATGTTTCCACTTCCCCGTGTTTTAGTTTTCCAACTTCCACACATAAATGGTTCAGCAAACGGTTCACATCCTGCTTTCTCTGATTGGTCCAAATCGCACCATGTCGGATAGTCTTCAAATGGTCAAGGGCATTCAACTTGTGTTGGCATGTCGGTGAGATACTAATCGTGTCTCCCCAATGCCAACACAACCAACATTCGATATCGCCAAGAGTTATCCCTATCGGAAAGAGGTTACATTGAGTCTAGAGAGCTATCACTAAGACTTCGCCATGTTGCCAAGACCTTACACCGAAGATCACAAGGTATTCCGAAGAGTTCATCAGTCGGCAAGACTATCTCTTTTCGCCTAGACATTACACCAAAGTCTTCAAATCACACCAACCTTAGCATTCTCATCGGTGAGACAATCACCATTCGATGAGACTTCATACCGATGTTCAAAGGTCATTCTGAAGTGTAGTCGGCAAGACTAATGTCTTTCGCCAAGACATCATACCGAGCCTTCAAGTCATACCGAACACCAAGCAGTCAACAAGACTTATCGCTTTCACTGAGACATTATACTGACATCAAGATTCCCATCGGCAAGACAATCAATCTTCGCCAAGACATCATACCAATGCCTTCAAGTTACCCCGAAGCCTTTTGTTGGCCAGACTTTCCACTCTCGCCAAGACCTCTCATCGAGTCTTCATGTTGTTCCTAAGCATCCACTAGTTGGTGAGACTCATCGCTTTCGCCAGGACTTCATACCGAGGTTCTAAGTCATACCGAGCGCCCCAATCACCAGTCGGCAAGACTTTTGTCTTTTGCCGAAACCTCACATTGAGCACCCATGTCTTACCGAGTTGGTAAGACATTTGACCTTCGCTAAGACCTTTCACCGAGCGAACATGTCATACTGAAGACTATCAGCGAGACTCCTCCAAGTCACCAAGACTTCACATTGAAGTCTTTTGAGTCACCGCGAAGACCCAAGCACTATCACCGAGACTTCTCCATTGTCGTTGGGACATCATACCGATCACCTTGAGCTACTTCGATGACTCCAAGATTTTCCCCGTCGGCATGACCTTTCATTTTCACTAGGACATCTTACCGAAGCCCTTGTGATTACCCCGATAGCCATATGCTATCGGTGAGACTTTCACCAGTCGCTGGGACTTCTCCCCGAGACCCTTGTGTTTCCCCAATGCCTGATAAGAGCATACTGTCGGCCAGAGGTCTCCACTCGACAAGAGGTCACAGCGAATGCTTCTTGTTACAATGATAGTTCTATTCGGCAAGACCGAAACCAAGTCACAGCGACCAGGGCATTTCAACAAGATTTAGAACAACTAGTAGTCGTCCAGACACAACATATGTCACAACAACTTGGCTCTCTTAGAGGTTACAACTTGTGATGATTTAGGCACACAATTCCAACAATCTCCCACTTGACGAAGATCACATAGGAACCTCCAAAGCAACCAGGAACTAGGATCACACTAGCTCCACCAGTTCAGACCCTGCAATACTCAAGGCACCTGACCAACAAGACTCCACAGATAAAAGTCCACTAGACAATCTGCAACAAAGGCCAAGCATCCAACTGCAACTCAATGACCAACAAATCAAACTGATCACAACCTTCCAGGAAACCACATAGATCTCGAACATGCTCTAATGCTCCATCAAGAATTCTACTCCAACATCCAAGATGTTCACCTTCAGGCAACAATCCTGTCATCTTCCAACATGCCACATGTGGAAGAAGAATACAAAGCCAAGGTGTATAAGCACCATTCCCACGAACACAAGCAAAAGATCCCATTGATATCACCAACAAGATACTGCTACCACTTCATTGTGCTCAAACGCTATACAGAAGCAATATCAACTTCAAAGCTTCAATCAGAACACAACCATGAAGTCTTATCCAGAAACAAGAAACTAAACATCAGTTAGAACAACAATCAGACTGACTGCTTCCATCCAACTGATAACCCACGCGACTTGAACTAGCACCCATAGCTCGTGCTATTCCATCCAATCTCACATACCTTGAAGGTATCACCATTAGTAAACTTCTGCCAATCCATTAACAACAAATACAAGTTCCAATGTCAACCAGTCGAAGAAGCCAAGACACATACAAGAACTCCCATTGCCTGAGTAATCCAGATCTAAAATATCAAAAGGCATCACAAGTCTACCAATACCAGCACGTAGAAAATGTAACCATGTAGTACCAAGGAAAAATCCACAATGATATGCACAACCTGCAACAACCTGCCACAAGAAACATTTCTCTCACCACAAACCTTCACGGCCACAGAGAGAAACTCTGCACATCATCTTCCTGTAGAGCATCCTCCTACATACACTTCTAACAGCCAGCTGTGTCAAGAATGATCTTCTTCACATCCCAAAAGAAAAAAAAACCTTAACAACATCCATTCGTTTAATCACCAAGATCAAACTGACTTTACATGGATGAAAGCTTCTTAAAGAAGATCAAACTACTTCATTCCCCATTTTAGGAAATCAGCCCATACAACATCTCCTACCAATTCTCATTAGCAACAAGGAGATAAAACAAAAAATTGTACAACTTCCACTATGAATCCTCCAGAACCATTAGACAACAATTCAAGATCCATATCATGAAAGTGAACTTAATAAAACACATCTGAAAAATACAATGGGCCAAATAACTTTCAGATAAACTGCCGAGTAGACCAAGAGTGGGAATGAGAATACTCCTTCAAGATAAACAAGTCATCCTGACTAATCCAAGAGCAATCTCTTCATAGGTCTCTTATTGAACTCACGTTCAACCAAGGTGTAGGCTTCTCAGACTTTCTGCTGAAAAATTCACCAAGAATAACAAGCAGCAACACTTCTCTCATAAGAGAAAGACAGCCTCACCTTATTCTTCATGTATCCATGAGCACTAGCAACCAATCATCTCATGATAAACTTCAAATACATTACTGCACTATCACGAAGTACCAAGAAAATAATCAAAGCACCCAATACACAAAGAATTACCAGACCACTGTCAAGGCTCCAATCATCTGAATCAGGAACTTATCATGACACCATGATCCACACATCCCCATAGGAGATTCCATGCTTCAAGTGACCTTTCCATTGTCTCAAGTACAATGCACAATGCCAAAAATCCAGTACACAAGCAAGAGTATACCATGACATAAAGCAAATAGACTCAAAATCAACATCACCTGTCAAGCACCACCAACACCTTAGCCAAAGACTCCAAGTGTCCTCCATGGATCCAAGATGTTGCACATCTTCAAGTAATGTCCATGCAAATGTGAAAGAACCCTTTTGCAGCAACAAGATCAAAGAGCTCTCCCAAGAAACATCTGCAACACTAAAGAAGACCATTCACCACCACGTGATGAATCCACAGTCACTGCTAGAGCTCCCACTGAAACGTGACACTCGAGCTCTCCAAGCATCATGACTACTTGCTACAGGTTCCCATAACCGACTATTCAGGTACTCAATAGTATCCATCCTCTCATCTCAAAGCATCACACCAATGCACAAGTGACCATAGACAAGGCCAGCTAACAAGTTTGCACCAACAATGAATCAACCTCGTGGATATAGACAGTCCACTTCTGAGTTGTCTCACAACAACCATGTAGGTAAAGACAACCTGCAACATTGCACAACCCGTAGATCCATTCAACAGAAACATGCAAACCCATCATCACATTGGAAATGCAAAACAGAGATCTCAAAGAGAATAACCACGTAGACAACATGACTCAAACACTAGATCACTCCAAATTTGATTTGCCAATCATGTCCACAATGAGCACCATACTCAAGAAACCCACAAGCAAGACCACAAGAATGCTGAGTGACAAATCACGTACCAACACTCCCATGCAGAGAAGAAATCACACCTTCTCAAACCATGCACAAAGCATGCATGCATAACTGCAACTATCTCATCCAGCAACACCCCAAAAGTCAGGCTCTAGAAAATAGCTTATCAATAGCTCCACATAACCACAAGTTTTTCTTAACCAGGTAAAACTTGCAAAACCACTGAGCCATGCAAATACAAAACATCTTTAAAAAAAAAGGAATCAACAGTTCAAGAAAATCCAGGCCCCTTTCAGGCCAAACCTAAAACCACTAACATGTACATGCATCCGAGAAAGAGAGAAAAGGCTATTCCATAAGATTGCAAATCATCTAATGATTAACTTCATAGCCTTTATGTATTCGAGGTTAATAGGAAATTGTGCCTTCCAACACCAGGAAACACGACCTAGCATAAGCACTCTCTTCCATGGCTGAGAAACAAACTAGGCTTCTTCATATCATCAAGGAGCCTCTCAGACAGACACCCAATATGAAAGCTTTACTTCTACACAACCACGGAGCAAGTAAATCCACCTCATAGACCAAGGTTATACTGCTACCAATTAGGAGACATAGATCACAACGAAACAACATGATCAACTCCCTTCTCCATCTTGACCATCCTTCAAGCTGCATGCTATCTCAGAATACCACAAGGCTTCCACTCATCAAAGGATCAATACATCAATCCATTTCTCCAGATTTCTTCCAGCCCCTCAAGCTAAGAAATCTTCACAGGAGAAATATCTAGAACCAACAACTAGAAGAAGGCTCTGATACAACTTGTAAGGAAATCAAGGGAGTGCATCTTATGAAAAATCCAAACAGTAGTGCCTTCGGTAACTTTAATTTCGATTAGGTTGCTTCAAAGACACGTACCACTATGTCCTAAAGCAAAAACAAACAGTTTATTTCCCACATTAATCCTTTTGAGAGAAACACATGTAAATTCAACAACAAGTAACAACACAGATGAAAGATACTACAGGAAATAGAACACAAATATTTTACGTGGGGAAAACCCTTTCGGGTAAAAAACCCCACTCTCCAAAGTTTGAGCCATTGTATTATTCAGCAACAGAAAGTTGCAATACAGTTTCAGGCTCTTATCCTTTTCATAGATTACATCTTGTTCATTCTAGATACAACTGGTAGCCAACTATCCCTGAGAGATCAAGAGAGATTCCAGCATAACACTAACTCTCTCTTCCTCTGTTTTGACCTCATGGCCTCGGCCTTTCAGCCAACCACTCAGTCCTCTCTATCTCTCTCTATCCCTCTAGCTCTCGACCCTTTCTATACTCTTACTGGCACACCACTTCAGAACATCTAATGCATACATATATTCATTCGTTCTCTGCAGGCTCTTTGAGTTCGTTCTTTTCCAACTGTCGGATCAGAACTCATGAATCAACCAACTCAGTATCGTAGATGTTTCCACTTCCTCATGTTTTAGTTTTCCAACTTCCACACAGAAATGGTTCAGCAAACGGTTCACATCCTGCTTTCTCTAATTGGTCCAAATCGCACCACGTCGGACAATCTTCAAATGGTCAAGGGTGTTCAATTTGTGTTGGCATGTCGGTGAGACACTAACCGTGTCTCCCCGATGCCAACATAACCAACATTCGATATTGCCAAGAGTTATCCCTATCGGCAAGAGGTTACATCGAGTCCAGAGAGCTATCGCTAAGACTTCTCCATGTCGCCAAGACCTTACACCGAAGATCACAAGGTATTCCGAAGAGTTCATCAGTTGGCAAGACTATCACTCTTCGCCTAGACATTACACCAAAGTCTTCAAATCACACCGACCTCAGCATTCTCATTGGCGAGACAATTGCCATTCGATGAGACTTCATACCGATGTTCAAAGGTCATTCCGAAGTGTAGTTGGCAAGACTAACGTCTTTCACCAAGACATCATACCGAGCCTTCAAGTCATATCGAACACTGAGCAGTCGGAAAGACTTATCGCTTTCACTGAGACATTATACCGACATCAGGATTCCCATCGGCAAGACAATCACTCTTCGCCAAGACATCATACCGATGCCTTCAAGTTATCCCGAAGTCTTATGTCGGCCAGACATTCCGCTCTCGCCAAGACCTCTCACCGAGTCTTCATGTTGTTCCGAAGCATCCACCAGTCGGCGAGACTCATCGCTTTCGCCAGGACTTCATACCAAGGTCCTAAGTCATACCGAGCGCCCCAATCACCAGTCGACAAGACTTTTGTCTTTCGCTGAAACCTCACATCGAGTACCCATGTCTTACCGAGTTGGTAAGACATTTGACCTTCGCCAAGACCTTTCACCGAGCGAACACGTCATATCGAAGACTATCGGCAAGACTCCTCCAAGTCACCAACACTTCACACTGAAGTCTTTTGAGTCACCACGAAGACCCCAAGCACTATTGCTGAGACTTCTCCATTGTCCCTGGGACATCATACCGATTGCCTTGAGCTACTCCGATGACTCCAAGATTTTCCCCGTCGGCGTGACCTTTCATTTTTGTTGGGACATCTTACCGAAGCCCTTGTGATTACCCCGATAGCCATATGCTATCGATGAGACTTTCACTAGTCACTGCGACTTCTCCCCGAGACCCTTGTGTTTCCCCGACGCCCGATAAGAGCATACTGTTGGCCAGAGGTCTCCACTCGACAAGAGGTCACAGTGAATGCTTCTTGTCACAGCGATAGTTCTATTCGGCAAGACCGAAACCAAGTCACAGCGACAAGGTCATTTCAACAAGATTTAGAACAACTAGTAGTCGGCCAGACACAACATATGTCACACCGAATTGGCTCTGTTAGAGGTTACAGCCTGTGATGATTTAGGCACACAATTCCAACATGCAGTTCCTAAAGGTGGGCATGGCTTTTTTTCTTTGAAGTTACTATTGCTGCACAAGCTCTCACCATCTTCTCCTCTTTATGAAAATTCATTAGACCGTCTAAGATAGTTTCAAAATGCGATGAAAAGAAGCCTAGATATGGCTGCATTCATATTCTCCAAAGATAAACTCATCCTCCACAAAATAAGAAATGACAAGAGCCAAGAAGGCAACTATTTTAGTCCTCTTAAGGCCTCCACAGAGGGGGACTATGTTACCACACTCTCCTTTGACACTCCTCCACAGACCTTCAGCATAGTCTTCATAGACGCATGAAGCACCCTCATATGGCTTAAATGCTCAACTAACCAGAGTAATTTTCATGGCTAGCCATGAAAATTTGAATATTAATTTTTTTAATAAGCGCTTAATTTTTTTAATGACCTAGGAAAGTTTTAAGATAATATTTATCAATTTTTTTCATTTCAAAATTTAACTTAGAATGAATAGATTTTGCAAAAGCTTTATCGAATAATTTGTGTAGAAGTATAAAGCTTTATGGAATAATTTGTGTAGGAGTTTAGTTTTTATACACCAAAAGATTTGGGAAATATATTTATATATGAGTATTCCAATTAAAATTAATAGATCTGTTAAAAATGTACACATGTACTTATAAATTTTATAGTTTTCCTATTAAAAAAGTTATTTAATAAATTTGTAAAATTTAAAAATTTCTTCTTAGATTAGTTGCCAAGTATAATAGACAGTTATTTAATGCATTAAATACAAAATACAACCATTTAAAAAAAAAAAAAAAACTTTACATTTATATTTGTGAAGAATTGCATAAGGTACTTAGATATGGACAATGCACTAGTTTTTTCATAAAGACATTCAGGTTTCTGGTGCAATGACTACAACTCAACAACTATTAGAATATAAAAATTAACCTACTATTTTACACTTTTGAAATTTTCACTTCTTTATTAATTTTATTTGTAGGTACCAAACACGTTGATAGTCTACATTATCATGCAACGATTAGTCATCATAGCAAAGAAGCATATCACGACCATATGACTGTCTTGGCATGGTTTGTATGTACAAGAAGCTCATAAGGGTTTGGTCTTCATTGTTGCCACATATCACATGCGTGATATAATGAGAGGATTGAATTATCATTGTGAGGTTGAACTCCTTCTTGATGGCAAAGAGGAAACATTCAAGGTTTGGACTTCTTGCCAATGAATCTTTCTTTTGAAAGAAACAAAGTCACTCCCTTTGTTGCATCCTTGAAACCCTAGTTAACAGTCATCCACACTTAACTGCCACTATGCATGATCAATCTTCACTTCATAATGATGTATCCCTTCAAATTTTGAAATATGCCTATTATAAAACCCTTAGGGTTTGATCTAAAGGATACATCTTCATGTATAATGACTGCCATTCCTCATATCCTCAAAGTAGCTTTAAAATACAGTGATAAAACAACATTGAGAATTAAAGGTTTTGGTGAATGATGATTATATTTTTTATAGTCAAAGACTATCCTTACTCCTCATGATAGTCATTAAGACTGTCTTTCTTTAAAACCTTGACTATTTAATTTGACTATCCTCAATTATCTTTATCACTAGCTTTGTCAAGGTCTCAAATAATACTTATGGATAAGACTCTCATTTTCTGCCTTCCTTCATCAATGACATTTATGACAATCCTCCTCAGTTGGTTGTGGCTTTAAAACTTATTTTGATCCATGGTCATCTTTGTGATTGTCATCATAGAAAGTTACCTTATCTTCATGCTTTTAGACTGTCATTTCAATCCTTTGGGTGACTATCCTTTCGTCTTCATACCTTCACTACCTATAGCCAAAAAGGTTTTGCTTATGACTATACTCTCCTTCATGATGCATGATACTATTCTCATAGAATCTTCATCATGTGTAATGTGAGTGATGAAATGACTATGACTCTTCAGTTCATTAGCAACTAAACTGTCATAGTTTGCATCTGCAATACATCTGTACCTTCTAAAATCTTGTCATTTATCTTCTTGACTACGTTTGGAAGAGTTGTAGGTTGTCATCTTGGCATAGATCTTTGTAATGATGCCTTTTATCCTTTGTCCTTTGAAACTTCTTTCATAGCCACTATCTATGCATTTTTCAAAATCAAACAAAGGAATCCGAGCAGTCCACCAAGCTCTTATATCTTGTATATTCTTCAAAAGAAGAGATAAATCAAGGGAGCTAAATTCATAAAACTCAAAAGACTTGTTTTGATCTATTTTATAATAAATCTCAAGGGGAATCACCTTGCAACTGATAATTCTTTCCATCTTATGAGCCAAACTTGTTTTTCCAGATCCACTTGGTCATCAAATGCAAATGAACTAGATTAATTCGCTACGGTGAACAATTTTTCATTGCAACAATAAGTCTAGGTGAGTTTTAGCAAGTCTTGTAATACTGCACTATATGTTGTGAGAGACTAGAGTACATTGATGATTGAATTGTCTCGATTATTTGTAGCTATGAGAAGATATTACCAAATGTAGATTTGTTCCTGCTATTTATTTGCTGCCTCGCACGGTTTATCTTGTTTACAAAATTATAAATTCTTAATCCATGTATGATGGGGGCTGATTACACCACAGAGCCATTTTTGTGCTAAAATCATGTGATAACCACATCTATTCAAATCAAAACACCAAATACCTCCTTTGAGTTGTGGGAGAGGAGATGAAAGGCTAGATATGCCATTGATAAGATAGCATAGAATCATTGACTATGTTTTCTATCTGATAATTTATCTGAATTTAATCCTCTATGAGGAAGATTCTACCTAGCTTCTTAGTAATGTATTTGATGCTATTTTAGTGGTTGCGCCAAATTTACTGACCATAGGAGAAGTCCAATTCCATCAAAGAATTAGTAATTCTAATTATTGGTGAAATACACAAATCACCCCTCTCAATAAAGCCAACATTCCTCCCAAATCTGCTGCCACACTATTTGCTAACTGCGGAATTCAACCACTATTAACTATGTCAAATCACAATCTGAATAGCATATGCAAATGTTAATTATTTGTAGCCATGCAAGTCACTATCTTAACTTGTATGCCAATGAGTCAAGTTACATATGTCCATGATTGCGGTGGAAGATTTAAATGTCCTTGAAATCACAAAAGAAAAAATTGATTTCCCACAATATGCCAACAAGAAAACCTGTATACTAGTATTGTATTTCATGACATTCATCAACTTATGAAAAGACAAACTGTTATATGCATTACTGTTTCTGATTTTGATTTGTAAATAAATTTGATCAATATTTTCAATATTCAATGACAAGTAAGCTGGGATGGTTGTGGGGAATACTATCTCTATCTATGGTTTTTTTTGTCTAATGTCCTCAAATATACTTTTGGTGTTGGTTGTAGTTTTAAAGAACTCAATTAACTCTCAATTGACTAATCACATACATTTCCTCAAAGGAAATTCTACATTTATTGAGGTAAATTCATATGTCGAATTTGTGTAGCCTTTTAACTTTAAACCTTTTGATGCATATTTGCTTAGCATAATTGAACCAACAATGTTCTAGGATTCACATGAATTATAAGATAACTCTCTAGCAACACCAAAGTCCACATCTACACGGCCAAACAACATTTCACCTTCCAAGTCAAACAATAGTCTTGAGAATTGAAAATGGTGATAGTACTCTTCTCTTCTTCCTCAGGTGTTTGTAGGGTCACTGCAGTAGGTGAAGGGAATTGATAGAGTATGCTAACCATTTTTACACTTTAAGTGTGGACCTTCAAGAAAGTAAACAAAGCATGGCACATGACATCTATCTGAATTGCACTTAATCATTTATTGGTTCCATTCATCAAATTCATTTGACTTTTCATTTAAGAGTATAAAACCATTTTAATGTTTGAGGGTCATCTTTAGCCACTTCAAATCCAATATGAAACCCCTCCTTCTAGTCCCTTATTTCAAAAATTACGAACTTCTTCAGTGTAATTTTCTCCTAAAAGAACAAAATTAGTTAATTGTAGACTAAAAAGAATACAATGTAGACTAACGAAATATTAGAAACATTACCGTGGAGAATTTCCAACAAAAAATATTATTCAAAAAAATGCCTCAAAGAAATATGATGTTGGAGCGCCCTACTAGACATACATGAAAATGTGGAAGCATAAACAAGGCAAGCGAACTGTTTCAAAAAATGCCTCAAAGAAATGTGATATCATGCCACCTGCTCTCCCATAAACACTTCAAGTCATGCCAGCGATGATGCGGGAAATCCCACATCACCGCTGGCATGACTTGAAGTGTTTGCGGGGGGGTGGGTGGCATATTTTCTTGATTACAATCCTTCCAGAGGAAGCACTCTTCCTACTTAAAATAGGATAGCTTATATTTCTAGGAGATGTCACAAAAAAATACTCATTCAATCTCATTTTCATTCTAAGGGCTTTGTTCGTTATGGGTTACTTTTCCATCTATCAATTCAGGACTTTTGATTAAGCTTCTAGACTTACGCTTATGTGATGGATTATAAAGGTTTCAATATTCCTTATGTTAATATTGCTACAGGGTTAGATCAATTGCCATCAGGGAGGACGACCATTGAAATGATTCTGGCCTTAACTTTCACTGGTAATCTCCTTCGTTGAATTTTGGAATTCTACTCCATAGATTGATATTTCTTTGGGAAATTTGGACTCAATTTGAATTGGTTGGAGGATATTTGCTAAGTAGAGAGAGGAAGACCTGCTATAGTGTGCTAAAATATTGACTATCTTCTCTTCTTAAATTTAGTTGCTCTGTTCTTCCTTAAGAACTGTTTGGCACCCACTCTCTCGCAAACACTTCAAGTCATGCCAATGGTGATGCAGGCTTTCCCGCATCATTGTTGGCATGACTTGAATTGTTTGCGAGAGAGCGGGTAGAATGATATCACATTTCTTTGAGGCATTTTTTTAAACAATTCACTTGCCTTGTCTATGCTTCCATATTTTTCGTGTATGTCTAGTAGGGCACTTGTAACTACAACATATGACAAAATCCTTGTTGTTATGCTTTGATGGATGTCCCTTCGTTATTACTAGACATCTGATGTAGTTCACATTATTATAGTGCAAGCCTATTTTTAGATTGTTTCATTTAGCATCACCAATATTATCCACAAGCACATTGTCCCTGTTTAAAATGATGGAAATGGTTCACATATCTCAGAACAATTTCTCTTGCAACAATCTTGAAGATGAATTTAGATGGAGAAGATTTGTTGATTTTGTGTCATCTTTTGGTCATGTAATATAAATCAACCCATGTCTTTTCCTATCAATTGAATCAGTGTTGTAGAAAAACATTTGTTATGCTTGCATTTGGCATCAACATGCAAAGTCACCTCCTTGTCATTTTGCAAGAACAACTTATCTTTGAAGCACTATTCAAAGTTTGATTAAGAGGACTGCCACCTTGCACTTTGAACCCTTGCATAGTCATAACATCCTTTGCATAATTCTGTCCTCATTGTCATTTTTTATATGATGAACTTTTCAAACAAAAAGGATTTAAATGGTGGACAATGAAACTAGATTTATCTCCAATACTTGTTTGTGCAATGCTCATAAAAGAACCTTTGTTTAAGCACAAAATTTGAGCATGGCTTGATGAAACTATCAACTAATATCGACTATCCTAGCATTTGGACCTCATATTGACAATGAACTGAGATTGTCTAACTCCCTATCATTCAATCTCTCGTGAAGCTCACAATAAAACCCTTAGTTGCTTACTTTTATAGGGACCTAATTGATTCCTATCAAAACATACTCGAAGGTTCTTAACAACTCTAATAGTTGTACCAGGGCCAATGTTTAACAAACCAAATGCAATTGCTAACTTTTCACTATGGTGGCAGATAAATGATTATTTTTCCTTCTATTCCACAACATTAAGTAAAAGTCTTGAATCTGGAAATACCTTACTGCCTTCATTTTCCAAGCCAATTTCTCCAATTTTGTATAGCTCTCCCATGTTTGTGGATGTGGTCTGTCTCCTACAAATTTTTAATTGATTTATCTTTTTGCTATGTTTGGACTTACTTTTGTAAACTTGCAATATACAATGCACTTTTATTCTTTTTTAATTGAGACTAATAGTAATTTTGTTGGTTGTATTGAGGCAAAACTTCATTCATGGTAGAAAAGGCAACACCCTGTTGCTCATATCATATGACACATTACATATAAAGGAGGAAAGATTCTAGGTTTATTGTTGACTTCATTAAAGGAGAGAGCTTCATATATGGGACATGATCAACACTCTCCTTATTGGATTCTACACGTTACAACTTGCTCTAGGAAGATTGCCCATGTTGTAGAAGTTTTAAGAGATGAAAGGGGCATGTGCTCGCATTGAAGGGCTCCAAGCATGCATTTCCATCATTGCAGAAGATTTTTGGAGAAAGTTCTTTCTTGCCATTTCTATGCATTGTAACTTAGATTTTTAGTCTTGTGACTGAAAATAAAAATTGTAATACTCTATTTCTAAGCATTTTTCAAGCAAGATAGATATTTCAGACTTGTGCAAGCTGTAAAAACACCTTTCTTTTAATAAAGTTAAGCTATTTTTCCTTCTCAATGGCTATCTTATTGTGTGCAATTGATGATTGATGTGCATTTCTATGTTTTATGTTTAAATCCTCAAATATCAATCAATTAAAATAACTAAATATACTACTAATTGATGTCAATTAATAATTAAATTGACTAAATATACTACCAATTGAAAGAAATTAATGAACAGTGAATAAATATGATTAAATATATGACCAATGAAATCAGTGAATAAAAATGACTAAATATACTACCAAATTGATCAAAATGATGATTAAGATTAATGACTAAATACACTACCAATGGACAGAAATCAATGAATAAAAATGACTAAATAAGTGACCAGTTAACAACAATCAATGATTAAATTAACGACTAAATATATCAATGAATAAAAAATGACTAAATAAGTGATCAGATTATAGAAATCAATGACTAAATCAACGACTAAATATACTACCAAATTGATCAATCAAAACAACCAATAAATAACTAAAAATGGTTTAGTCATCAATTTGGTCACATTATAAATGATTGGCAATAAACTACTAATGGTCACGTGATCATGTTTGGTCATTTATATCCAATTTTTAGTCATTTTTTAATCATATATTACTGTTTCTATACTAGTGTAGATAGACTTGAGAAAAAAATTAAAATTCCAAGATAAGCATGGATATGTGGAAGCACAAAACATACAACTTGCATTTGAGATTCTTACATATCCTTTACCTAGTAGTTTTGTGGGACCTCGATTTTGAAACGGACAATGTCAAAGGTGACCCTAATGCACATTTAAGATCTTTTTCTATTGCATGTTTATATTATATGCACAAAGAAAAAGTATTAGCTAATTTTTTATTACACATGTTAAAAGATGATACTATTGAGTGGTTCTTCTCTTTTCCTCATGTATCTATTTTTTATTTTTTTTAAATAACCAAAGCATTTATTAAGCACTTAAAAGTTAACATGAGTCTTAATACCACTATTGTTGATTCATTTGGGTGTACCTAAGGATCCAATAAGTGAATACCTAAATATGTTACTGATTTCAATCCTTTTGTTCTAAATCACACCATTAGCATCATGAATATGACTTTCAAACTTTTTTTATTAAAGGATTGCTTCCACCTCTTACATATTTACTTCTTTCACACACATATTTTATCATGTAAATAACATTGAATGTATGGCAGAAAAGGCAACACCATGTTGCTCATATCAATGGCACACTACATATAAAGGAGGCAAGATTCTAGGGTTATTATTGACTTCATTGAAGGAGAGAGCTTCATATATGGGACATGATCAACACTCTCCTTCATGGATTCTACACGTTACAACTTTCTCCAGGAAGATTGCCCACGTTGTAGAATTTTTAAGAGATGAAAGGGGCATGTGCTCGCATTGAAGGGCTCCAAGCATGCATTTCCATCATTGTAGAAGATTTTTGGAGAAGTTTCTTTATTGTCATTTCTATGCATTGAAACTTAGATTTTCAGTCTTGTGACTGAAAATAAAAATTGTAATACTCTATTTTTAAGCATTTGTCGAGCAAGATAAATATTTCAGACTTGTGCAAGCTATAAAAACACCTTTCTTTTAATAAAGATCAGCTATTTTTCCTTCTCAATGGCTATCTTATTGTGTGCAATTGATGATTGATGTGCATTTCTATGATTTATGTTTAAATCCTCAAATATCAATCAATTAAAATAACTAAATATACTACTAATTGACGTCAATTAATAATTAAATTGACTAAATATACTACCAATTGAAAGAAATCAGTGAACAGTGAATAAATATGACTACATATATGACTAGTGAAACCAGTGAATAAAAATGACTAAATATACTACCAAATTGATCAAAATGATGATTAAGATTAATGACTAAATACACTACCAATGGACATAAATCAGTGAATAAAAATGACTAAATAAGTGGCCAGATAACAACAATTAATGACTAAATTAACGACTAAATATATCAGTGAATAAAAAATGACTAAATAAGTGATTAGATTATAGCAATCAATGACTAAATATACTACCAAATTGATCAATCAAAACAACCAATAAATGACAAAATGGTTTAGTCATCAATTTGGTCACATTATAAATGATTGACAATAAACTACTAATGGTCACGTGATCATGTTTGGTCATTTATATCTAGTTTTTAGTAGTTTCTTTTAATCACATATTACTATTTCTATACTAGTGTAGATAGACTTGAGAAAAAAATTGAAAGTCCAAGATAAGCATGGATATGTGGAAGCACAAAACATACAACTTGCATTTGAGATTCTTACATATCCTTTACCTAGTGGTTTTGTGGGACCTTGATTTTGAAACTGACAATGACAAAGGTGACCCTAATGCACATTTAAGATATTTTTCTATTGTATGTTTAAATTATATGCACAAAGAAAAAGTATTAGCTATTTTTTTATTACACATGTTAAAAGATGATACTATTGAGTGGTTCTTCTCTTTGCCTCATGTATCTATTTTTTATTTTTTTAAAATAACCAAAGCATTTATTAAGTACTTAAAAGTTAATATGAGTCTTAATACCACTATTGTTGATTCATTTGGGTGTACCCAAGGATCCAATAAGTGAATACCTGAATATGTTACTGGTTTCAATCCTTTTGTTCTAAATCACACCATTAGCATCATGAATATGACTTTAAAACTTTTTTTATTAAAGGATTGTTTCCACCTCTTACATATTTACTTCTTTCACACATATATTTTATCATGTAAATAAAATTGAATGAAATTACTTGGATCCAATGTGATTAAGTATGGCTCATCTAGATTTACTTCTTTCATGCATATATTTTTCATATAAAGAACATTTAATGAAATTATTTGGATCCAATGTGATTAAGAATGACCCATCTTCTCATGGTTCTTATACATCTTAACTTTATGAAATTTGGCTAATCATTCTAAAGATAAAAGTGCCAATGTGTATCAAAGGGCTAACATTTCTAGTACTCTATCCTTCAAGCTTCATACTTTTAGGAGGTATAAATTACGAGAGACCTTGGACACTTTTCATTCAAAGTAAATCTCTAATATGATTACTCTTACACTCATTTTACCATTAAATCAAAATAAAGGGATACCTAAGAGCTATAATGAAAATTCCCTTTGTAACTTCATAAAGTTAATGAAAATACTAATCAAGGTGGCATGACTAAAACATAAGGTGTAAGAATTGATTGATAATAATATGATTCATATAGAGGGCATTAATGATGGGACAATCCTTTTTTTTCTCCCCCTAATAATAATTTAAAGATTTATACAAATCAATTGTCTAGTTATTATAGTAACATCAATGCATATCATGAACATGATCCACTTGTTATGACTCATACACATGTTGAGAAAGATTCTATGGATGATTATATAGATTCTTATGCACAAGTTCATATAAATGAGTGTGGGTATGTTGCATTATCTAGATATGCTACTCCAACAATTACATTTTTAGATGAGATCCCACAAAATAACTAAATTATGGTCCATTCTATGCCACTAGAATTATTATATGTATTCACCTAGTCAATTTCTCATTAATCTAGTGTGCCAATTATTATTTTAATGATTTATAATGAGAACACGTCCCAATATGATTTGAAAAGTTCTTAATTTAATGCTCCCTTAGTACTTTTTTTAACTGTTTAATAAGCACAACTATGTTTAGTCTATGATTGTTTGGAGTATTAATTATCCTTAAAGTTGCATTCTAAATCACACTTAATCTTGATTTTTTTTTAGTTTTCAGAAATTTCTATCTTGGACACTATGACTATAGTCCTATCTTCTAAACAAGATTATGTGGTCACATTTTGGTGGCATTCAATTTCTATTTTATTTGTATTTTGACTTTTTTTTCCACTTTATTCTATATGTTAATCTTATTCCACATTCAAATGACCATAAAGATTTATATTATATTTAATAAATAAAAAAATAAAGAAGGGGAGAGAAGGGAGACATCTATAAAAGATAAAAGTAATGATGTTTTTATACAACCAAAATTATACGAGTTATAGGTCTCAAAAAATTGCACCTTCTTAGCTATATATGGTCATCTTTAGCATTTTTACATTTATATTCAAGGATTTATTTCAATTTATTAAATAAATTTGCAATCTAGCATGGCCAAAAAGATTTTAAATTTTAATTTTTTGTTGTTGTAGGCATAAATTACTGAAATTCTCAACTCCTCCATCATAGAGAATTTGGTGATAGATTGTTGGAAAATCAAATTGTTTAATTGATTTTTTTATAAATTATTTTAAAATTGTTAAAAGATGTTAATTTTCCAAAAAGGAAAACTTCACACCCAAGATTGGAGTGGGCATTTGATATGCTCCATAACTCCACTTTGAAAATTTGAATTTGCATTTTGTTGCAAGATAGGAATGCAAGGTGTTAAAGAAGTGGTATGAGTGGATTGTAAAGTGAGAAGGAAATTTTTAAATTTTCATTGAATGCACATGCAAAAAAGGGAAAAACCCATGCCCAAAAAGGAGTCATGGGCATTCAAAAGGTTGGAATAGGAGAGAGAGATTGTCAGAAGTTGTGATTGTGAGAACTAGTCCAAGAAAAACATGCACAACTTTTTCATTTCTAAACGAAATTGAAAAATTCAAAATGTTCTAGAAATCTAGGAAGGAGGAGCACAAAACCCGGAAATCGTTAAATTTTTGTTGTTGTAATGAAACAACAATGATAGGAAAAATGTGATGGGTTTTTTGTGGCAATACAAAAAGAAGCTTTTAGATTGGAAAATGGATGCATAGAAGATTGGTGTTGATATATTGACATAATTTGAAGAATGTGGAAGATTTTGTAAGCCACTATTGTTGCAAACACTTTGGAATGAATAATATTTTCATATTTCATATTTCTTTTGTTCTCCATTTATGTATTTTTTTAAAATAGAGAAGTGAACTTGCTGCAACAATTGACAATCGTGTGCAACCTATCATGGTCTAAAGTTGGCACAAGTTAAAGGCTATAAGAAAGTATGGTTTGAGGGGGATTCTCTCAATATCATCAATAATTTGAAGAATTGTGCTACCCCTTTATGGACTATTGAATCTTTGATTAGGGACTCTATTGATATTCTTAAATCTTTTGATGAATATTACATTTCTCTTATTTTGAGAGAGGGCAACGGATTAATTGATTCCTTTTCTAATCTTGGAGTTAGAGGTGTTGGGGAATGGGGTATGAATGACCCCCTCCCTATAGAGGAAATAGCAAGTATTAATCATGATTTCCAAATTTAAATTGGGTGATGATTTATTATGGCTTGCAGTGTGCATAACTATCTTCATGTGGCCGATGATTATGTGGAGGAATGGTAAGCCATATTGGAAACGAGCTAATGGTACAGTGGCTGATATCCGTAGGGAATGAAACTCTAGGATCATTATTTTCTCCTATCTTAATTCCATTTTCACACGGATTTTGGGCATTCTTTGTAGCGCCTTCTTGAGGTTTCTTCTTATTGCGTTTAGAGCTCTCAAGCTTATTGACTCTACAATTTTTGTAGACATGGGTGGTGATAGGAATTGCATGGATCCTTTCTCTTGCGAAGCTATCAAGAAGAAGCCAAAGGTTTGGTAGGTGTTAGAGAAAGGTGGGTTGACTCCATACCTGGAGAGACTACATGGTAACAACCTACAGATGATGACATTGTTTGCAAAAGAATGAAACAACAGGGTATTGAAGTTGGGTGAAGAAAAGTTTGATGTGAATGAAGATTTTATAGAAAATATCACTGGGTTACCTATGGATGGAATGAAATTTTTCAGAGACAAGAAGGAATCGCAGACTGCCATGCAATTTTTTTTCAAAGGGGATGAAGTTAAAGACTTGAAGATGATGAAGACTAGGGGTTACTAGAGGAACTCTCTCAAAGTGGTGTGGGGAGATGTGGCCAAGGAACTCATGTGATATATTACCTTGGAAGGATGCTTCTCTATGGTAAATGCTTACCACTTCCTTATGCTTAATCATTTATGTCACAAGAAAATAATTTCCTTTCCTTATTATCTCCTGGCGTTGCTGGATTCTGGTCTCAAGGACCATAAGAGAAACCCCAAAAATCTAGTTTTGCATGTGGGGCTAATCCTTTTAATTTCAAAGTATGCTAAATATTTTGAGGTGGCTAAGCCGATTACTACCCCTAAGGGCAAGTAGTCAAAGCTAGTGGAGGAGTATGAGACAGTCTTTGAAGAGGAGTCAGTTAGTAAAAAAGGGAAGAAGAGGAATTTTTTTTTGGAAAAGGAGTTGGAATCTAATGAGGATGTGGACTTTGTCCCAGATTCTCTTGCTTCCATGGAGGTGGCTCCACACCCCCTGCTACAAGGAAGTCTTAGAAAGGGGTGTCGAGCCCTAATAAGGGTTATGAGACTTGTAGTGATGAGGTGGCTACTAATTTTCTGAGTACTTGCATGAAGGAGAAAAATGAATTATATGGTGAGGCGTCATCGCCACCCCCTGTGACAAAGCAAAAGAAGGAGCTGGAGGTGGGAAGTAAGAAGAAACTGATTTTAAGGTCTATGAGTCATGTGCTGGAGAGGAACTCTCCCCTCATGATCATGGGCAGATAGGGTGCTGATGATTCCTCGATTGTGAACCCAGATATGCAGAAGAAAGGAAAGGCTATGGTTGAAGGCAAACAATATGTTGTGGATACCCCGTTGTGGACCTAGATCAGGTAAAGAAAAGAAAGGTTGTGGCTGAGGAGATTGTGAAATCCATTGGTAAAATCAAAATGTCGGTTGCTGTTGGGAAGGGTAAGAATGTCTCTGCCAGTCAGGACAAGGTAAGCTCCTCTTAGGAGGATGATGTTGTGGGTAAGGGGGTTTTCAATTTCGATAGGGAAGATATTTCTAATGTTCTGGGAATTGCTAGAGAGGGTTCCATTATTTTATTCAAATGGTTAAATGGGTTTTCCATGAACTTAATATGAAAAATGTTAAAGTACGGGGTGTGATGAGTAAAGATGATGAGTCTTTAGTTTAGAACTAGATTGATGAACTGTTTAACTCCTTGAATATTGTGGCAAAGGGAACACTTAAGATGAAGCAAAATCTGGAAGGTAGAATTCTCACCCTGGAGGATCAACTAGAGATAATTTGTGCTAGCATGGTCAATGGTGGGGAGGGGACTAAGTCTATGGTTAATTTTGAGTATGTTGGTATTACCTCTCCTTTTGTTAGTGCCAAGAATCATAAGGAGATAGTTCATGCTGAAGAGATTGGTGCTGGTGGCAAGTTGATGGAGGAAGAGGTTTTTGTTGATAAGGGTGGGGATAAGAATAATGTTTTGATTAATGAGGTGAATATGGATGGGCCTGGGGCTAGAACAAGAAACAAGACCAAGGCTCAGGCTAGGGGTCCTGGAAAAGAACTATCTGATGTCTTGGATGATGGTCAGAAGGTTGTGGTGAGCGATGTGGAGGTTGTGGATATCCTGAAGAATATATAGTGCTATTGTTTGGGGTCATCCTTTTTGGCTGATGTTTTGTTGTTGGTTTGCTGTGTATGGGTTGACATATACTTTATGTAGTTTTCTTTAGTCTCAGCTGCTCTCTTTTGTATAGGGTTTCAGGCCCCTTCAAAACCCATTTTTTACCTCTAATAAAAAACAATTGACAATCATGTGAATTCTCAATTGTTGATTACATCAAATGTTATCAGAGCATGTTTTTCTTGTTGGGGCATGAGATGTGTTGAGTATGCATTTGTTTCAAGAGCTTTTTTTGGTGAAGAGTGAAGCGGTGAAGTTGCAAGAGAGAGAATTGTGAGAAAGTATGTTTTTTGCAAGCATAAAAGAGGGTTTGTGACTACTATCCTCTAGCAGAGATAGATATGGGTAGAAGGTGTAAAGTTCCTCCATTGAGAGAGAGTGGGTAGAGAGAGCATCTTCCAGATTCTTTGTTGGGTAGAGGGTAGTGTGTTGTGAGAAACTATTTTGTAGAGTGTGTGATGTATGATAGTAGTGGGGGATTGGTATATGCATGAGGAAGAAGCCTGTGATATGGGAAGGATGGAGCAAGTATCAAAAGAGGAGAATCATCTAGATGATCATGGATATAAATGTAATGTTGGGTAGATTGGAGCTACTATAGCAAGGAGAGATAGTCAAGAGTCAGGAAGAGTTGAGAGGTGCAATAAAAGATAAAAGAGAAGAAATTGGGACAACAAAAGGAAATGAGGTACAATTTGATAATTATGATTTTGATTTGTTTGTGAGTAAAGAAAGTGAGAGAAATGGAGGTGTGAAAGTGGGGCTCTTTGATAGTCCCATCTTTGAGAGGAAATTGGTGAAGAAGATCTCCTATTGAAAGAGGAGATAAGAGGAATAGAAAGGTTATTAAGTGGAGAAGTAACTTCTAATTCTTTAGAATTGTATGAAGAAGAAATTGATGGGGATTTTTTTATTGCTGAGATGAATATGAAGTTGCAAATAGATGGGAAGAAAATAAATGAAGATGTAGATTTGTATGCAACATGTTTGTTTGAAGAAGTTGTTGAAGATGTTACAATGGTTGAAGACATGAAGATGATGGTGGCAGTAGATGGGGTAGATGAAAACCTCATAGTGAAGGACGTGATAAAGTTACAACTAAAGATAACACTGAAAAAATTGTAGTGAAGAAAGAGGAGGTAAATTTGTTTTCATTTTGTGATTTCCATGAAATTGTAGGGGCAAATTTGTATGTTTATGTTGCAGGTGTTGATATGTATGATGAGGGAATTTGTTGGAGGTGGTCAAATTTTAGTGGGTTGGATCCCACAAAAGAGGTTAGGAAAGGAGAGAATCAATGGAGGAGGAGGATGGTTTGTGGTGGATACAAATCCATGAGAGGAAAGAAAATAGTGAGCAGATATGTTGGAAGAAGAGGAAGAAGAGACAAGAAGATAAGGAAGAAAAATGGATGAAGAACAAACACAGGATCTTCAAATGTTTGTGAGTTCTCAATCATGAAATATTTCTCTTACTTGAGTTGTTTGATGCAGGAGCATCCAGGTGCACGGGAAATCCTGCACAACCAAAAAGATTTTATATTTTAATGTTTGTATTTTGTTTTGATTTTTTTTGTTATAGGCACAAATTAGTGAAATTCTCAACTCCACCAACATAGAGAATTTGGTGATAGATTGCGAGAAAATCAAATTGTTTAATTGATTTTTTTGTAAATCATTTTAAAATTGTTAAAAGATGTTAATTTTCCAAAAAGGAAAATCCCACACCCAAGATTGGAGTGGGCATTTAATATTCTTCGTAACTCCACTTTGAAAATTTGAATTTGCGTTTTGTTGCAAGATAGGAATGCGGGGTGTTGGAGAAGTGGTGTGAGTGGATTGCAAGGTTGGAACACAATTTTAAATTTTCACTGAATGCATATGCCAAGAAGGGAAAAACCACACCAAGGAAGGAGTAATGGGCATTCAGAAGGTTGGACTAGGAGAGAGAGATTGTCAGAAGTCATGACTATATGAACTAGTCTCATAAAACATGCATAACTTTTTTCAATTTTGAACAAAATTGAATCAAAATGTTCTAGAAAGCTAAGAAGGAGGAGCACAAAACCCATAAACCATTCAAAAAAATTCATTGTAATGAAACAATTGTGATAGGAACAAAGTGACAAGTTTTTTGTGGCAATACAAAAAGAAGCTTTTGGATTGGAAAATGGATGCATAGAAGGTTGGTGTCGTTAGATTGACATAATTTGGACAATGTGGAAGCTTTTGTAATCCATTATTGTTTCAAGCATTTTGGAATGAATAATATTTCATATTTCATATTTCTTATGTTCTCCATTTTTGTGTTTTTTTTTTTTAAATAGAGAAGTGAACTTGCTACAACAATTGACAATCCTATGGATTTTCAATTGTTAATTGCATCATTTTTGGGGCTTAACCAAGGTGCAATGGGGAAGTTAAAATTTTTACACCCTAATATAGCAAGTCCTTGAACATGCCCACAATACGGCTTGGTCAAAATAGTCAAGTTGTATTATAGGTAATAGATACATGTTTATAGAAAATAAGACCATATTAATATCATAAAATTTTACAAACAAAACTTTACCAAAAAATATGAAATTATATATAATGATATTCTAATGATACTAAAAATAAAACACAAAATAGAAACTCTAATATAATTTCTAATTTTTCTTAATCTAAACCAATATAAAATAGAGCAACCTATCTTCATCAAACATCAAAACAACTAAACCTATTCATTATAAAAAATATTAAACCCTCATATCACTTTTAAAATTAAAATATAAAACATACTTTATTTCATTATGCTTTTGTTTATATTCTATACAAGAACATACTTTCTTGATTCAAAATAGATCAATTTAAATTAGTTAATCTATTTTTAATTGAGATTAGTGATAGTCAAAATATTGGTGTCCAGCTTTAGATGGATTTTTTTCTATCAAAGGAGGCATCATCAAACATTGTTAAACAATATACAAAGTAATAAAAGAGATAATACAATTGATGAGATTTCATTAAAGCTTTTACATATTTAATCATTGGTCTAGCTTAATAATGATTAAAAAATAAATTTAATATTATAATGGTGAAAATTGTATGATTGTGCCATTTTACTTTTTCTTTTTCTTTTGGGCACAATTTAATTAAAATGTCTTTAATACAATAAGAATTTTATAAGTAGCATATTCTTAATTTATGTTAGCTTATAATATCATCATATTTAGATTTTATCATTGTTCATTCTCAAAGATTGATCTCAATCTCTAAATTTCTTATTCGCCACCTTTGATCAAATTTGTGGTATAAACTTGATTCAACTCAATATTGCAATCACATATCTAAACCCTAAATTTTTTAAAATAAAATTCAAATTAAATCTTTACAAACCCTCCAATTAGCCATTATGAGTTGGCCTAGCACATGTTTGTGCTATTTTTGTACTATGTT
Organism: Sequoia sempervirens; assembly: GCA_007258455.2. NCBI lineage: Eukaryota > Viridiplantae > Streptophyta > Pinopsida > Cupressales > Cupressaceae > Sequoia > Sequoia sempervirens. The sequence continues at coordinate 213,977,687 of VDFB02256132.1, read as the reverse complement.
GTTTTTAAGGCCATTCTTTTATTCATTTAAAATTATGATAAGTGAAAAGAACATGAAAGTCAAAAAGCTTAAATATGGATCAATTTTTGTATTATTTTCTTGTGATATCTTCTAAAGAATATTACACACTTTGATTGTTTTTGATATATAAAGCAACAAAATCAAGGGTGTTGGCCCAATTACAAAGAGCTTGAAGGCTGAGAACAAAGTCCAAATACCATAACAATGTTGAACATCTAGAATACTGAGAGGGGGTGAATCAGTATTCCATAAAACCATAATAAAATCCACTTAAACATTATCACAATTCTAATTGAATAAGCAAGAGATAACATAGAAACAAGTCAATGCAACCATACGCATGAACACCAAGATTTTTATGTGGAAAACCCAAAATGGGAAAAACCACGGTAAGGGTTAACTCACAATATATTATATCTGGATACAAAATATTACGAGGATCGCTGCTAGGACTCACTATCCTTAAAAGGTTCATTGTCTGAGTACAAAAGATGGCTAACCGCCAAGATACAATGATAGTGGCTCACTGCTAGAAGATTGAACTGATAGGATACACCTTCAATGTGCAAGGTTCAGTTCCACTAAAGCTTAGAATAAGAAGTACTGCCTCACATAGCAGTCACTCAACAAAACTATACTGATCCACAATTGATAAAGCATTTAGGTCCAAACCTTTCTTCCACACACTTTTCTTCTCCACACTTTCTTCTTTGTCTTCTTCACTCTCTCATCTCATTCCTCAAAAAATCTTATATATATACAAGTACATCTTGTTCATCAATTAGGTTGGCCTAATTAGATGAACACAAAAATAATCAAAACCTTCTTCGTTGACACCATATAAGATTTAAACATTTTATCCATGTAGTGCATTATACCAAGTCGACTAACATACATAAAACATAACTAGCCTTCATAATATATTGCATACGTTGAGTCGGACAAGACTAGAACAAAACTCTCCAAACCAACAAATAATCTTCAAAGAAAATACCTTCTAGATCTCATAACACATTAATTTCCCATCATACTACCAACATAGAGACTATCAACAAAACTGCAACATAAGAATGTTCACCTTAGTAGAATGTGGAGTCTCCCACACAGTATGCCACACACAAAACAATAGTAGGATACAAAGTTAAACTCTATCAGAGATGAATTTTTTCTCACAACAAAAGATGTCTCAAGATCCAGGATATAGTTGTTTGAATGAGTCAAGAAAACATGGTTAATAGATTAGAGTCATATTATATCTTGCAGTGAATTTCAAACTCAAATACCAACACACTGATCCATCACAAAAGGGTATTATCGACAAAGAACTTTTGGTAAACCAAGTAGACTTCCCATATATTTATCACCATGTTGACATCAATGACAATATAGGAACAACCAACACAAACATCCATACTTCATGCTCATGTTGCAAGGCTTCCAACAATCTCCCCCTTTGGCATTGATGGCAACATGCATGGAAAAAACATTTTCCATTATACCACAACTAAATATTCTGAATACTCCCCCTGTCAAAATTGTTCCTTACAATTTTTTTTTTCCTTTGTCTCTCTATCTCTCCATCTCTTTATCTCTCCTCATCTCTTTATCTCTCCCCCTTTGACATCAATGAAAAAGGAAGGGGTCCAGTATATATGTATATATGCATCAAAGTGTAACCAAAAGGATATGAACACAAACTTGAATTAACCTAAAGAAGAACCTCTTAGACTCTCTAGGATAGCCTTCCATGATGCTTTACCTTCTTCCCATGAACCTTTTTCACTTACAAGAGTCTTGTAAAATAGCTCAAGCTTAGTTAAGGACTCTACACCATCTGTTAAAGTATTGGGACTAAGATCAATCTTTGATAATTCACCAATACATCCAAGAGCACTAGAAACAAAAGTATGCATGAGTTTAATCATGTCTCTAAGTGCCACAAACTTCTTGATAACATTTTTCCTTTGATCTTGCAGAGAAAATAATTTGTCCTGAAGCTACACAATGTAGGACCACCTCTGATTATCTTTATCTTCTACTAACCTAGATGTATCTGCCTGAGTGCTCAACTGGGACTCACTCATCCTTATCTCATTTCTCATATCTAGTGTACTACTAGACTAATCTAGGAAAAAATAAAGTAGTTCATGTTCCTCTTCTTCATAACCTTGTACACTCTCCAATTCCTTCACCACTTGACTCTGTGCATTCACACATTTTCCTTTGATATCTTCCAAATTTATTTCATTAGACTTGATTCTAGTAGACACTTCAAGTGTGGAGATGTAGACCTTCAAATAATTAATCATGCCACGAAGATTCTCCACAACAAAAATAGATGAATCAAAATTAGCATTGGGAATAACCTTTTGCAATTCTTCCAAATCTCTCTGAATATTTATTCTTTCATGCTCATGTTCAAGCTCACTTCCTTCTGCAACTTATTGCTTAACAACACTATTCCTTTTCTTCCCTATTCTGGTCACGTTACCAGAGGTACCTTCTACATTGATATTCTTAGGGCATTCCAAAATAATTTTAGCATAATTATCAACTTCAGCCTCTAACACTTCATATTCAAATATCCAAACTAACCTTGATTCAACTACTTCCATGTGACAAAAATCTATAGACACAAGAAAATTTATGTTTCCGGAGTACCTTTCCACAACACTTACTAGAATCCTAAACCTTTTGTTCATCCTCATCTGAAATGTTCCAAAGAATGCAGCAAGGGAAGTTTCTTGTGCATTTTAACTACCAAGATTTATCATGAAGTTCCTAATTTGATAGGCAATAGTCTCTAAATTTGACCATTCTATCCTTCCTATTATCAGAAATTCTCTAAAAAAGTAAAAGAGAAAACAAACAACCAGATTACCATATCGAAATGTATTCTTCTTACTCTTCTTGATCTCCTTTAAATTATTCAAAAGATGTATACGAAGTAATTCACACAAGTCATATTTCATACCTATTTTAACCATATCAATAGTAGTATGCACAACAACAGTAGAAACTGTAAGGTCATTGTTAGGGATACAGACTTTGTGACTGATGACCATAGTAGCATACCTTATTATCGGATCAATAATCAATCTCAAATCAATCTCTTTCCCTTTAGAATTCACACTGGCAACCTTAATTATTTCTTTCTCATCCATAGCCTTCAGTTTGGGAATTGTTCCAAAGGAACACAAACCAGTTACATCTGTAATAACTTCTTTGGAAATCAAATGTGCCTCATCTATCCACATAGATTCATCATGAATTCTGCTCAACACTATTCAAATATACTTCTTCTCAAATCCAAACAAAGGAACTTTCTGCCAAAAATCCAACTTCTTCTCAACTAATACTTTGTAGGCATCATGGCTTTCTTTCGATTCACTTTCCCAAAGCATGCTCAACTGAGCTGACGACATATCTTCTATCTTACTGTAAACAAATGCATATATATCTTCTGTAGGAAACACTCTCATAGGGATGCAAGATAATGCACCAACATACTCTTCCAACACATTCCTCAAATATCTCTTCAACCTAACTTTATCCACACAATTCAAAACCTTTGAATTATCCATAGCAATAAAAGTGAAAGATTGTGCAAATAGGAATACCTCTTAAAATGCCAACAAGAAATGTATAGATATCCTACTTTCGGAGCTCACTTCAAATCCGTTTGATATCTTCTTCAAACCCTGAAACTCTGAATTACCTTCTAAACTTTCTTTGAATGCTTCTTCGAAAATACATAAGCCTTTAAAATTATCTAAATTTATTCCTTCCATTCTGAACGAGTTTGCAATAAATGCTTCAACTTGTAGGTAGATTGCCTCGAGAATTGTGTACTCTTCCATTCTTTCAAATTCTACAGACTTCATCCTTCACACAAGCGACTGAAAAATACCTTAATCTTGTTACCACATTAAATATACTTCTGTCATGATATGACACAAGTATCGATGAGGGAGTTTATTAGATTTTCTAATGATTGATCCTCCTTAGCCACTATTTTTATTTAGAAATAGGGATAAATTTAAGAAATCCCTCCCTCGGCGAAGGTGTAAAATCCTGGTGAATCTTGTATACTTTCCGATAAAAATATTAATTTTAGTGGAAATTTTTTTCATTTTTGGGGAAAAAAAATATCAATTGACGAATCTTTTCTAATTGCTCAAAGTTTGTGGAAAATCTCGGTGAATTGCAATATTTTTTAAACCAATAAAATATTTTCATTGGTGATTAAAACCTATTTTCAAACTAATAAAATATTTTCATTGGTGAATTAAACCTATTTTCAAAATAGAGAAAAAAAAATGTTAGTGATTAATTTTTTTTTTCAAACCAAAAAAATATTTTCATTGGCAAATTAAACCTAGTTTGAAATGAATAAGAAAAAAATTGGCGAATTAACATAATCTCAAACTAATAAAAAAAAAATAGTGGTGAAATGTCAACGCAAATCAATATAACCATGACCATTTGATGAATTTTCATTGGACGGTTGTAGTTGCTTTCCAAAAGTAAATCTCTGAAGCACTAGATTTGTGAATTGAAACCTTCGGAATAACACTAGAACCGTTAGATGAGGACACGTGGCGAGATCAAGGCTCATCGCTCATCATGGTAATGAAATTGATGGGTTGAAGGATTTTGGTGATGAGCGGTAGAAGAACTTAAGTGGCAGAAATATGCATGTGCATAAAGTTTGTTTTAAAAGAGGGACCACCTAGGAAGAACGTAGGACCAGGGCTTAAAAAATTAAGAACGCTTTACACAAAGGATGTAAAGGCCAAACAAGGCTGAATTATCAACCTTATAAAATAATTGAATCCTTGGACCAAAGTAATGAAGGAAATATGTGCGAAGGATATTCCATATCTGTAAGCCAAATGTCAGCACAAATCAATATAATCACAACCATTTGATGAATTTTCGATGGACGACTGTATTTACATTCTGGAAGTAAACCTCTGAAGCACTGGACTTGCAAATTGAAACCTCTAGAATAACACTAGAACCTTTATATTTTCATAAATGAATAGTTGAAATTGTATTACTTATTAAATCACTTAAAGTCATGACAACCAAAATAATATTAAGGAACGATCAGAACCGTCAAAGGAACTATTGAAAGGTGCAAAATATTAAAGAAATATTAAGGAACTAGTGTTAAAGACTGCACTACTAAAGGAGCCTTTTAACTTTTAAGCACATGTATTTTTTTTATAGTTAAATAGCTGCTAAATGGGGAAGCACCCTATATTAATCAAAAAGATTTTTTACATTCCTTCATTTCCACAAAACATTAAAAACCCAAGTATTGAACGAACATCAATGATTAAGGATTCAAGTGTTGAAATAAATGTTAATTATCACATCAATGATAGTGGTACTAGTGAATTTAAAAATGTTAAGTGTGAGTATTTGATGTCATAATCATTGTCTTCGTTCTAACTTCTATATATACTTCATCAACTTGATGTTCTTCATATCATTTATAATATATTTTCCTTTGATTTCTTTCTTCTCTATTCTCAATTTAACTGTGATATTATGGAGTCTTCATGGCGTGTCATGCTACCCAAATGCTTTTGGGAGAAAAGAAGGGACGATGCATACGACAGATGAAAGTTGGGTATGGTTTTTACAATTCCTTGTGTGCAGGTTGAGGATGCTATAAGAATAATTGTGGGTAGGGAATGGCTTTAGAACAACCCTCGTGCTCTATATTCTAAGGTAGCTTCTAAGGTAGCTTCAGATTTCTTGTCTAATTGCATGGACATTTTGCTCGATAAAGATTTGGTGACGACGCTGGCAATATGTTATTTGTTGCCTTTCATTTACTCTATTTCTTCATTGGAGTTGGTGCTAGAGCATTACAATTTTGAAAGTTGGTTAGCGCCTATTGGTGGAATCTTTAGGAAAGTGGAATTACATGCTTCTACAATGCAGGATCTTTCCCTGGTTAATATGAGATGGGGTCTGCTATGTGATATGAAAAATGAATCATTAAAGAGTCTAGAGTTTTGGAGGAAGGTTTTGGGTGATTCACTTTTCTTCTCTATTATTAGTTTGTTAAATTTGATTCACGTTCTACTCAAACACCCGATTGATGAACTTAGCTAATGTTACAAAAAAAATTAGTAATGAATTGCGTGACATGTCACGTGTCTATATTTTATTGTACAATGTAACAGTTCTTGTAATATGTACTTTGTGACTGGTTTTTTGTCATGGTTAGTGGCTTTTTGGCCACGCTGGTTATGTACTATGTACTTCAGTCTTTAGTAATAGCTACTTAAATTAAAATAATTTTCGTGGCTCCATTCTTGTAAATCCTTTTTGCTTTGATCAATATAAAAATGTGGCTTTTAAAACTAATAGTAATTATCAACATATAGTTCTGATCATAAGTGAGAAAAATTTATTGTGACTTATTAGTGGACATTGATAATGATTAAGGTAAAACAAGACATTTAATTCTCTCTTTTCAATGCATTGAATTACTCTACCTTTCATTTATTCTATTGAAATTCTCAATCTTAGTTTTTGAAGAAAGTGTGGTTGCGGTATTGCGGACAACGACGTGGATTAATGCCATATGAACATTTAGAGAAATTGATTGGATAACTTTATATTGAAAACTGCATGATGTATTGTAGAATCGTAGATGATGATGTCAATAATCTAGTGATCTAGTGAAACAAGATTTTTAATGATTTCATATCATTTGAGCGGCATTGGTGATTTTGAAAATTGACAGCTTGTCAGCTTGAGGTATAGTTTGCATGTAGCTAGGCTGCCAGAGTCTAGACATCAATAAAATTAAACATTTAAATTGTAAATGTAAGGCTTAAGTTACACGAATCAATTAAGTTGGTTTTTTGGTTTGCGCAAATCATGATTATGATTATACCCAACCTCACAAACACACACGTGACACATGTGAGGTGTGCACAGGGATCAGGCTGGTAGTGGCGCTATTGGCCCATAAATAAGGATAGTGAGCACAACTAAAATCATTCGTTGAAGGCTAAAGGATTTACTATTGAGTGCAATGTTTGAATTTTCATAAGGGTTTTCATTTTGTAGGGTTAATAAGGTTTTAGGAAGAAGATGTGGTATTATTGGGGATACTCTAAATTCTCTTGCCTGCAATTATGTAGTTACAGAGTAAAAGACCAATTTCCTTCAAGTTCAAAATGGGTGGAATTGGAAAGAAGTTAATTTGATTGACCTAAATTCTTAGACAAGTTTTGAACCAGGATGAGGAGCTCTGATGGAGATAAGTGCTATCCTAGTACATGGAGGTTGCAAGTAGAAGATGGGAGCAATTTTACTACCCCTTATGTTCTGCATGATTCTGGTTTTCAAAGGGTATAAGTGCATTTTGTATCTTCACATCTCCCCTTTCCCCAACATGGTTGGCCAGGCAAGCCCCATACATTTATTTTCAGTGCCCATGGCCTACCAGGTGTTGATGACGATTTTACTTGTAGCAAACAAGGAAAATAAATTCTTCACAGACAAACTACAAAGAGCCTATCCTTCTTAAAAGATATGGAACAAAGACAATCTAAAAGGGGATTTTTCTTTAATAGGAAAAGATTGGTTTCAGTTCAATCCCAAGTCTCTGATAACCAGGTCATGATTGCACTAGGGTTGCTCTCGGGTATGATGCGATATTGTTGTTAATCCCAAAGGGACTCTGGTTTAGGAACTGAGTTTTCAATTGGATCATAAAGACAAGTATCATGAAATCAAAATATTTGTAATAATATTTCATGATCACAAATTCTTTGCTATCACTTAAGTATATTTAGCATTAAACATTCAACAATTTCATTGAAAATGAAATATTTTCAATAAAATTCCACCCATTCTTTTAATTTTGGAACATTTTCAAGAATTTAACATCTATTCTAAAATAAAGCATAAAAATACTAAAAAATTAAAAGTTTCTCCCGGTTATTCTCCATGCATGCCCCAAAGAATCAACTAAAATAAAGGAAACTACTTTATACATCACTAGATTGCTTCACAACTACATATAAAATGGTGCGAGGTTTTAAAGAGAGTTTTTTTTTTAGTTTGGACACCGAGTAGGTTTTGTATGCACCCTTAAACGGTGCAACATATAGTCTTTTTTGACTCAACTAACAAAACCAACTACAAAAGATTCATGAGATAGGTAGCTATCTAATTGGATATGATATTAATCAATGTGTACGTGCATACAAAGTTTTATGCTGGAATGATTCAAAAAATAGAAAAAAACAATAAAACTTGAAAGATTTTTATGCTCTTTTGACATCCACAAATTCTGAACTTAAAATAAAAAAGGGGTATCCTCTAGCCTTTTATAGAACACAAGGTTTAGATAGGATAAGACAAATACATGAGAGGAAATCCAAGGGACCAATCATATCAAGGCACGTGGAATGTAGTGATGGATAAGAGAATTATAATCAAAGTCAATAGAAGTCAACTCTAATTACACGTTGAAGCTCTTTAGGTGTTAATCTTTAATTATCACCAAGATAATAACTTGAATCAGGATAGTGTGTAGGAACTTTCCATACATTCAAAATGAATAAGTGGAATTTTTTCCCCCACACTTTTCTTGGCTCTTGGTCTACAACTCTCGGGTATGGGATTCATCAGAGGTTGGAGCTTTTTATCCACCACATGCAAAATTATGGGATCTCCAACATTCCAGTGGATTCAAACTCCTCTGCCAATAGCATCCCAAAATAAGTGACCCGACTTGGATATGATTCTATCCATGATTTAAATTTTCCTAACTGTCCATACCCAAACTTTGCATCACAATCTATATCTCTTGCAATCACAAATTCCACACAGTAAATCCCTTTAAAGAAAGAAAACATTTATAACATCTCGTGTAAATAAAACCATTATTCAAATATTAGTACAAAAATCTCATAAATAACACCCTTTCTAGCATATCATTAATCCTCACATATATACTAGATTACTAGAATCATTCGATAACCTCAAAAATTTAAAATTTCATTTCATAATGCAACCCGATACACGGTACACAGTATTCAGCTTTACCAATGAACTTTCCCAAACTTTGGTTCTACCGGACTCCATTTCACCGAACTCCATCTTACTGGAGTACAAACATCAGACCAAAGCCTTCCATTCAAACTCGCATTACCTTTTTCCTTTTCAAATGTTTCCGGTTCTTGGTACCCGATACTTGAAACACTTACATTATGAAGTACTCTTTGATTAGAGATTTCTCTATGCTTTTCACTTCTGGTGATCTTTCAATTTGCTAGCTCCTGCCATAAGAGTTATTTTTCACTTGGGTCCCCAAGTCTTTCAGTCTTGGGGCATGTTGTGAGACCACACAACAACTTGCAACCAATAAAACCAAATTTAAACCAAATTTGAAATTAACTCACTAGTCATAAATTATAATTTATACATATTTTAAAACAATAACTTTTACCTTTACCTAGATTTTGACATAAAAAAGTAAAACTCCACTGGAAACATCTTTGTGTGCTCTAATTAATTCCAATTTTTGGAACTCAGTGAAAAGAATCAGTTCATTAACATTGAACTACATAATATAGTAATCCTCCAAATCCAACCAAGGATAGAGCCTTGCTGCTAGTCAAGCCTCCATAGCCCCGACAAGGTTATCTCCATAATTCCCCCCAAGCATAGGTCTACTACCAGCTAGGCGTCTATAGCCCCGGTAGAGTTATTTGGATAGCCTAAAGGGTTGATTGATTTTTTTTTTAGATATAGCAATGATAGCTCATTTTTCTCTTTTGATATTTCAATGATAGCTCCTTTATCAACTTGCAAGAAATGAAGCCCCGCTATTAGGTTGGGAATTAGAGTGGTAGCGGAGGTTACTTTTTGATTTTTTATTCAATGCAAATCCCTTCATCAATTCACTAGTTCCAAAAAACTCATTTAATAATTTCCTGGAGGTGCGTGTTTCCAACTAAATTTCACTAGTTTATGCCAAATCCTAGATAACTGTAACTCGCTATATGTTAGAAAATATTCATAAATTAAAATTTAGCAACAGACAATTTAATCACCAAATTTAAATCTAAATTTAGAAACATTAGTTACCACCCTTCCGATTAAATTTTATGGCAGCTACTAAAAATTCTACTAGCAATTCTGATTTGATGGCGTTGCACTTCATTAATGGATCAGAGATGTCATGATTACCTTGAAACACGATCACATTATTCTGCATTAAAATTCACACGCCTTATTTTTCATGTATTATTTCTCTCAACTTACCCAGGTGATGACGTGTACTGCCCTGTCGACTTCATTTTCCTTTCTGTTCAGCACACATAAGCACCTTCATAATTAATACAACTCTTAAAATAATATGAAATGACCACTATTAACTTCAAAATCTTCAACTTGCTTGATTCACAATCTTCGTACTGATAAAATTTGAAGCAATTTATCACCAACTATGTGCAAAGAATTAATTTGATTTAACCTTCCGCTCTAAAGATAATTACCTAGCTGCCACCTTGCTTATGATTTCCAAGAATTCACTCGAGGCAACTATGTACCACAACTTCCTCACGACTTTCTATAAATTCTACATTTCTTCTCGAATTATCTACACTTTTTCTTTCTATCTTTCTTATCTTATTTTTGTAATTTTGCTTTGTGCATTTTCATTTGCTTCTTGGCTATGGATACTCCAATTTGCTTAAGCTGCTCTCGCCGCCAGAATGTTTTCTTAGGAAGTATCACATTGCAAAGGCTTGAAAAGGTTTTCTTCATTTAGACTTTCAGTTTCGCTATGCCAAATTTGTGCTTATTCCTTGGGGAAAAGTATGTTGAATCCAGTCGCTACTTTCACTTCTATTTCGATGTGGCTTCTCATTTTGTAGCGTTGCTTCTAGATATTGGGCTACTTGTTGAAGATGTTCACTTGGCCGCCAATTTGATAGTGAGGCCTGAATATCTGGAGAATCTGGATATTATTCTATCTATTTCACATCTGACCATTGGGATTCCCTCCATGTATGATATTCCTCGATTCCTAGAACACGGGGAAGTGGTTCCACTCCGACCTTTCCTTACTGATCTCCATATTCATGACTTTGAAGTTCACCGAGAACTTGCCTATATAGGGTATTTATCCCTAATAGAAGATGCGTCCCATATTGATTGAATAGCTACTACCATCTGCAACTTCACTCAAGTGCTCTTTTTTAAAATTTTTTTTGATCTTCTAAAATAAGGATTTTTGATATCTCATGTATATACATGATACACACACACACACACACACATATATATATATACAACTTTTGGTACATCTTAAAGCGTGTTTTACTATGCATGGTTTTATCATTTTACATTTGACAGTTCAATTTTACAAATGTTTGAATTAACTCTCATGTGTAAGATAGGTTTAAGCAGAATTTTCTAATGTAGAGGCCAGAAAAAAGAAAATAAGAAAAAAAAAGAAGGAAACAAAACAAGGAAACAAAACAAAACAAAATAGAATCCTACAAAAAGAAAACTAACCCTAACTACCCTAACTCTAACATAACAAAAGATTAACCCTAATAAAATAGATTATTTCAATTTCTGCGACTATTTCCTTTGTAGTTTTGGTACAAATTACAGTAGGTTTATCTTTGAATTCATTTAACAGAATTTTGAATGTTCTACTATAACAATGAATTATCTTAAATTTTCTATGTTTAATAATCATAAATTTGAAAGCGTACTTACCAATGACTTGGCTCATATGTATGAAAAAAACCTCATTAAAGATCGATTGCACACATTTCATCTAATGCAACCATACTCTACCTTCCTGCAGCCCTGGTCCATTTCCATGAACGACTGTGTCCATTTCTCTACTTTCTCCTCCTCTAAAAATATTTAGGTCTTTGGTCCTATCTTCACTTTGCATTTTGTTAGACCAAGATATATCACTATTTGTATTGTTATTAGAGAGAGAAAAAGTAAAATTTTGATACTCTGTATCTTGCATAAAACCAAGAAAATTTCCTTTTATAGCTTGTGAATTTTCAGCTTGGAGAAAAATACACATGTTTCCCACTCAGTTTTCCTGCTCCTTCTTGTTATCTACGTTTTCCATGTATAAGGAGAATGATGATTCATCCATGTTGTTTCCTCGTTTCTGATGTGATGTCTCTAAACCTCGACATTCTCACCTATTTTCTTGCAAAACGTTAGGATTTTCTTTATAATAATTACAGTTTTCCAACTGTTTTATGTATCAGTTAGTTTTTTAATATTTCCAATTCCACTAGGTTTAAACATTTTTCTCTTCAACAAGTCCTTTCTTCTAGTAGTTAGAACTTCTTCTGTTAACGAAATCACTTTACTTATGGCCAAACTTACCCTAGTTAAAAAAAATTCACACTCGAGTTCACCGTGATCAGTTGTATCATGAATTCTACACTCGACGACCCTACCAAAAGTGAATAAATTCAAAGGATGTAATTTATGGCTAAATATTTTCTAGAGTTTTTTAACTTCCATACTGAAAAGCCAGCTCGCACTCAATTTCACTTTACAAGCTTCTCACTAAACTCAAGACTAATAATTCGAAGATGCCCTCCAATTCAAAAAAAATAAGGCCTAAAATATTCAAAGATGGCCCTCCTTTTAGTGCCAGTTCTTGTTGACGACAATTTTACTCGCAGCAAACAAGGTGAATAAATTCTTCATAGACAAACCACAAAGAGCCTATCCTTCTTGAAAGATATGGAACAAAGACAATCTAAAAGGGGATTCTGCTTTAACAAGAAAAGATTGGCTTCAGTTCAATCTCAAGTCTCTGATAACCAGGTCACGATTGTACTAGGGTCACTCTCAGGTATGATGTGATATTGCTATTAGTCTCAAAGGGACTATGGTTGTTTAAAATTATATATTTTAGGTACTGAGTTTTCAATTGGATCATAAAGAAAAGTATCATGAAATCAAAAGATTTGTAATAATATTTCATGAACATCACAAATTCTTTGGTATCACTTAAGTAGATTTAGCATTAAGCATTCAGTAATTTCATATAAAATGAAATATTTTCAATAAAATTCCATCCATTCATTTAATTTTGGAACATTTTCAAGAATTTAACATCTATTCTAAAATAAAGCATAAAAATACTAAAAAATTAAAAGTTTCTCCCAGTTATTCTCCATGCATGTTCCAAAGAATCAACTAAAATAGAGCAAACTGCTTTATACTTCACTAGATTGCTTCACAGTTACATATAAAATGGTGAGAGCTTTTAAAGAGAGGGGTTTTAATTTGGACACCAGGTAGGTTTTGTATGCACCCTTAAATGGCGCAACATATAGTCTTATTCGACTGAACTAACAAAACCAGCTACAAAAGATTCATGAGATAAGTAGCTATCTAATTGGCTCTGATATTAATCAATTTCTACGTGCATACAAATTTTTACACTGAAATAATTTAGAAAACAGGAAAAAAGAACAAAACTTGAAAAAAATTTATGCTCTTCTGACATCCACAAATTTCAAACTTAAAATAAAAAGGGTATCCTCTGACCTTTTATAGAACACAAGGCTCAGATAGGATAAGAAAAATACATGAGAGGAAATCCAATGGACCAATCACATCAAGGCACATGGAATGTAGTGACTGATAAAAGAATTGTAATCAAAGTCAACGGAAGTCAAATCCAATTACACATTGAAGCTCTTCGGGTGTTAATCTTTAATTATTGCCAGGATAGTAACTTGAATTAGGATAGTGTGTAGGAACTTTCCATACATTCATAATGAATAAGTGAAATTTTCACCCCCACACTTCATTTGGCTTGAGTTCTTCCACTCTCAGGATTGGGCTTCCTCAAAGGTTGGCGCTTTTTATCGACCGCATGCGAAATACTGGGATCTCCAACATTTCGGTGGATTCAAACTCCTCTACCAATAGCATCCAAGAATAAGTGACCCAACTTGGATATGATTCTATCCATGATTCAAATTTTCCTGACCGTCCATACCCGAACTTTGCATCACAATATATATCTCCTGCAATCACAAATTCCACACATTAAATCCCTTTTAAAGAAAGAAAACATTTATAACATCTCATGTGAATAAAACCATTATTCAAATGTTAGTACAAAAATCTCATAAATAACATGCTTTCTAGCATATCATAAATCCTCACATATATACTAGATTACCAGAATCATTAGACAACCTCAAAACTTTAAAATTTCATTTCACAATGCAACCCGGTACCCGGTACTCGGTATTCAGCTTTACCCATGAACTTTCCTGGAATTTGGTACTACTAGACTTCCATTTTACCGGACTCCATTTTACCAGACTCCATATTATCAAAGTACGAACATCAGATCGAAGTCTTCCATTCAAACTCACATTACCTTTTTCCTTTTCAATTTTTTTCCTGTTTTGGGTACCTGGTACCCGAAACACTTACATTACATAGTACTCTTTGATTAGAGATTTCTCTTTGCTTTTCACTTCCAGCGATCTTTCAATTTGCTAGCTCCTGCCATAAGAGTTATTTTTCACTTGGGTCCCCAAGTCTTTCAGTCTTGGGACGTGTTGTGAGACCACACAACACCAGGAAAGTCCCATGCATTTATTTTCAGAGCACATGGTTGACCTGACAAGTCCCGTGCATTTATTTTTAGAGAGACATTTGTATTACGTTGTCACCAGCGGTCTAGCAGAAGCTTGGTGCTTAAATTTGTATTTATACTATGTAAAGTAACATATGTTTTTATACTGAACAGGAGCTTGGCACTTGCATGCTCCACTCATCTTTAAAAAGATATGTAATAATGTGACATTGTAATTTAGTTGTAATAAAATATATGGTTGTTTTATTCTTCATTATTCATTTATAGTAAAGAATTATTTTTTGAGTTTAGTGTCTATGAATCTATTCAAATAAGTTTTTTTTCCATTAATAAGTTAAGTATTATCTATTTATGAAATAATTGCATGTAGAATTAAAATTGTTACCCTATAATTTTGACATGGAATTGTGATATCTCAAGGTGCCCAATCTGTTAGCCAACAAAAACATAAAGAAGTACAAACGAAAAAAGAAATTTTCCATCGAATTGACAAAAAAACATTATACATTGAAAGTTGTCACTCTTGTTAGGCTTTACTGAAAGGTTATTGATTTCTAATTTTTTGTTGACCTTCTCCCCCAGTTCCTGGTATCATAATTCATTTTATTAAGTCCTTTGCAACGTTAAGTTATTGGCATCTTGGCCTTGATGTCAATCCTATCACATTAAAGTTTAAAACAACTTTAAAACACATGTTTATTATTTATATCATAAATTACTCAACCATTCGATGAAAATTTGATGTATGGTTGTAGTTACATTCTAGAATGAAATGCACAGAGCACTAGGCTTTGGAACTTAAACCTCCAGAATCACCCTATAACTGTTAGATTTACAAAGATCAATGGCTTAGAATTTACTGTCAATGCAGGACTAAATGATGTGTTTTAAATATTGTTAGCCATGTACTAATTGTGTAGTCCAGAAGCAACACATGGATGAAAAGACATTTCATTCACTTTAATGTTAAAAAAAAAGCACTTTCTACTGCTAAGTGATTTTATTTTTAAGTGAGAGGGTCAGCACATGGGGAGATTTCAGTTTTCAATTTTCTCATTGCAGTGCACCACCCTATTCTAGGTTCCACAATTCCACTTCCAAAAAATCCATTCCAGTAACCTAGTTTCCATGACTTTCAACATTAATCTTTTCAAGAATCAAAATCCAGGTAAGTGAAAGAATTCTTCCAGCTAGTTTCATCGTTTGAAGTTTCTTAAAATCTTATTTTGTCAAACTTTGAAGTTTAGGTTTATGGTTAAGAGACTTAAGAATTAAGAAAAATTAAGGAGGACTAATAGGGAATTCACAATTTCACATTGTATAAGCATGTTTACCACCAGTACCACTAGAGCAATGCCAGATAAAAAGTACATTATGCAAAATTGCTTAAAACCTCATGTTTCACTGATGAATACCATGATATTTATGAACCTGAAACCTATGGTAGGCATACCTGAGAACTTAGATTTTCATCTCAAAATAAGGCTACAAATCAAATGCAAGTTAATAGTTTCAGTGCACCGTGGGTAACTGGATTAGGGCACATGATGTTACATGAGGTTTTCCCTTGCCCAAAATTTATCATGGTCTG
This sequence comes from Sequoia sempervirens, assembly GCA_007258455.2. Lineage (NCBI taxonomy): Eukaryota > Viridiplantae > Streptophyta > Pinopsida > Cupressales > Cupressaceae > Sequoia > Sequoia sempervirens. Next base: position 213,961,413 of record VDFB02256132.1, on the reverse strand, counting down.
TTCCCAAAATTATGATGATAAGAAAAGAGAAATTGTTAATAAAGATATAAAAGAAGAATTTTTATCAATTATTGTAGAAGAACTTGGAAAAGTGTTGGGGTTTACAACCGAAGAATTTGGAAATGTCCACATTGACCTAGAAAAGCTTGCTAGTGATTATGAAGCGGTGATGAAATCGAGAAAATTTATTTCTTAAATAAAATAGTTTAGGATAGAAACAAATTGAAAGGTGATCACAAACCTCCTTATGATTTGGATATTTTTAAACCATGGGTTCATGATACTATTTCCATGCTAGCATTTTTCCTCGGACTGGATAGCAATTTGGAAGTGGGTGCAAGCCTCCTTGAAATGGTATATAATATCCATCATGGTGTTCCACATGTCAAATATAATTTTACTGAGCACATTATAGAATCCATGCATAAACAATTTTTAATGATTAAAGGAGGTTCCACCAAGACATTTATGTTCACAATCTACTTGTGTTATCTTTTTCTATTCAAATTTAGAGGAATGTTTCAGACCAACAAGCTTCAGATTTAGCTCTACAGTAATGTTGAGGAAAATAAAATGGCTCCAGTATATGAATGGACCACTGAGATAAGGATGCATGATTCTCAAAGGAACTATAGTCATTTTTTAGACTACTTTTTGGCTCCATTGCATCAAGCAATTACAAATACTCCAATGCCTAGATTGCCTATGTCATGTAGAAACTACATTCAACTAGGAAAATAAATACAATTGGTTGATTGGTACTTAATGGAAGAATATATTGTGCTAAGATTTTATGGATTGGGAGTACAACCATAAAAACTTCCAATACATGTGACAAAAAGGGTTTTTGCATTGGAATATGTAAGGCAGATGTAGAGTACTGATGAACTAAACTTTCACAATCAGCAGAAGAAGACCTTATTTCCTTCTTTACCTTTTTCATGTGGAGGGTTCACATTCGATAGAAAAGCATTTAGTGTGGCACACAATTTTTTTTATTTTTTTTTATTTTGATCCTATCTATCACTGGTAGTATGATCCATGTGACACCATTAAAGAAATGATTGTGGCCAATAGGAATGCTACAAGTAGAATTCAACATCAAAGTAAACCCTTACTTGAAAACTTGAGAAACAAGGATTCTTGGAATGAGGTGAAAATTGCAATGGAGAAAAGTGTTGTTGAGAATGGTATTTCTTTTGAACAATTGTTAGTAGAAATTATGGCATTGCATCGAAAGACAATTAGGAGGTACAACAATTTTTATGAAAAAAGTGATAAACCATCTAGTAGAGTAAAAATGCTAGATTCTCTAGAGAAGGAAGTTATAGATAAAAATTGGTCAGGATAAAAAAATTACCGCCTTTTGGTCTATGAGGAAGGATCTAGGTGATCCAAGAGCTCTTGTAGAGTATGGAGATAATGAAGAAGATCACGAATTTAGCAAACTGTGGAATATAGAGCATATCGACGAATATGAAAATAAAGAAACTGGTGATGAATGTGATGATGATAGGGAAGAACAAATCCATGCCAATTTCAAACTTGGTTTAAGTGAGGCCACAAAAGAAGCATATACTTCAGGAGTAGCCATAGCTGAAAAAATGGGTTATGAATGTGGTCCTTTGGGGTCCCAAAGACAAGGCCCTTAGACGGTAATAGATTTAGAGCATAGAAAACTAGTTGATAAATCGAGCCTTGGGCTTGGAGGTGAAAAAGTAGACCAAGGGCATACAAGTCAATTTGTTAGAGCTTCAAATCCTCATCCTCATGGTCAAATACACTCACAACTAGGACATGTCGATGGTGGAGAGCTTAGTGCAATTGGCACTACCTTTGGTGGTGATGGTATGGGTAGTAGTACTAGTAGTGGTCAACATGTGTTAAAAAAATAAATTACACAAAAGAGGACAAAAATAATAGATACCACAGAAACACCAGGTGATCAAGGCATACAAAAGTGGCAAAGGATTTTGAAAAGTCCAAGTCACACTGCCAGTGGATCCACCACAAAGGAGTTATTTCTAGGAGCTCCCCCACTGCCAGTTAGTGTGGCTGCAACATCATTAACAACTGCAAGTATTCCTATTCCTTCGCCATTCAAGCATTCGATTGTCCGTGCATCCCTAGGTTTTGATTACATTGAAGAGTTTAAAAAGAAATCAGACTTGAATAAAAAAGAAAAGAAGCAATTGATGGAGAGTGTGTCTACTATAACTTTAGAGCCTACAACAACCATGGTACTACCCACATTTGACACAACTAAAGAAATCATGGAATACACAATTCTTGTTCCCACAGTTCAAAACAAACCAACAAATTAGATGGGTCGATCTAAATTCTAGGTGAACAATATTCAATTGGATTTTTTTGGACTCAAAAACACTGAAAAAAATAATGTATCAAAGAAGAACAATGAATTGGTGTACACATCATTGCTAAAGCAAGATAGAGAGAAAAAAGGTTGTAGACTCAAATATAAAAGTTATAGGAAGACCTAGAAAATGAGAAAGCAAAGAGGAAAGCAATAGATAACAAGAGAAATGAATTAGAAAAAAGAATAAAAAATATGCCTCTACATCAACAAGCAAACAGGATAAAAAAATGAGAGAGAAGTGAATGAACTGAAGCAAAGGTTAGATGAGAGCAACAAGAAATATGATGAGGAAAAATCCACTTTAGAAAAATTAAGACTAAGCATTGCGAATGGAAATACACAATGGGAACAAAAATTGGAGAAAGAGAGAAAAATAAATGAAAGATTGGAGGCAGAGTTGATGGAAGCAAAAAATGAAATTAAGTCTTGCCAAAATAAGTTATCTATGTTTTATACAGAAACAATGAGGCATATGAAACAAAATATCTGGGATGAAATAATGCAGAGGATTGATCATTTGTGTGACATGTTTGAATTGATTGATGCTATCAGACAACATTATAAGAAGCTCAACAAATATTTAGTGGACAACAAAAATGTGTTGGAATTAGATAAATTTGCAAATCAAGTTCAACAAACAGTCTACAAAGCTAGTGGCAATGTTTTGAAATCAAAAGGGATTACTAATTAGCTTGCTACATCATTGATGTTGTCATTTATAATTGAAAAGTGTTTGAGAATGTGTGAAACAAAGGAATATTTGCATTTGGTTGTAGACAAGATGAAGAAGGTGGATGAAAAGGTAAGGAACTACACAAAGCTTGGTTTGCTAGAGGCTTTTGACACAAATGAGCAATTCATTGGAAATAATAATTTTAGAAAGAAGATGGAAGGTGCAAGGAAGATTGATTTGGACCAGTTTCCTTAGAACCTAGATGTGGTGAACTATTTGGATTCCGTCAAACCATTGCTAACCTTGAATGCAAAATTTACTAAAGAATCCAAGACAAGTTCCAATTTCAATCATGAATTGTTAACAAATCTTCAAGTCAAACAACATCAGTTAGAACAAATGACAATTCCACCACCTGAACAATGGAAGTTACTATAAAAGTTGATACAGTGATTTGATTTTTGATAATATGAGTTTCCAAGTTCCAACTCAACACTGTGCAAAGTTGTCTTTGAGAAATATTTTGCATTGCCAATGCCTCTATGTATTCCTTCATGTGAAAATCAATAAAAAAGCTCAAATTCAGACTTTAGTAATGTGTTGATGTTCAATTATCTGTATTATTTATTTTATCATTTGAAGAAAAAGTATGGTAGTGGTTTCAACTACTAGATACACATTAAACGATTGTTGATGTTCATTGTTGTATATGCTACTAACACTATTGTTAATATGTTATTAAGCATTGAGTTGAGTGATGAATCACTAAGTACATGTTCAAGTTTTACTTTTAACAAAATTAAAATATGAACTATAAGGTGATTTTAATTCCAAGAATCCATAATCTTAGTGAAATTGCATTACAATTCACAAATCAATACTCAAACTCCATGATTACATATCAGATCCACTAAACATTTATATGAATTCATGCTTTAATCAAGGTACTTTAACTGGTTCATCAAACCAAAGCCAAAATTAAAACATACATCAATGCATAATGACAAAGAAGATTAATGAAAGATCATTGATCAAATTTCATTAATAATTCATGTAAAATGTTACAGTTGGAGAGATGATAAACTCAAAATAAGGGAGCAAAACAAGCTTCAGGTCGAGATGTACACATGTCACATTTTCATTTGATAGACTATAATGGCCATTTCCTTAAGAAATGGTTACAACAAACCAAAAAGATTCTCATGAGCAATCATCCACTCCTTGGTTGCAACATGACTTGAATTAGCTGGTCCTTGAGACCTTAATATTTCCACTTGTTTCCATAATGCTAGCTCTGTTTCAAGTTCAACAAAATTTTGTTGACTCTTATTATATTCATCAATAAGCTCATTATACTCACTTCTTGTTATCCATAACTTTTAAACTAGTGTCAACAATTTTAAACTTCCCCTCCTTTGGTCTTTCGGGTCTTTTACCTCATTCATTTTCAATGACTTGCTATTTATTTCTCTTGGAGAATGCTCAAAGTCACAGTTTTTGTGCTTTTCTTAACCTTAGTCACTAGTCCTCCAATTTTTATAACCTTGCCACAGAGTTCTAAATTTTCAAAACTTCCTAATTCCCTGACTTGGTTCACTTTGTTGAGTTGCAAGTCTTTGTTGGTCATCTTTGTAGTTGACGAGTTGGAGGTTTCCAAAAATTTGAAACTTTTGACTTTGGTTCTAAGGTACCAAGTTTCTAGGACCATGTGACATTATGGACTTATCTTGGATTTTAAAGGCACTGCCATCTCATTGAATGCTATGTACTGACTAACCTTGAGTTGTCTTTTCAGGAATTTCAAAAAGCATGCAAGTTTAAAGGCTACCTTTTCGAGGAATGAAATTGAATGTTGCATTTAATGCATGTCCTATCAAAATAATGACATAAGTGGGTGTCGAAGTTTTACTAAGTCATTTAGCTTGCATTCTCATTCTTTGCCAATTCCAGTACTTCTCAAGTGCAAACATTCTATCTCCGTGAATTTGCATTCATGCAGAGTGGAATTCAAAATCATTGGTCTAGCGTGAGGCACACTGAAATTGGGCACCTCAATTTGGAGGAGTTTTTGGTGTGCCTGGAGCAAAGTAAGAGAACACCATTGGAAGATAAATTTCTATAGAGCGGTTTGGTGCACATGGGAGGTTTTCCCGAGGCTGTACAAAGTGTGAACCTGGTGATTGCATGTGCAAGGGGCTACATTCCAGAGACTCGGGAAATTAGAGATGTGGAAGGGTCAATCATTGTGAGAATTACTCTTGAAGTCATTTCTTGCACATTAAGCATTCTAGAGAGGGAAACTGTAGAGGAAATGTCTGTAGCTGTTGGTGACGATTTTTTCAGAATGAATGAGGAATTGTGCAAAATTCCATTGTGAAGAATTGGTTGAAGTCTGAGAAAAAGGGTAAGTCTTAGTTTCCCTCAAAGCTTAAAAGGGTTCATTTTAAGGCTGAAATTTCAGATGCTATCACCTTGATACATCATGTGGTTGGTAATGCATATTTGGACTCTTTTGAATTTTGGATGTGCCATTTTATTCTACTGATTTGTAGTGAAAATAAATTCATTAATTGGACTGAGATTATTAGTTATCATTTAAATGAGCAATTGATAAATTTTTGGCAAACTGTTGCCTTCCACATGTGCTCATACTTGGTTTACATTGTATCTAGTCAAGACATTGTCTGGGCAGGGTTGGAACCACAAAGGTCTCTGATGTCGGACACACCTATGTATAGAAGTTTTCCATAACTCACATGTCAATGATGCATTTTTAATGGAAATTGTGAAAAGAATTGATGGAAAACCTGAGCTTCGGGTTTCAGTTGAAGCAGATGCTCTAGTATTGAGGTTTGGAAGTTTCTACATTTAGTTCAACAGATTTACTTATCTTAGAATTGGAGGTTTTGAGAAGGATCCATTGAAATTTCCCTGTTACCCAAGTGATTTCCTGGTTTTTCTTGAAGTTTGCTGGCAGATGGCCATTGTAAATGTTAAATATTTAAACTTGGGAAAGAAGGGGTATGATTTTCCATTATCCATGCCTTCATTTTCTTGCAAAATTAATAATATTGCTAGGGGTGTGGAGAAATCCCTGAATGAATTCAATTTTTAGAGTTTTCCCATGAGAACTAATTTTGATAGCAAGGGTTATGTTAAGCAAAATTTGTATTGAGCTAGCAGCTATGAACATCGCCCTAATATTGAATATTTTTGGGAAGAATGTATAGATAAAGGTGAGGTGTATAGAATAAATTTCATGAGATTGACCCTAAGGCAAATACAAGCTTTTGGTATTTCTTTCAATATTCCAGAAGATGTACAAGAATACTCAACAATCATTGATCTTGAATATCGCCCCCCTACTACTAAGCCATCGTACAAAATTAATTGGTCAAAGGATGAATTTTTAGACTTAATGGTCCTTTCTACCCCTGTTTTGAGAAGAACTTCAAATTGGTTAAATAGAAAATGGCGCCAAAGTGCGGGTTCTCCCCATGAGCAAATAGTTTCGCAGATAAAAGAGCAAGGGATTATACAAGCCTCTAGCATAAATATATCAATTGGAAAGTAGTCAATTAGGCCGTCTGGCACTGGTTTACAGTTAGGAGAAGATGGCGAGAAGCCAGAAGACATTGGGGAAAAGCTAAATCAATTTGTGAATAGGATAGTGTACCCTCAGTACCTAAGAAAAAAGCTAGTCAAGAAAAGTCAGTTCCTATAGACTCTGAGGGAATTTTTGAACAAATAATCGATGATAATTCTTTTCCCACATTCTTTGAAGTTCCCCTTTCTCCAATACAAGATACTCCTGTTTCTATTCAATCAACTGAAAAAAGAAAAGAAAATGTAAGTGTTGAAAGTAGAGACACTGGATTAGTGGAATCTTCCCCAACATGGTTAAAGAAAGTAGTCGAGAAGAAAATAAAGAATATTCCTGCAATGAAAATTGAAGTAGATATAGTTGACATACTATTGTAGGATCACCAGAAGCCCAAAAAGGCTAAGAGGATGTCATGAATTGTCACCAATTCCACTACTGGGCATCAAATGTTGGAGATTGTTGATCCATAAAAGGACCTAAACGAAAATGAGATAACGAAAGCTGACTACAAGGTTACTCATGTTGATATGGGGCCATCTAATTTAGAAGGTGATTTATATCATGTTGATTACTCTGTTAATGCATTGATCAAAAGAGAAAAAGAACAAAAAAAGGAGAAACTTCAGTTGCAATCTCATATTCTTTCTTTAAGAAATTTTATTTCATCAATTTTGACTCTGACCACTGAGGAAGCCTCAAGATCAAATGTTCAAGGTATTTATTTTGACACTGTGCAACAGGTCAGGAAAAATTTAGGTTATGCTAAAGCTGTTAGCGAATGGATAAAAGGGCTTTATCAGGATGGCATTATCTACATTAGTAAATTTAGGAAATTCTATGTTAATGTGTCTGATAAAAGAAAGGAACTGGTAGTTGAGCTCCAACAGATCAAAAGAGAACATGGTAGCACATTTTTGGTTTCAAGGGAAATTGCAGAATTACTCTCCATGGAGCACACTTTGTTAATAAAAGAAAAATTGGTGGATGACCCTAGAGAAATTGATCCTAGTTGGTATTATTCATTGGAGTGGAAATTGTCAGTATATGAAGATTATATCGAGGAAATCAATAAAGTGTTACAAAAATAATTTGACATATTGATCTAAAGATCAAGGAGAACTTCAATGCTCTTGAAGTGGACCTCACAGATGGGTTCGATGAAAAGGTATTGGATGTTTCATACATGATGAGGGAATTTAAAGAGGTATATCATAAATAAGTAGGATCCTGAGATAGCCACTAGAAACTCATTCAAAAAATTGGGTAACTTACAGACCTATATGAGTGTATTTAAGGCAGAAAGTGACAACATCTATGAAACACTGGCTGAGTCAGACCGTGCACTTTCAAAATGGAGAAAAAGGCTGCAAATCACCATGACTCTAGGAAGCAAAAAAATCACCGCAATTGTCACCAAGTACCGGGAATATAGGCAAAGAGTAGAGGCATAGGAGGCGTTACTGTAGCAACAGGAGGTGGAAATAATTGGAAGCTAAAGAGTTGGTGTTGGGACTGCTGATTTGTTTTTATTTTTTATGTTATTTTCTTTAATTTGGCTCCCTTGATACTTCAAAGAATTTTTATTTTAATTTCTAAAATGGTTTTCTTCAAGAAACCGTTATCAAGAAAATTTGTTTTACTCATTAGAAAAAAAAATACTTTGTTATTTTTACTGCTTTTCTATTATTTCAATATAGAAATACAATGGTGAAGTTCATGCATACCTAATCTTTGAGTTATGGTGTGTGGATTGATTTTTATTTTGTTGAGTAGTTTACTAGTAGATTATCTATTATTGAAATGATAGTTTTTTGGTTAGTTTCATTGTTGTGGAATGTTTATCTGTGAATAAATATTTTATGGTGATGGATGCATAAGGATTTCTCTTTATAATTTAGGTGATTTGGTAGTTTAAGCTTTTATCGTTTAAGTTGTGTGGATGCCTTTATAAGTTATTTATGTTGAACTGTTAGCTTTTGTTAGCTTATAAGTTATGGATGTTGAACGGTTAGCTTTTGTTCAAGGAATGGATTAATATTCCTTTCAATTATTTATCGTTTTCCAGTGTATTATCTATTATTGGAATGATAGATTTTTGGTTAGTTTCATTGTTGTGGAATGTTTATCTGCAAATAAAGATTTTATGGTGATGGATGCGTAAGGATTTCTCAGTATAATTTAGGTGATTTGGTAGTTTAAGTTTTTATTGTTTAAGTTGTGTGGATGCCTTTATAAGTTATTTATGTTGAACTATTAGCTTTTGTTAGCTTATAAGTTATGGATGTTGAATTGTTAGCTTTTGTTCGAGGAATGGATTAATATTCCTTTCAATTTGCCAATGGATTATCTATTATTGGAATGGTAGATTTTTGGTTAGTTTCATTGCTGTGGAATGTTTATCTATGAATCAATATTTTATGGTGATGGATGCGTAAGGATTTCTCAGTATAATTTAGGTGATTTGGAAATTTAAGCTTTTATTGTTTAAGTTGTGTGGATGCCTTTATAAGTTATTTATGTTGAACTGTTAGCTTATAAATTATGGATGTTGAACTATTAGCTTCTGTTCAAGGAATGGATTAATATTCCTTTCAATTATTTATCATTTTCCAATGGATTATTTATTATTGGAATGATATATTTTTGGTTAGTTCCGTTGTTGTGGAATGTTTATCTATAAATAAAGATTTTATGGTGATGGATGTGTAAGGATTTCTTAGTATAATTTAGGTGATTTGGTAGTTTAAGCTTTTATTGTTTAAGTTTTTTGGATGCCTTTATAAGTTATTTATGTTGAATTGTTAGCTTCTGTTAGCTTATAAGTTATGGATGTTGAACTGTTAGCTTCTGTTCAAGGAATGGATTAATATTCCTTTCAGTTATTTATCAAAGATTGTGTGAATGGAAATGCAATAGGAATTTATAAGTAGTGTGATAAGTGTTGTTTTTAAAAATGATGCAGAATCACATATCAAATTCAATACCATGGAATACAATATAAAATATAAAATATCACAATTTCATGGAATACAATATAAAATATCATCAACTATAGTTTGGAATATGATTCATGAAGTGCAATATAAAATAAAATATCATGAAGTACAATGATTCACAATTTCATTGAATACAATATAAAATATCATCAACTACAATTTGGAATAATGGAAACTAATTCATGAAGTGTAGTATAAATACCTAAAATCTCCTAATTCTCTTCCATTTCCCAAATGGAGTTAGGGTCCTCAAACTGATGTTCATCTTGAGATAAAGTAAAAGAGTCATCTTGATTCTAAGTCTACTCTTCATTTTCTTCATCTTGTGTCTCAAATTCAACATTCATTGTGTGATTTGTGTCAATGTCATTTGTCCTAGTCCCACTGCCACTGCCAATGCCACCAGTACTAGCATTTGGAATTTGAGTGTTGCACAACTCGGTCCCTCTTCTTTCACATGCAGACCTCCAGATTGCGAGTGCCCTTTCAAAAGGAATTTTTTTGACATTATACAGAGTTCCTTTCATCCTCAAGAAATTTTCTAAATTCTTGTCTAGTTTGTTTCTTAACTTTGATTTCAAAAACACCAACGTACTAAAAACTCTGTCATCCTCCACTGACCCCAATATCATTGTTTGACATAAATCAGCTAGTTTGAAATATTTTGATATCGAATCATGTAATATTTCACTTTGACCTAAGTTTGTCGAAACCTTTTTTATTGATCTTTGTTCAAAGGCCTTCTCTGTGCCCATGGATTTATACTGGTCCTTCATAGCTATTGCAAAACTCCTACATTTTGTTGTCTAAGCTTAGCTTCATTTAAATTCCTTCTATTGTCTTCTCATTGTATGTTACACTTTTCAAAAATTGTTCGATCAAGATTTTTACTTTATCATGAAAATATTTTGGGTTAACTCAGTTTACCCAAAATTGAGGATACACAATACCCATGGCTTCAAGTATTTCATGTTGAGGGAATCTTTCACGAATCTCTGAGGAAAGAGATTTTACAATTTCCTTCAAATTATCACTAACAGATTTAACAATGTCATTAAAATCTTCCTTGTTAATAGCTACATCTCTGCTAGAGCGCCTAACTGTCTTACAATGGTACATTAGTATCTCATATCCACATACATAGATACATAAGTGCCCACTTGCATTAAACTGTAAATAATTATCAGGATTATTCAAATTACTAATTTTCTGCCACATGAAATAATTTGGGCCTTCTTATGTTAGATCTAGATATAGATGATCGAGGGCCAAGCATTATGTTTATGTAGATTGGCATATTGATATATATACATAGTTATATCTTGGGATTTCTTCAAAATATTTTTCATCACATCCAGCATGGGGAGAAGACTAGCTAAAGTCAAGAGTGCCTCTATATTGCTTAACCTATGTAAGAGGTCAGGAGCTTTGTCTACTGTGCTGCGATGCTTGTACATCACTCCAATCAAGGATTGATATTCTGAAAGAACTTGTTGCAATGGTCCATGCAGGGATATCCACCTAGTATCAACATCCTTGAGAAGCTTGTTTCTTGGTGTTATTCCCTCAACAAAATTTTGAAATTCTGCAAAATGTTTGGGACTTCGATAGAAGTATGCGTGGATCTTGTAGACTAGATTTTAAACTTTTGATACTGTAGGAAACTTGCTTACAATTTTGAATGCTAAATTCATTCTATGGGCCATGTAGTGAATTCCAAGCATTTATGGTGCACAAGTATTTTGTAACTTTGTGCAAAGATTGATCCTTTGACCTTGCATCACTGCAACTCCATTAGCTCCTACACACACCAACTTTTTGGCAATTGTCAACTCACCCATACCTACAATTTCATTCAAAGATTTCTTGACTAGTTCAAATAGATTTTATGATGTTGAAATGTCCTTCATTTTATGAACATAGAGAAGATGAGCTTGGAAAACATGTTTTTGTACATTATAAAAATGCATACAGACCCAAGAAGTATTGTCTATCGCAGTAACTTCATCTAAAGATAATGCAATGAAACTTGACTCTTTTACTTTCTCCTTTAAATCTTCCTTTTCCATTGCAACAAGATAGTTTTCCCATTCCCATCCAACATCTATTGACCAATGTGAGAAGAGAAAGTGAGGAACACCCAAATAAGATAATAAACTACAATATTTTGGGTAGTCTGTAATAGGACACCCTTTGGACAAAATATGAAAAACAACACTCATTTGAATAGTTTTTGATAGATTTGTTGCTTCCATTGCTTTTCCAAATTGAGCCTCAAGTGTACCTTGACATGAAGCAAGCTTCAACATTCTTTGGTCATGCTCTTCATATTCTGTGGCATACCTAACATGAAGACATTCTTCCTTTGATTTCCATCGTATGACTGATTTTTCCATTTCGTCTATGATTTTTTTTTCATAAACTTTATTGATATGATTTTCTATAGTGTCAAGCTTTAGCTGCAACATCTTGTCTCTTCCAAATTTCCAACTACAAATCATACATTTGGAAAATGTTGTACTTTCAATATCATTTGCTTTCCCCACTAGTACAACGAATGGGTACTTTGACAACCAACCAAGTTGAAAATTCCTTGTCATTTCCCACTCACGCCCATTTTTTATTTGCTTTTTTTTTTCTTGCTACCAACATCATCCTCATTCAAGTCAATTATCTCATTCTAGCTAACCAGGGTAACCCTTGGAACATCTTTTGTGGTATTTCCATCCTCATTTGATACATTTAGATTTAACTCAATGAAATTCTCACCTTGACCTTCTGGTGGCAGTGAGGTATTGTTAATGCCTTCTTCATTAATATTTGGTGGAAGAGTTGATGATGTAGCTCCATTTTGATCTGATGGATTAGAAGATTTTCCAATTCCAAAGTAATACTTAATGGTACCTCTACATTTTGGGCATTTTGATGGCCTCCTAGTCTCTTCACTACCCTAAGGATCAAGAGTCTTACCCTTGCTACAAGACATATTGATCTCTCACTTTGAATAAAAGCTAGAAAAAATGTCTTGTTTAAGAAGGATAGAGAATATAGATCCCATTCCCTACTCAATATCATATTTAAGACTAAAGCAAGAATGGAAAAGAGATAAAGAAATCTTATTATTATAACTAATAATACTATGAAGAAATGATCACTCACCTTTAAGTCTACGTTTTTGACTTTTGCTGACTTTCGAATCAAGAAGTAGAACCTCAAAACTGAACAAAATGTGTAATAATAAATGACAGTTTCAATTGTATTTATATCAATCCATATTTGGCAAATTCTGTGGGATTTTTAAATGGTATATTAAAATTTGGCGAATCCCGCGTGCTTATACAATGATACGTTGTAATTTTTAAGGCAAAATGTGTCCTCAAATGTAATTATTTTTAATGTTATTGGAAAAATAGGTCCTCATAAGCAACTATTTATAAATTTTAATTGGAAAAATCGGTCTTCACAAGCAACTGTTTATAAATTTTAACTGGCGAAATGGGTCTTGATACAATGTTGTTTTAATAGTATTGGTGAATATGTAGGTGTTTTATTACATGCTTCTAAAATTCCAGGCGAAAATATTAGTCAGTCCATTTGAAACACATAGTTTGTTATGGAGAATTTGTTGCTTAAATATGCCTCAAAATAAATCGTTGGAAAATGGACATGCATTGGACCGACAATTCATAAAGTCTAGGTGATTTGGACACCTTTTTGGGTGAAATTAATTCACCAATTTTGACTTGGCCAATTTCTAAGATTCGCCACTAAAGTTTTCTCTGTTTAGAAATTGATGGGAGTATTTGCACTGGAGGTTGGAATAGATAAGACTATTGATTCCTTTCTCCAAATCCTTTTCATTTCCTTTCTCGTTTCTTCTGGATCAATGATTTAATCTTTCTTCTTTTCCAGATATATATTTTTCTTTCTTTTGTTGTAACTATCGGGGTGTTCCAGATTGCTGCACTTACAAAATACAACATTTTTCTTTCCATGTTCCCTTTCATCCAATAGACTAACTTTACATCTATTCTTTTTGCTCTTAGAACATTTTTCAGAGAATGATAAAGAATCATTCAATTTACTTTTGCATTGCTTTGCCTCATGACCAGATTTCTTATAGGATTAACAAATACCATTGAAGGATAAATACCTTTTAGCATCATGTCATTTGATAGGAATTTTTTTGAAATTGCTTCTTAGCTCCTTGATTTTTCTAGTTTTTGTACCATGTCTTCTTACCAGTGGATTGCTTTGCTTTAGAATTATAACCTTCCTCAAACCCTAAATGACTCTTATCCATTTCTGATCTTTGAGAGGTAATCTATTCATCAAGCATCACCAAGCTTATCATAAATTTTTCTTCAAAAATTCTTTCCTTTTCGAGATCAGATCTCAATATTTCCACTTCTTCTTCTAACTTTATGCATTCATCCATCTTCCTTTGAATTTCAATTTCCTGACATTCTTCAATTATTTTCTTCTCATCTAATTGTTGCAGCAGGAAAGATATGATTTCTTCTCCTTCAACCAATAGATCACATGCTTCAACACTTTTACTTTGTAGCTTTTCAATGTACACATTTTCTTTCATCAACTTTTCCTTCATATCTTCCATTTCTTCTTAATATTCGGCAAAGACTACTTCCAAAGGAAAAAAATTCCCATACTCAAATTCCAGGACCTTCCTCAAGCTGTTAGGCTTCTTCTAAGGAACTAAGCTTTGATGCCAATTGTTGAACATCCAAAATATTGAGAGGGGGGGGTGAATTTGTATTCCATAAAACCATAATAAAATCCACTTAAACATTATCACAATTTTGACTGAACTGATAAGAGAGAACATAGAAACAAGTCAATGCAACCATACACATGAACACCAAGATTTTTATGTGGAAAACCCAAAATGGGAAAAACCACGGTGAGGGTTAAGTCACAATATATTATATCTAGATACAAAATATTACGGGGCTCACTACCAAGATTCATTATCCTTAAAAGGCTCACTACCTAAGTACAAAAGATGGCTATCTGCCAAGATACAATGATAGTGGCTCACTGCCAGAAGATTGAACTGATAGGATACACCTTCAATGTGCAGGGTTCAGTTCCACTAAAGCTTAGAATAAGAAGTACTGCCTCACACAATAGTCGCTCAAAAAAAATAGACTGATCCACAATTGATAAAACATTTAGGCTCGAACCTTTCTTCCACACACTTTTCTTCTTCACACTTTCTTCTTCTTCATTCTCTCATCTCATTCCTCAAAACATATTACATATATACAAGTACACCTTGTTCATGAATTAGGTCAGCCTAATTAGATGAACACAAAAATAATCAAAACCTTCTTCATCAACACCATATAAGATTTAAACATTTTATCCACATAGTGCATTATACCAAATCAGCTAACATCCATAAAACATAACTAGCCTTCATAATATATTGCATACACCGAGTCAGCCAAGACTAGAAAAAAACTCTCTAAACCAACAAATAATCCTTAAATAAAACACCTTCTAGATTTGAGAACACATTAATTTCCCATCATACTACCAGCATAGAGACTATCAACAGAACCACGACATAATAATTTCCACCTTAGTTGAATGTGAAGTCTCCCAAACAGTATGCCACACATAGAACAATAGTAGGATACAAAGTTAAACTATGTCATAGATAAATCTCTTCTCACAAAAAAAAAAGTCTCTAGATCTAGGATATAGCTATTTGAATGAGTCAAGTAAACATGGTTAAAAAAGAAGAGGATATATTAGATCTTGTGGTGAATTTTAGACTCAAATACCAACACACTGATCCATCACAAAAGGGTATTACCGGAAGAGAACAACTTCTAGTAAACCAAGCATACTTCCCATATAGCTATCACCATGTTGACATCAATGAAAACATAGGAAAAACCAACACAACCATCCATACTTCATGCTCATGTTGCAAGACTTCCAAGAAACAACACACAAGCAACACTTTAACAGTTCTTAAAAAACAAACAAAAATAGCTAATAGAGGACACTAGACCAAACATCATAACTAAAAAGCTAACCCCAATCATTAGTGAGAAACTTGAAAAGTTCCTTGTGACTATTATCATTATCACCAAATTTTCCACATTCATTTTTCATGTAGCAAGTAAAGGGTGGTTGTTGATCTATGCATAACTTTAGAGCTAAATTTGGAGAGATTCACCATCTTCTTCTCAATGTCCAACACTTTCTTTTCAAGTTCAGTAATCTCTCCCACCATTGCAACACACTGAGGGTAGTTGTGGATCACACCTAGAGGGTCTATGCTGTAATTTTCCATGCTAAATATGCACTTAGGCTTGCTTTTAGAAGTGTTTTAAAAATATTTCAAATCAAACCCTCTCCTCCTCATCAGTTGAGAGATTCACCTTCTTAATAGCATCCTCAACCTCCTTCTTCCAAGAAATCTTTGGGTGGCCTACCGGATGGTTGGATCTTCTCAACTGGGAACTACACATCACTACCTCAACCTTGTATTCTTCAACACTATCAACAAAAATGTCCTTCTTGACCAAAAATGACCTTGTTGAAGTTTTCTACTTTTTGGTAGGGGGTTTTTAGAAACCCTACTTGGTCTCGTTTGCTCAAACCATGAGAAAAGGGGAAATTTTTAAGGTCACAAATACCTTGGGTAGCTTGAGATTGTTCAAAGGCATGATTCAAGGGTGAAGGATTATCCTCAATAAGGTTAGTGAGCTATGTGGTAGCAATAGAAGGTTCACCTAAGAAATTTCATGAGGGAAGTATGAACAAAGGCAACCAAATTTTTTATTTTACTTTTTTGAATCCCCTGAAGGGCTGATGTGGTCACAAAATGAGGGGAATCAGGTGGGTTTCCTCTATCAATAAATCTTTATTTTGATTTGGTAGACATAAGACAAGATGCAATTGGTAAAGGTGCATCATCATACCTTGATGAAGAGGAATAGGGGATTTTTTTGAGAATTTTAGATTCAAATCTAGGATATCCTTAATGGAGATTTCTAGGGAGGTTAACAGGTAGAAAGAGAAACTTAACAACACATTATGGTGGAAATGGTTAAAGAGTGGGAAGTGGTAAAAATAACAACACTTGAATCTACCTTCAAGAGTAAAATACTTCATGAGCATGAGGCATACCTTATCCCATGACAAAGGAAGCTTTTCCCTATCGAATCCACCTTGAAGTTTGGCAGGATGTTATCCTTGTTTAAAAAAAGAGTTAGACTATCACTGTCCAAAATTTTACTGTGCTTTTTCCATTTTTTCCTTTAGTATTTATTCTCATCACCTTAGCAATCAGGTATTCATCCACCTCAAAGATAATTCCTCCAACTTTAACTTTCCTCGAATCCTAGGAGCAAGCAAACTGAATGGAAAAAAATCTCATCATGTCCTTTGAGGCATTCCAAGAAAGGGGTAACCCCTCCCTTGTAGCTCAAATATGCCAAATAATGGCATTAGAGGATAATTCATCACATGAACTGGCTTCAAAATGAATCCTATCCCCACCCATCCTTTTATAGTATAAAATTAAAGTTTTTAATAAGATAGTAGTTATTTTTAAGAGCTTAAGCCAAGGATCCAAGCAATGAGTGTAAATAGGAGAGAATAAATAATTAAAAACCATCCCAACATAGTATTAATCACAAAAACCCTTCCAAGAGTAAAAATAATTATTACAAATCCTCCTTCAAATCAAGAGTTGATCATATATCACACTCTTAGTGGTACTGGTAATAAAAGTTTGCCTTACACTAGTAATCAAAATCAAACTCAACGATTTGTAGGCATGATGGATGGTCATACAAGTCATGTCACTATTGAAGGATGACACTAGATATTTTCCCATGATTCTATAGACCCTATATAAGTGTCCCATGGAATGACAAGAAGCCATAGGAATTCCACCATATGGAGGCATTTGAAGAGCGATGCCAACAAGGATGATTGTATTAGTTTTGTCATGGGTGGGAAAGACCATCTTTAATTTTGCTATTTTGTGGGCCTTAAACACACTCCCTGTAGAATGACAGAAAGCTAGTGAAGTAGTGCATGAAGAATAATTATGAAGGGTTTTATTTATGTCAATGATAGTAATCATAATTGAACTCAAAAAAAATTGGTTGAGATGGGAAATGATAAAATAAGTCTTATCAAACTTCCAAAACTTACAATGGTGATAATTATCAAAAGTGTGGCAATGTGTCACCTCGTTTCTAAGATCAAGTCAAATGTGGAGAAGCCACACCAGTAGGGTGGGCCACCACATAATTTTTTGGACCCATTTAGACTTTAGTCTCATACCCTTCCATAGAGTCACCCTCCACCCAACATCTAGCAAAGATTAAATAAGGTATTACCATAATTAAGCTCCATCAAGAGAAAAAAAAAAAATTTCCCTCATCAGTATAAATTTTTTCATGATAGGTTGAGGTCTGGGGATAGGGTTCCAATTCAACACACCATTAATTGTCATTTGAAAAAATAATAGGGTTCTAGTTTGAAGTAAGTATTTGTTTAACATAGTCTAGGAGATAGGAAAATTTTCACTAGCACCTTAGAGACTCTTGGTCAATTCCTAGATGACCCATAGCATCAAAAACCTTGTTGCCCTCACAATACATATGTTTTATCTCAAAATTTTCCAAATCGACAAGAAGTTTTTGGATATCAATTATAATATCCTCAAGCACCCAGTCCAGTTGAGAAGTCCCTTTTACCACATCAATGATAAATTTAGATTCCCCCTCAATAAAGATATTCTTGATGCTAATATCAAGAGCAATTATGAGGCCCCACAGGACAGTCATGCTTTCTACCCAATTATCTATGTTAGTACCTATTGATGGTCAATTTAACACAACATTAAACATAATATTTCTCCCTATTTCTCCTAAAAAGGATAGATAACCTAAAGCAACCTATCTTCCAAGGTCTTTGTAGTTGGTTCTCAACTGTGCTGATGTGGTTTAATGGCCTATGCAACCGTAATGTTCAAGGGGATTGCTAGTAAAAGGGATAAAAATTGCATCATACAAATTAATCTACATTTTGGGGGTGTAAATAAATATCAAAAGATAGGATAGAGCTCAGGACAACAAAACATGAATGTAAATTTCCTTCAATTCAGACGTACAAACTTCATAATGAGCATTGTTTCCAAACAATTAAACTATGAAATGATAAAATCTATAGCACAATCTATACCATTGCATTCATTCACAGTGCAAATTCAAGACATACAGATCATTCACCATTCATAAACTTCAAAATTAATAAGAACATATCATTAGCTCATCATTAAAATTCATAGATCAATGAACACAGAAAACCTCATTCACAGATAACTCAATGAAATTGGCCTTAGATTTGAAATATTCTATTGATTTTAATCAAATAAGAGAAATTTATGCACAACATTCACTAGCATATGAATGACTATTGTTCATTGACATCGCCATTAAGATTGAAACTTGAAAATAACATAAAAACTGTATTGAAAACTATAAAATATCTGTGTCTTTGCATAAGGTTGTAAAAAGAGTTTCTGAAACTATAAAAATTGTCCTAAATTTCTACTTAGGCTACTAATCCTTCTTCAATTATCCGACCTTTACAATATGGAGAGAAAAATTACATATAGACCAGCCCTAACACTAATTCCTCTAGTAAAAAAATGAGATCCACAAATTTAGGGAATCACTGGAGCTGCATGAGATGACTGCCCATTGATCATTAGTCTGCTTGTTGATGAATCTATTATAAAAATTTGATGCACAAAGAGGGAAGGTAGAATTGATGGGAATCTCCAATTGAAGTCATGTCATAATCCTGCAAAATAGGAGAGAAAGAGAGAGAGTTGTCTAGCTAACCATGTCATGAGGTGTCCATCAGGAATAGAACATTACACTGCCACTTTATTCCTACGTTTTCTACTCAAGCATGTACTCATCATAACTAGTAAACACTTGTTGTAGCATATCTTCATTAGGCTCATCCACCCAACTTTCTGCAAACTTTATTCATTTCAATTCTACGGAAGCAAACTCTTTCATATCCCCAAGTTTAATAAGTTCTATTCTAGCAGCCTTTATATCCTCCTTGGTATCCATTAGTCTATTAATCAACAAGTCATCACCATCATCCCCCTTGTGCATTGCCTCCTCAAACCCACTATTCCATTTTTCCTTAAGTTTTTCAAGAGGGAGGCAATCTTTTAGGGGGATGTCTTCATTTACAAGCATAGCAATGATTGCTCCCAACTCCTCAATTTGTTCATTCAAATCTTTGGCAGCCTCTTGTACCTCATTCCTATGATAAAAAATGATTGAGGACCAGAACCTAATAATGTTGATGGTCTTCTCAATAAAGTCTGCATTATCCTCCTCAAGGATGGACTACTCCAACAAAGCTTGTCTTGACAACTTATTGGTGTCCTTAAACTTCTTTGTATGCTCTCTATATTCTTCCTCTTGTTTCCCAAGATCCTCATCACATGAATTCATGTCACCAACCAACTCCAATGCATCATCATAGACTTTATAACTTTGAACAAGCAACTCCTCCACTTCTCGGTTTAACCTATCAATCCATCTATCCAACATCCCCACCTTGCTCCTCATCTCAACAAGGTCATCAGCTTCTTTCTTACTTAACAAAATGGGTGTTGTAGGAGCAACACATTGTATAGAAAAAAGAGAGGATAAGTCATTTAAGAACTTATGCAATTGATCTAATCAAGGCTTGAGCTCATCCTTCCTTTGCTTGTCCTTGACCATCCTTGAATTGGTAGCAGATGCTAAAATATCAATTAAGTTCATTTGTTGATTTATTGTAGGCCTTCCCAAGTTCACAGTCCCTAGTTGATAATCACTTAACTAGATCTATGATCTTTCCTTATCTACCATTGGAATGGCACACTCAGCCAAAATTTCTCTAGCATTAGTTAGCCTGGTGGAGCGAAGGACCCTATCCTTTTTCTTAGGCCTCTGCTTCTCAATCTCTTTAATCATATAATCCCAATTGAAAGATTGGGGCTGGACTAATTGTTTCTTTTCTAGGTTGAGCTTCAACCATGTTGGGGCAGTAAGAGTAGTAACCATTTGTTGTGAGGAAGAAGTAGTGGTAGAGGAGAGAGATTGCAGAATGGTTGCCTTCGGTTGAGAATCAACCTCTTGTTGTTGCTCCTTTTCTACAACTTCTTTTGCAAGCCTTTCAGTTCTTTCCTTCTCCCTTTCCTCCTCTAATCTCCTCTGCTCATACATTTCATCTCTTTGTTTCTCTAATTCTTTGACTCTATCCCGCATTTTATCTACCTCTTGTTGATGCTTGGCTTGTTCTTCTGCTTCCAACTTCTTCAGCAAGAGCTCCTCCTCATCCTTCTTTCTTTGAGCTTCCTCTAGAGCCTTGAACTTGGATTCAAGTGCTTCTCTCTTTCTTCTTTGCTGAGCCTTTTCTTCTTCCAACTCATGGATTTTCTACAACAGAGCTAACTTATCTGTTTCCTCCTTTAGTTTTAGCTTTGCTTCCTTTTGCTACTCTAGCAGATCTTCCTTCTCCTTGTGCTACCTTGCAAGCTCTTCATCTTTGGCCTTAGCTTCTAATTCCTGTTGTTTGGCCAGTGCTTCAGCTTGTGCCTTGGCATCAACTTCTTTCTACTTTGCAAGTGCCTTAGCTTGTGCTTTGGCATCTGATTCTCTCCTGGAATCCTCAAACAATTTCCATTGATCCTCTTCAGTCAAAACATACTCTTCCTCAACACCTCCAATGTTCTCAGCAGACACAACTTTGGCAGGCTCATCATCTGACTATGTGGCCTCAGAATCAGAACCAATGTCATGAATTTCAACCTCCATTTCCTTCTGTTTATGCTTTTCAGCCTGATCATGAAGGCTTCCTTGAGGTACTTCCCTAGTGGACTCCTTTGGAAGGAGAGGTTGAGATGAATTTCCTTCACCAGCAGTAGGAGCTTCTTCTCCTTGTGGCTTATGCGTATCTAGGGCGGGTATTTATGGATTAGCCTCTCCTCCAGAGCTAGGAGGGAGATATTCTAATTACTCTTTAATATTTTTTCTCATATTTGTTCTCTTGTATCCTTGGGTACCTTTTGCTTTCCTCTTCTTTGAAGTTGTAGCCTCTGGATCCTTTATCCTCATCACTACCCATTGGATACTTCTATCCATTATTGTCCTAGAAATATGTTTAATATTAATAAATTCTTCCTCATCGCAATTGATGGGGTCCAAGTTCTTGGTACCAATGTTTTCTAACTCATAGTCAGGATCCAAAACCACAACATCATTAGATAGTTTATTTGAAATGTCCTCTTTTACTCCAAACTCAATCATCAATGGAATATGAATCCTTTCATAGCTTCTCTTTCTAACATCATACTCATCTTGCAAATCCATCCAAAAATCCTCCAATATATTAAAATGCTTTGAAAAAATAGTAGGAAGCAAACTATTCATCTTATGTTTTGGATCAAAATGCTTCCAGGATGTATACAATCCCAACCTTAAATGAATCAACTCATCACATACTTCTTTTTCAGCCACAAGATGAGCACTGGTGTGAGTGTTCCTAAGATTTCTTGCACATCTAGCTAAGAAGACTTTTCCTTGTCTTCGTACAGGAACCTGATATCTTCTAGGTTCTTGTTAGGATTAGATTATTAACTAAGTCCTGATCCAACTCCTCTCCAAGATTTTCACACCTTGTGCTTCACCTTGAAAGACTAACACCACTTTGTACTGGGAAAACTCTCTCCTACACTTAGAAGACTCTAAGTGCCAACATCACACAAAACCTTGAATTGATTACAGGGGTGCCAAAAATGTTGGGAAGATGCCATGTACTTCCAACTGGGTCCATCTTGGAGGTTCTTCAAACTTCTTTCTTACCGATTTCAAGAATTGGTCTTGAGGAGGCCTAATTCCTTGTAGCCCTTGACAGTGACCTTTTTCTCATTCCTGCCCAAACTTTCCAAACAACCTAAAAAAAAAATTCCACATTCGAATACCCTTTTTGATCCTCTAAAATATTCAAGAGGTTTTAGACTCCTAAGGCCTCCGTACACTAGTTTCCTATTATCTAGGTTAAATTGGGCTAAAAGACCTAATTACTAGGGTTTCACTGTTTTCTCACTCAAGACTGAATCAAATGGATTGGACGAACCTCAATCCTTCTAGCATGTTAGGATATGATTATACCCTACCTGGAACTGTACTTTTTCTGTATTGTACCTCAATCCCCTGCCTAAATTCTCTAATTCTTTACTGTCAAACCTCTAACTGGGCACTCTAAGCTCGCCTAGGGTTTGTTAATAAACATTGTTGTTTGACTCTTCATGACTCCTAACCCTAAATATGTATAGCCTAATGGCTCCCCTAACACATCCATCTATCCTCAGGAAGATCCTGTGTCTAGATTTCATGGGGGAGCCATAAAAAGACAAACTGGTTAGGACAAGACCAGTAAAACCTCTAGACCCTAACCTATTTAAACAAGACACCAAATTAACTCAAATCAACTTTCTTGGAAAAGAGAAAAAGCTTAGAACTACCCTATGAACACAATTCCAATGTCAAATCAATACATCCAATCCACTTAATATTACTGTCACTCAAAACATTCAGAAAACACATAAATTGTAGAGTTCTCTTCTATTCCAACCAAAAACCAAAAACTTGATTACAATCTAATGTGCTTGAATTCGAGCCTTTTTCCATCTTAGATGCCATTTACCATCTTTTTTAGGGTCTGTTGGTCAATCCCCCACTCCTATCTTTTAGGGGATCCTATGTAACCAAGTTGCATGCAACATTTGCCATAATGGCAAAAGTTGTCATGACAACTTTGTAACAACATTTGGCAACTTGTCATTATGCCATCTTCCTAAATATTAGGACCTCTATCTCCTATAGTTCAAGCAAACAACTCCATTAACGGCCTCATGGCATCTTTCTAACATCATTCATGTGTTTAGAACACATTTAAGACTCAAATCCCAACTTAAGCTACTAAGGCTAAACAATGCAAAAACTATTAATAATGACAAAACATTGGTGAGCTTAGTCCTAATGACTAACTCACCTAGCCACAGTAATGACCTTCTAAGGTCCAAAACAAACACAAAAATACTCATACTTGGCTAATGTCAGATACAAGCCAAAATATCCTAACTATGGAGGTTAGCCTAGGTGTGCTCCTGCACCATCACAACTGTATTCCCCCAACTTCATGGGAAACTTGTGCCATCCTGTTTTATGTTTACCTGCAAACTTGGCATTGATCGCCAAGGCCTGATATATGAATTCCATGAGGAAAATCTTATCATTGTAACATCTTGGGAGTAAGTGATGATGTCCATCAAATCCTACCAACTAGAAGTAAGAGAATCTGGGGTATTGGATATACCAATGTCCCCATTTAGCAATAAAAGCCATGGTATCTCTACTCAACTTGTATCCAATATGTCCAGTTAACTAATTAATGATGGCATAAAGGAATGCATTGATAACTCTTATATAATGTAGCTCTGATGTTTGCAAGGTTAATTGGTCATAATGCTCCCATGCCTTCTTCTATCTAGGAGCTTCCCCTAATGTTCCTATTGCATTCAATCTAGGAAATATACCCATCCTTGCAGCAACATATACAACATATGAAGTCATGAAGAAGGTATTTGTTTGATTCACTTTGATTATTTGATTGTGTAGGCTATTTGACAAGATCATTTCCCAATCAAATTATTACTTTCCATCCAAAATTGCCTCAATAAAAGGAAACATCCACTCCTTGAAGCATGTAGAATCTCTTTTCGCAAATACCCTGGACAACATCATAATCAAGTCATCAATATCCTTTTGGAAATCTCCCCTCTTAGGTTGATTTGGCACCTTAGTCATAGACTTCTTTTCAACCTTTAACCATTTCTTGTTCATGTGAGCCCTATTGGTGTCTTTATGGTTGTTGAATAATTGCAATGCATCTACCTCATTCAACAACTTAGGGTTTTAAGGAGTAGGTGCATTGAACATAAACTTCATCATTTGTCGGGAGAGATCAATCATTAC
This sequence comes from Sequoia sempervirens, assembly GCA_007258455.2. Classification (NCBI taxonomy): domain Eukaryota; kingdom Viridiplantae; phylum Streptophyta; class Pinopsida; order Cupressales; family Cupressaceae; genus Sequoia; species Sequoia sempervirens. The sequence goes on along the minus strand of VDFB02256132.1, from coordinate 213,936,656 downwards.
ATTGCCTTGAATTTCCATACATTTCCTTAATGCAGGGTTGTAAGCCCCTACTGCTATGATTATAAGCTCTGGGTACTGAACTGATAATGGAAAAATAGTCACATGTGCTAGCCCAGATTGGGCTATCCTCAAAATTCTTCCAGTCACCTCTTCAGAGAAAATTTCTACCGTCAACTCCTCATAGTTTAATGGTCCTAGATTAGTATCGGTGATATCATCCCAATTTGAGTCTAACTTGCTTGCAGTGAGAGTAGCACGCTTGTGCTTGCATCTCAAGGTATAGGGAAACTTCTCCACCTTTATCTTCTTAGGCTTGGCTTTCCTTGAACTCTTGGTAGCCTATCCCTCCACTTGTAAAACTTCTCTAGATGCTCCTAACATTGCTTATTCCTACAAAAAAACCTTGGATTAGACCAATAAAAAGCATGAAAATCATCATTAGAAGATTACCTTTGATATTGCCCTATCCTTCTCTAGGTAGTCTTTCATACTTAGTGAAACTTGAAACTTATTTCCAGAGGTGGAACTAGGAAGAGATTAGGAATTAGAAAGCATCTAACAAAGGCAGGATTAAGGTCAGGGTCAGTATCAGAATCGAAACTGGGATTGAAATGGAAACCACACCCAAAACCATTTAATAGTTCCAAGTCCATTTTCTATTTCGGTTCCACTTCCACTAAAGGAAAATGATACGAAAGCAAGAAAAAATCTTATCGGGAGCGGGATCAAAATCAGACCCAAACTCCGACACACATACTTATGAGTTAAGTTTGTTCTTGGCTCCGCTTCAGTCACTTTATCATTAAACACGAAGAAAATTCAGCCAACACTTATAAAGACTTAGGAAAAGGTCACAGGAAGGCTCAAGGAGACTTAGAATAAAGGCATGACTTCATCATTGAAAAAATAGGGGTAGGATCGAGCCACCTAGGGCACGATATTGCAAAGAGACAATGCACAAACCGTAGTTTGCATAACCCATCAACTCAAGAAATTAGGGAATCAAAAACTCGACATGAACGCCATTGAATCGACATGGGAATAAGATCAAAAAGGTCATCAAATAGATTTCCAACCTTTTAAAGCACAAGAGATCCTTAAAAAATGAAGCCCTAGGAGAAACTGGGACACAACAGTACGGATACAACCAAAATGGGAAAATGACAATAGACCGACAAAAGCAAATGGGAAAAGACAAAAAACAAATAGGAAATGGAAGGAAAAACAAAACAAAAATTGAATAAGCAAGTGAAACACAAACACAAAAACAAACACACCAAGATTCATGAGAAAGGTCTCGTGAACGTGTGACAAAAACCACGGATAGGAAATAGGAAAACAAACAAAACGGAATAGTGCATAAACCCACCTACCTCAAAACACTACCAAACAGGATGAAACTCGATCCGAATCCACTTGTAGATGCTTGCCCTTGACCAAATCGTGCTCCTCTTTCATGCTTTCTTGGCTCTGGTTTGCTAAAACAACTTACACAGTAAAGATAATGAGACAATTAACTTTGATTAAGGTTTAAAAGTCATTTCACGCATGTGAGGAGGCTATAATTAATGCAATTAATGTGGTTGGTCGAGTGTGGAATTGAAATAGGGATGAGTACACAACATCTACATACGTCATATGTAAAGAAGAAGTGAAAGCTGAGTTGAAATGGAATCAAGAACTTGATGTAAGCTCCACATTCCATTCCGGTTTTGGTTCTGGCCCCACGACAAGGAAAACGACAACAAAGGAATAGGGGGCAGAATCAGAACCAAAACTGTATCTAATTTTTTTAACAAAGTTCCAAGTTCGGTTTCGATTCTGGTTCCACTCCTGCCAAAGGTGTGAACACCAACAAAAGAAAATGAAAAAAGGAAAACAAAAGGAAATAGGATCGGATCGAAACCCATCCAAAACAAAACACAAACAGGGACAAAAACACAAAGAAAACTAGTGGGAGTGGGATCGGAACAGAAACTAGATCTGGAACCTTTTGTAAAGTTCCAAGTTTGGTTTTGTTTTCAGTTCCACTTCTGCCAGGAGGAAAATAAAGCACAAGAAAACTCAATGAATAAACGAACCCAAGAGTGCAATATGAACCAAATAGACAAAGAAAATGAACAAGGCAAGAATGGAGCCTGGACCGGAACCGAATCTGAACTTGGAACCTTTACAAAGTTATGAGTCCAGTTTCTATTTTGGTTTTGCTTCTACGAGAAAAAAGGAACAAGGACTTAGGAGGAAAAAGAAAAAATCCTAAGACCCAAAAAAAAACCAAGGATGAAGAAACACAAGGGGGGTCCATTTTAATCAAAAATTGAAATGGGGTGGTTATGCAAGGCATAACAAATGACGACTTGGCTGGGAAAATGGCTTACTCATTTTCAAGATACTAAAGAACTCAGTCACCCAAAACCTCTGGTTCATGAACATTTTAAACTTCAAGTATGATACGTTATGGAAAACAAGGTTGAGTTGGAATCTCAAAATGTAAATCAACATTAACCACTTCGAATCTGAGTGTGTGCATGTATGGTGCATTTGTTTTGGTAAAAAAACTCTTTCTACTCTTAAACAACTATATTCAATATTCAAGCCACACAAGTTGAATCCCTATGAATATTGTGCAATGATATCTTGGGTATTGCTCTGCTTGCAGACAGGCATCCATAGCCCTGATAGAGATACCTCTAGTTCTCTCAAAGTATTGCTCTACTGTCAGTTAGATGTCCATAGCCCTGATAGAGATACTTGAATTACCCTTCTTGTATCGAGTTTGTCATTATTCAATGATTCTCTTTTCTTCTCATTTTATAAGCTTTTCTTGAAGGAATTATTTATTATCTTTTCTCAATACTCAGACGTAGCAACCTAAAATTTAGGGTTGAGAACTACAATGGACTTCATGATAGTGTTAGGATTCGTATTTTTCACTCGGATTTAAAATACAATCACCTAGAGACAAATGGGATTTTATGTAGAACAAATTTTCTTATCTATTTTGTGACATATTCAATTGTGGTTTATGAGATCTGTTACAATATACCTATTTTTTTTTAACCTTTCAGACCATTACATAAAAAGAACACAAGAAACAGGTCTTGAAATGAAAAATTTCCATAGACATACTTGAAAATACCTAAACCAACTTCTCTCCTAGTGCCTTCAACATGCAGTGAATAACCACTCCTTTCACTTCATAATGGAGAAAATGGAGGTCTCCCAGAAACAAAAGAACAAAACACAACACAAACCAAAAATGACAAAACAACAAACAAAACAAAAATAAAAACAACCAACAACTAATTACATATATATAGAAAAACTGAACATTAGACCCTCATGGGACAAAATAGTGTTTGAGAAATTTCCCATTGACAGGCAATGGAACAATCTCTCCCGTTAAAGTGCTCAACCGAAAGGCGTTCTCGCCAAGGATTTCAACAATTTGGTAGGGATCCAACTGAAGTCTATCAAAATTTTGATGGTCTCCTTTCTTCTCCTTAGCTTTATCCCATAACAGTACCAGGCCTGATATTCTAAAAGCTTTAATCTTTTCTCTTTTTTCAAACCAACACTTGACAAAAACTTGATGTTTAGAGAACTACTATAAGGCATCATCTCTTTTCTCTTCCAAGTTCAATAAATTGGTTAGCCTAACCTTTTTCCTATCATCATTTGAATAGAATTCTCGCATGAACCTAAGAATAGGTATTTGTTGATGGATAGGAAAGACCAATTCTTGGCCGTAGACTAACTTGAATGGTGAATTCCCTAAGGTAGCTTTAATGTGAGTTCTATCTGCCCATAAGCAAAATCTTAGTTGGGTATGCCAATCTCTAGGGTTACTTTCTAACAACTTCTTAATCACTTCCAATAGATTTTTGTTTGTAGACTCAGCTACTCCATTCCCCTGTGGGTAGTAATTAGAATAATATTTTAATACTATCTTATGTTCATAGGCCCATTGAATGGAATCTGTGGAAGAAAAAGTAGGGCCATTGTCACATACCAGGGAAAATGGTATTCCAAACCTAGTAATGATGCATTCATTAAGGAACCTGATGACCACGTCGATGGTGTTGTTTTTATAGGGCTAAGCCTTAGTCTAGTGCGTACAATAATCTGTTGTTGTCAAAATAAATTTGTGCCCTGTAGATGGATTTGGATGAATGACTCCTACAAAATCTAATGCCCATTGGGAAAATGGTTTTACCTCATACACTAGCTATAGGGGCATTGTTAGATTGTGTTCCTTAGATGCAGAAGTATGACATGTATGACATGTCCTCACATGTTGATGAGAATCATAGAATACATGGGGCCAATAGTAACTTGATCTCAAAATATGGTGAGCCATGGAATCAACAGAACCATGTCCAATACCATGTCTGCCATGAAATTATGTTATGGCTTGTTTTGCTTGCTGCTGGTCAAGGTAGTGTAGATAGACGCCCTCAAATTTTCTTTGGTATAAAGCTCCCCATTTGAGCATGTAGTGGGAATTCTTCAGCCTAAGTGCTTTCCTTTGAGTAGCATTCATCCCATCTAGGCATTTGTTATTTAGCAACAGAAAGATCAAATTAGCGTACCAAGGATCATTTGTAAACGATTGTACTGTATACTACTGACAGGTAATCTTAGTATCAACATCTACCATTGCCTTGGATAAGCCTTGTCCTCTGACTAGCTTCATCAGGTGGATTTCAAGGTCAAACTCTTATAAAATTTCCATTCATTTCCCTCCTCTCTCCCCCAATTCACTCTGCATAAGAAGGGACTTTACAGCAGGGTTAGGGACTATGGCAATAATTTGACTACGGATGATATAGTGCCAAAACTTCTTGACAGCTCACACCAGTGCAAAAGCCTATTTCTCCAAGGGTGGATACCTAACTTCAACATTTTTGAATGGAGAACTCATAAAAGCAATTGACCTTTCATCTCCTTCACCTTTTCGTTGTGTTCAAATAGTAGCACAAGAATGGTTAGATGTGAAAGAATATATATAAAAGGGCTTCAAATAATCAGGGCTAGTTAGAACTAGTGCCTCTGAAATTGATTGTTTAATCTATGAAAATGCAGATTTAGCCCGATTGCTCCACTCAATCTTAGCATCATTCATCATTTCGTTGATAGGTTTGATGATCTCCACAAACCCAATTATGAATTTCCGCATGAAGTTTATCTTCCCAAAAAGGACCTCATCTCCTTTTTGCTACTAGACATGGTCAGTTTCAGAATAGATTCCACTTTGTCTAGATCAACCGAAATTCCCTTCTCTAATATTATGTGACCTAATAATTTTCCTTCTAAAAATCCAAACATGCACATTTTTGGATTAAGGGAGATTCCATAACTTATACACTTTTGAAGGACCTTTGTCAGGTTTGCAACATGGTTTTCTCTATTCTTTGAAAAGACAGTCAAATCATCTACATATATAATAATACATTTACCTACCAAATCCTTGAACTCCATGTCCATTGTTTGCTAAAAGGTAGCTCCAACGTTGCTAAGGCAAAATGGTATCCTTCGATAAGAAAATGTCCCCCACTTAGTAGTGAAGGTGGTCTTCATCCTATCCTTGTAGTTGACCATTACTTGATTGTATCTTGAATATTCATCCAGGAATGACATCATTTGAGAACCATTTACTATTTGTAGCACCTCATCTAGAGAAGGAAGAGGATAATTATCTTTCTTGGATGCTTTGTTAAGGTTTATGAAGTCAACACATAACCTGATTTCTCCACTCTTTTTATGAATAGGAACCAAGTTAGCGACCCAAGTCGAATGTCTCATTGGAAAGATTAACCTTCTAGACAACAACTTTTGCACTTCCTTATGAATTAAGGACTCGATCAGGGCATTAATTGGGCACTGCTTTTGGTAGAAAGGCTTTTCTTCATGCTTCAAAGGGATTGTATGTGTCATTACTGACATATCAAAAAATTTCAAGTCTTTGTATCCCCAAGTAATTGCAGCTATATCCACTTTTAATGCTGACAGGATTTTCTCTCGAATGTGTTTGGGACAAGTTTTTCCAATGAACACATTCTTCTCAGGGTCTGAATCTACCAAGTTGATAGACTTGTACTTCCCTCCATCCATGTTAGTAGGAAGCTTCTCACGGGCTCAAGGATCAGAGTCAAAGATCCTCTCTAATGCCACCATTCCCTTTGTAATGTTGTTTGTTTTCAGGTTCATTATCCCTTTTGCATCGCATGTTTTTGGATCCCATTCTTCCCCATCTCTGTTTGATTCATCAATAATTTTCCTTCAAAGATGTTTGAACTTTCCAAGAAGGAAAGTATATGTTGGTCATCATTAGAGACCTAGAAATTTTGAACGTTATCTAGAATGGCTTGGATTAAGACTAACTCTATTGAGAATATTTTCAATTTAGAGTCTTGCATGGGTTCTAGGGTACTAGTAGCAACAAGTGCATCTGCGATCTGATTGTCCTCTCTAGGAATGAATTTGATGCCAAAGGCATCAAAGTCCTCAATTAGATTCCATATTCTATTCCTATATGTAGCCAGCCTCTTGTTGTGGCATGTGTATTGACTGCGAACCTACTTGATAATAACCTCAGAATCACCCATGACTATGAGAGTTGTAACCTTTTTTTGATGTGCAAACATTTTTCCTTTGGCTAGCACTTCATACTCTACCACATTATTGGTACAACCAAATTGCAACCTGTAAGAAGAAAAGTATGTTTTCCCTTTCGGGTTTGTTAGTTCAACTCCCACTCCACTCCCTGATTTAGACTTAGACCCATCGAATTTAAGGATCCACAATTGATCTGGGGCAGGTATTTCCTTCCTAGGACAAGCCAGGGGTAATTTTTTACAAGAAATGGGTGGTGGCTCAGACTGGTTTAAGACTTCCACACATGGGGGTGATGTGAATGAAAACCATCAGAGGTTTCATCCAAATTCAAAACTTGTGTAAACACTTCTTCTCGAATCTAATCTTGATCAGTGATATCACAGTCAATCATTGTTTTTAGCAAACCTTTGGGAATGGGAAGGTTGGTAGAGATAGGTGTATCAGGTAACTTCTGAGATTCTGCAACCTCATTTCCCAAGGCAGAATATGAAACATGAGCCTCTCCAATTGGGAGAAGGAGTTCTTTCTGTGTAGTATGGGTTAGTGTTAAAATAGTGGCACCCCTTGCCTCAAATGAAAACTGATTAAGGGATGTTTCAGGGTGGTTTTCACAAGATTCCTCAAACTGATAGACATGGTTTAAAATTTTGACACAAGGTTGACATGTCAACTCAGAATGACTTTGGTAATGAATTTTGCACCAGTTAGGGAGTAGTAAGCTCCATAGATCAACTTCTTCTCCTAGAACCAACCTATCTTGTTGTAGTTTTCTAATTAAAACCTATTGGTTGATAGTGGTCATGGGGTCACCATGCTCTAAAGGTTAAGGTTATCAAGATTAAACATTGAGAAGGTCATGATTTCCTCTCTCCTATAGAATCCTATCTCGGTTTCAAAGTAAGCTACCTCATTAGGACAGCCATACTCAATAATCATATATTTGAGATGAGGCTCACTTTCAATCCTAATTTGTGTTGCTACACCTTTCCATGGCGGCCACATGTGTGAAAAGTATAAAGATAGATAACCCCTGATGATTTTCATTAGATCTCAACTTACAAGCATACCATATGTCTCAGGGATATCAATCACTTGAATATCCATATAAGTTTGGATCCGTGGGTTTGATCCAACCTGCACATCAATATTTTTCAGTTCTACCATATTAACCTAAGTTTTATCTAACTGAATTACCTTCTTATGAGTCTAAAGTGGATTCAAACCTAACTTTTTACAAATGGAAAAGGGCATGACATTACCTGATACTCCAGAATCCAAGAGGCAGTTGTGCAAGTTCTTTCTAAAAATTCTTAATCTTAGAAGAAACGGTGGGGTCCCTGTCTTACCTTTGTACAAGTACGCATTCATTGCATTGTTTGGAGTAACTTTATTCTTTAATTTTGACCGATTTTCCTCTTCCAAATCTCTCAACACAATATCGCATTGGGCAGGGCACCACTTTAAAATATCAAAGAATGACAAGGAAGTCTTTTGTTTTTGCATCTTTGAAATAAAATCAAATTCCATATCATTTTCTGTTTGATACTTAGGAACAAAAGATGAGTTACCTTTATTTTTAAATTCAGGTGGGCCCTTCGTTGGAGGCAGATTATTGTTAGAATTCTAATTGGGTGGAACTATGGTATTCAGAGGAGTAGATGTGGTGAATAGGCCTTTATTTTGATTCCTCAGAAAATGGCCCCCTTTGGATTGGAAAGCTTGAGCATCATATACATCCTCCTCTGGCTCATTTTCCTCTTATCTAGGGAAAGGAGGTTCTTCATCAAAAATTTAATAAGCCATGGTTGTATCTGTGGATCCACCATTCTTGTTGGGAGCACCCTGCAATGAAGCATTAACTTGTGCAATCTTAACCATTTTCTCCATTTTTGGGCAGTTAACCTCAGAATGTGCTACAGTATCATGCAGCCTACACCAATTTGTCATAAAATTGAGATTTGCAACATTTGTAGTGTGTGGTTTGTCATCACCAGCTTGATAGTTATGGGAAACTCCCCCATTGTTGGGCCTAGTGTTCCATTGTCTGTTATTATTGGATCTCTGGTTGTATCCCCTATTTTGGTTCTGGTAATTTTGATTGGGAGAATTCTAGTTCTGAAAATTCCTTTGGTTTTGATTGGAATTCTGGTTCTGATTGGAATAATTGCCTTGATTGGAATACCCTCCCTAGTTTTGGTAATTCTGAATTTGGTTTTTATTTTGAGGGGGGTTGCATTTGAGTTGTGCCATCTCATTGGTCACCTAAGATAACATTTTCTTAAGGGTTTCTAACTCTATTGTCAGCTGAGCAATACATTCACTTTTTGTAGTAGTTGCAGCTAACGTATGTGTCATGGGATTAGATTCTCCAACTTGATTATGAGAACTCTGAACTTGCTATGAGGGATCAAGAGTTGGGCCATTAAAAAATAATTGTTGAGATGGAGATTGTAACTCAACTAAAGGCCCATATGTAGAATGACACATTCCCAGGATGTTATTAAACAACATGGTAGGATTAGGAACCTAAGAGTATCCTAGAGGGAAAATCCCTCCTAGACCTCCTGATTGTGAACTAATATGTTGTAGTTTAATATCAAGGTGGTAAACTTTGGAAAGAGAATTAATACCATTTGCATTGTATGTTCTTTGCAAAAACAGGCGAATCAGGGGATCTATGGCCTTCAGATAAGCTTGGATAGCAATGCCACTAGGTATGGATCTTGCAACCTCCTGTACATCCTTTGAAATCTGGTATTAAACATGGGTAACCATTCATGTGGCTCTTTCCTAATAGTGGAAAATTGGTGATATAATATTGCAGGATCTACATAGACCCTGAATTGGTTAATGAATACATCTAAGTTTTTCCAGCTCAAGATGGATCCAGTGGGTAGATTCAAATACTAATTGTAGGCCATGTCTCCCAATGAGTAGGGAAACAATATACATGCAACATCATGGTGAGAAATCTAAGCTCTAGTACATGCATCTTTGAATGCTTGTATGTGCTCTTTAGCACTTCATGATTCCCCATGAGCATATCTAGGGGATAATTTCTTGGGATTTTTGGGAATTTCATGTATGCCACTAGGAATGACTCCTAGTGGCAAAGGATTATTGGCAAAGAATTCCATAGGTGGTGGTGGTGGTGGATTTGGTTCTATCACCTATGGTATTGGTGGAAACCCAGGTGGAGTAAGTGGTGGTGTTAATAGTGGGATCAAAACTCTACGGGCTTTGGGTCTAATAGGGGTTTGGAGTTCAACTAATGGTTTTGGATTCTTAGCAGATTTAAGAACTCTTTCAAACCTTTCTGGTGAAAAGGACCCGATTCACGATAATTTTTTCCTCCAGGTCCTCCTTCTAGCACCAGATTTGTTGATGGTCACTTTAACACAACAATGTTAAACATAATATTTCTACCCTATTTCTCCTGAAAAAGATAGATAACCTAAAGCAACCTATCTTTGAAGGTCTTTGTAGTTGGTTCTCAACTGTGCTGATGTGGTTCAGTGGCCTATGCAACCATAATGTTCAAGGGGCCTGCTGGTAAAAGGGATACAAAATGCATCATACAAATTAATCTACATTTGGGGGGGTGTAAATAAATATCAAAAGATAGGACAGAGCTCAGGACAACAAAACATGAATGTAAATTTCCTTCAATTCAGACATACAAACTTCATAATGAGCATTGTTTCCAAACAACTAAACCATGAAATGGTACAATCCATAGCACAATCTATACCATTGCATTCGTTCATAGTGAAAATTCAAGACATACAAATCATTCACCATTCATAAACTTCAAAATTAACAAGAACATATCATCAGCTCATCATTAAAAATCATAGATCAATGAACACATAAAACCTCATTCACAGATAACTCAATGAAAATAGCCTCAAATTCAAAATCTTCTATTAATTTTCACAAAATAAGAGACATTTATGCATAGAATTCACTGGCATACGAATGAATATTGTTCATTGACATTGCCATTAAGACTAAAACTTGAAAATAACATAAAAACTGTATCAAAAACTATAAAATATCTAAGTGTCCTTGCATAAGGCTGTAAAAAGAGTTTCTAAAACTGTAAAAATTCTCCTAACTTTCTCCTTAGGCTACCAATCCTTTTTCAATTAGCCAACCTTTACAATATGGAGAGCAAAATAACATATAGACCAGTTCTAACACTAATTCCTCCAATCAAAAAATGAGATCCACAAATTTAGGGAATCACTGGAACTACATGAGATGACTGCCCATTGATCTTTAGTCCACTTGTTGATGACTATTATCAAAATATGATGCACAAAGAGGGAAGGTAGAACTTATGGGAATCTCCAGTTGAAGTCATGTCATGATCCTTAAAAATAGGAGAGAAAGAGAGTTGTCTAGCTTACCATGTCATGAGGTGTCCATCAGGAACAAAAAATTCCACTGCCACTTTATTCCTATGTTTTTTGCTCAATCATGTACTCATCATAACTAGTAAACACTTGTTGGAGCATATCTTCATTTGGCTCATCCACCCAACTATTTGCAAACTTTATTCTTTTCAATTCTGCAAAATCAAACTCTTGCATATCCCCAAGTTTAATAAGTTCTCTTCTAGCAGCCTTTATCTTCTCCTTGATATCCATTAGTATATCAATCAACAAGTCATCACCATCATCCCCCTTGTGCATTGCCTCCTCAAACCTACTATTCCATTTTTCCTTAAGTTTTTCAAGAGGGATGCCATCTTTTAGGGGGATGTCTTCATTTACAAGCATAGCAATGATTGCTCCCAACTCCTCAATTTGTTCATTCAAATCTTTGGCAGCCTCGTGTACCTCATTCCTATGATAAAAAATGATTGAGGACCAAAACCTAATAATGCTGATGGTCTTCTCAATAAATTCTACATTATCCTCCTCAAGGATGGACTGCTCCAACAAAATTTGTCTTGACAACTTATTGATGCCCTTCAACTTCTTTGTATGCTCTCTATGTTCTTCCTCTTCTTACCCAAGATCCTCAACATGTGAAATCATGTCACCAACTAACTCCAATGCATCATCATGGACTTTATAAATTTGAACAAGCAACTCCTCCACTTCTCAATTTAACCTATCAATCCATCTATCCAACATCCCCACCTTGCTCCTCATCTCAACAAGGTCATCATCTTCTTTCTTAATTAACAAAATGGGTGTTGTACGAGCAGAAGATTGTACAAAAATAGGAGAGGATAAATCCTTTAAGAACTTATGCAATTGATCTAATTGAGCCTTGAGATCATCCTTCCTTTGCTTGTCCTTGACCATCCTTGAATTGGTAGAAGATGCTACAATATCAATTAAGTCCATTTGTTTACTTCTTGTAGGCCTTCTCAAGTTCACAATACCTTGTTGATAATCACTTAACTAGATCTCTGATATGTCCTTATCTACCATTGGAATGGCACACTCAGCCAAAATTTCTCTAGCATTAGTCAGCCTGATGGAGTGAAGAACCCTAGCCTTTTTCTTAAGCCACTCCTTCTTAATCTCTTTCAACATGTCATCCCAGTTCAAAGGCTGGGGCTAGACTACTTGTTTCTTTTCTAGGTTGAGCTTCAACCATGTTGGGGCAATAGGAATAGTGACCATTTGTTGTGAGGAAGAAGCAGTGGTAGAGGAGAGAGGTTGCATAATGGTTGCCCACATTTTATCTACCTCTTGCTGATGCTTGGCTTGTTCTTCTACTTCCAATTTCTTTAGCAAGAGCTCCTTCCATCCTCCTTTCTTCGAGCTTCCTCTACATCCTTGAACTTGGCTTCAAGGGCTTCTCTCTCTCTTCTTTGTGAGCCTTTTTTTCTTCCAACTCATGGATATTTTGCAACAGAGCTAACTTATCTCTTTTCTCCTTGAGTTTCAGCTCTGCTTCCTTTTGTTGCTCCAAGAGATCTTCCTTCTCCTTGTGCTGCCTTGCAAGCTCTTCAGCTTTGGCCTTAGTTTCTAATTCATGATGTTTGGCCAGTGCTTCAGCTTGTGCCTTGGCATCAACTTCTTTCTACTTTGCAAGTGCCTCAGCTTGTGCTTTGGCATCTAATTCTCTCTTGGCATCCTCAAACAATTTCTATTGATCCTTTTTAGTCAAAACATACTCTTCCTCAACACCTCCAATGTTCTCAAAAAACAAAACTTTGGTAGGCTCATCATCTGACTGTGTGGCCTCAGAATCAGAACCAATGTCATGAATTTCAACCTCCATTTCCTTCTGTTTATGCTTTTCAGCCTGATCATGAAGGCTTCCTTGAGGTACTTCCCTAGTGGACTCTTCTGGAAGGAGAGGATGAGATGAAGTTTCTTCACCAACAGTAGTAGCTTCTTCTCCTTGTGGCTTATGAGTATCTAGGGCGGGTATTTCTGGATTAGCCTCTCCTCCAGAGCTAGGAGGGAAATATTCTAATTTCTCTTTAGGAGTTGTTCTCCTCTTTGTTCTCCTGTATCCTTGGGTGCCTTGTGCTTTCCTCTTCTTTGAAGTTGTAGCCTCTGGCTCCTTTATCCTCATCACTACCCATTGGATATTTCTATCCATTATTGTCCTAGAAATTTGTTTAATATCAATAAATCCTTCCTCATCCCAATTGATGGGGTCCAAGTTCTTGGTACCAATGTTTTCTGCCTCATAGTCGGGATCTAAAACCACAACATCATCAGATAGTGTACCTAAAATGTCCTCTTTTACTCCAAACTCAATCATCAATGGAATAGGAATCCTTTCATAGCTTCTCTTTCTAACATCATACTTATCTTGCAAATCCATCTAGAAATCCTCCAATATATTAAACTTCTTTTGAAAAATAGTAGGAAGAAAACCATTCATCTTATGTTTTGGATCAAAATGCTTCCAGGATGTATACAATCCCAACCTTAAATGACTCAACTCATCACATACTACTTTTGCAGCCACAAGATGACCACAACTGTATTCCCCCAACTTCATGGGAAACTTGTGGCATACTGTTTTATGTTTACGTACAAACTTGGAATTGATCGCCAAGGCCTGATATATGAATTCCATGAATTCAATCCTATCATTGCAACATATTGAGAGTAAGTGATGATGTCCATAAAATCCTACCAACTAGAAGTAAGAAAACTTGGGGTATTGGATATACCAACGTCCCATTCAGCAATAAAAGCCATGGCATCTCTGCTCAACCTGTATCCAACATCTCCAGTCAACTAGTTAATGATGACATAAACGAATGCCTCATTACCTCTTCTATAATGCAACTCTAATGTTCACAAGATTAGTTGGTCATAATTATCCCATGCCTTCTTCTGTCTAGGAGCTTCCCCTAATGTTCCTACTACATTCAATCCAGGAAATATACCCATCCTTGCAACAACATATACAACATATGAAGTCATGAATAAGGTCTTTGTTTAATTCACTTTAATCATATTTATTGTTCAGGTTGTCCAACAAGATCATTTTCCAATCAAATTGTTGCTTTCCATCCAAAATTTTCTCAATAAAAGGAAACATCCACTCCTTGAAGCATGTAGTATCTCTTTTCCCAAATACCTTGGACAACATCATAATCAAGTCATCAATATCCTTTTCGAAATCTCCCCTCTTAGGTTGATCTAGCACCTTAGTCAGAGACTTCTTTTCGACCTTTAACCAATGTGAGCCCTATTGGTTTCTTTATGGTTGTTAAACAATTGCAATGCCTCTACCTAATTCAACAACTTAGGGTTCTGAGGAGTAGGTGCATTGAACATAAACTTCATCATTTGTTGGGAGAGATCAATGATTACATTACCTTGAATGTCCACACATTGCTTTGTTGTAGGGTTGTACGCCCTTGTTGTTGTGATTATAAGCTCCAACCACTGGACTGATAATGGAAAAATAGTCACAAGTGCTAGCCCATATTGGGCTATCCTCAAAGTTCTTCCAATCACCTCTTCAGATAAAATGTCTACCAAAAAATCCTCATAGTTGAATGGGCCTAGATTAGTATTGATGATATTAGCCCAATCTGAGTCTAATTTGGTTGTAGTTAGAGTAGCACTCTTGTGCGTGCATCTCAAGGTATAGGGAAGTTTCTCCACCTTTATCTTCTTAGGCTTGACTTGCCTTGAACTCTTGGCAACTTGGCCCTCCACTTGTGAAACTTCTCCAGACGCTCCTGACATTTCTTATTCCTACAAAACAACCCTGTATTAGATCAATAAAAAGCATGATAATCATCATTAGAAGATTACCTTTGATATTGCATTGTCCTTCTATAGGTAGCCTTTCATACTTAGTGAAACTTGAAACTTATCGGAGGCAGAACCATGAAGAGATTAGGAATTAGAAAGCATCTAACAAAGGCAGGATTGGGGTTGGGGTCAGTATCAGAATAAGAATCGGGATTGGAACAAAAACCGGACCCGAAACCATTCAATAGTTCCAAGTCTGTTTTCCATTCCAGTTCCGCTTCCGCTAAAGGAAAAGGACACAGAAGCAAGACAAAACCTTATCATGAGCAAGATCAAAATCAGACCCAAACTTCGATGCACATACTTATGAGTTAAGTTCATTCTTGGCTTCACTTTCCTCACTTTATCATTAAACACAAAGAAAATTCAGCCAACGCTTGCAAAGACTTAGGATGAGGTCACCAAAAGGCTCAAGGAGACTGAGAATAAAGGCATGACTTCATCATTGACAAAATAGGGGTAGGATCGAGCCACCTAGGGCATGATATTGCGAAGAGACGACACACAAACCCTAGTTTGCACAACCCGTCAACTCAAGAAATTAGGGCATCAAAAACCTGACATGAAAGCCATTGAATCGACATGGGAATAAGATCAGAAGGGTCATCAAACAAATTTCCAACCTTTTAAAGCACAAGAGATCTTTAAAAAATGAAGCCCTAAGTGAAAATAGGGCATAGTAGTATGGATACCACCAAAATGGGAAAACGATAGCAGATTGACAAAAACGAATGGGAAAATACAAAAAGAAAATGGGAAACGAAAGGAAAAACAAAACAAAAAGAAAAAAAGCAAGAGAAAAAAAAAAAAACACACGATGATTCATGAGAAAGGTCTCATGAATGAGTGACGAATACCATGAATAGGAAACAAGAAAACAAACAAAATGGAATGGGGCGAAAACCCACCTACCTAAAAACGCTACCAAATAGGATGAAACCCGACCTGAATCCACTTGCAGATGCTTTCCCTCAACCAAATAGTGCTCCTCTTTCATTCTTTCTCAGCTCTAGTTTGTTGAAACAACTTAGGAAATAAAGATAATGAGCCAATTAACTTTGATTAAGGTTTAAAAGTCATTTTGTGCACGTAAGGAGGTTGTAATTAATGCAATTAATGTGGTTGGTTGGGCACAAAATTGAAAAGGGGATGAGTACACAACATCTGCATATGTCAGAGGTAAAGCAAAAGCAAAATCAAAAGCGGAGTTGAAATGGAATCAAGAACATGATGTAAGATCCAAATTCCATTCTGGTTTCGGTTCCGGCCCTGCAGCAAGGAAAATGACAACAAAGGAACAAGGGGAAAAATTGGAACCAAAAATGGATCTAGAACTTTTTGCAAAGTTACAAGTTTGGTTTCGATTCTAGTTCCGCTCCCATCAAAGGAACGAACACTAACACAAGAAAACAAAAAAAGGAAAACAAAAGGAAATGGGACCAGATCGAAGCCCATCCCAAACAAAACATAAACGGGGACAAAAACACATAGAAAACTAGTGGGAGGGGGATCAAAATAGAAACTATATCCATAACCTTTTGCAAAGTTCCAAGTTCGGTTCCATTTTCGGTTCCACTTCCACTAGGAGGAAAAGAAAGCACAAGAAAACTCAAGGGAGAAACGAACCCAAGAGTGCAAGACGAACCAAACAGACAAAGAAAATGAACAAGGAAAGAATGGGGTCTTGACCAGAATTGAATCTAGACTTGGAACCTTTACAAATTTTTGAGTCCAATTTCCATTCTGATCCGCTTCCGCTAGACAAAAGGAACAAGGACTTAGGAGGAAAAAGAACAAATCTAAAACACCAAGCACAAAGAAACACAAGGGGACCCATTTTGATAAAAAATTAAAATGGGTGCTTATGCAAGGCATAACAGTACCAAGATCTCCAGCGTAACTAGCCACAATAGCCCATGAGGGGGTTCTTATCATACCTCCCCCACTATCCAAGCCAAGGTTTCCACTAGCAGATCTCCATCGAAATTAATTTTTCACCAACCAAGTTGGGGAGGAATCCATTAGTGTGTACTCTTTCCATATTCTTAGTCATTTCAATGTTATAGAATGGATTAGGAAAACCCCACTAAGTGGCAATTTTGGATTCTAGAGGGAAAGGAGGAGAATTCAAATAACTCCAAAGACACACAATAATATTCTCCAAAATAAGTTTGCAAAAGGATGAATAGACCTCCACAAGACTCATTTTCAAATCTCTAAATATTCAATTTTTTTTCCTTCCAGAGGCTCTAGAAGAGGTGAGGAGGTATTTGCTTCCATAATTCTTTGATAAGGGGGTGATGGAAGGGACTAACCCATTCCTCTAAAAGGTCTATTAGATATTTTTTCATGGGCCAAAAAATTTAGAGCTTTTGCAGCACAAAACCCCAAGAGTCTTGAGAAAAAGATCAACGAATAAGGATGCGGGGAATTGTTTCTTCATCCATATTGCATAGGACACATCTATTAGGTAATTGGAAACCACACTTAATGCGGTTGTATTGGGTTAGGATTCTATTGTGAAAAGTAATCCACCAGAGAAAATGATTTTAGGGAGGATCTTGTTGTTCCAAACCATCATCTAGGTAACAAATTTTTCCCTCCTTAACATAAGATTGTAAGCTGATTTGACATAAAAGTTTCCTTTAGGATTTTTAGCACAGAAGAATTGGTCCTCCCTAGGAAAGATGGAGAATTTTATTTTGCAAAGGAAATTATGGAGGAGTAAAGTACTTTGGTGAATATGGTGATGGTTTTGGCAACAAGTATTATCATGCAAAAGGTAATAAAAAACCAGAGGGCCAAAGGTTCTTACGGAAAGGATTTGAAGGTTTTTAAAGGAAGGATGTTCACTAAGGGGCTTGTCAAACAACTGAAAATCATTTAAAAAAATGAATTAGACTACCATTCCCTACTTTCCGTTTAAGACCCCAAAAGAACAAACCATGGGTTTTCAGGATATTAATCCAAACCTTAGAGCCTCCCAAAAAACCTAATTCAGAAAGCACACTATGGAATCTTGAGTGATTGAGGTATTTTGCACTAGTCTCTGTTATTTTGAATAAGGTCCCAACCCACCTTGGCCCTTTGAGATTTTTTTAAGTGGGTTATTTTCATAATGCCCAAAGCACCATGAAAATTTGGGAGGTAAAATTTATCCCAACTGACAAGAGACATTTTTTTCCTCTATGCCTGACCATAAGAAATTCCTCTGAATTTTTTCCAACTTTTCCATAATATGGACTAACATTTTAAAAAGAGTTAGAAATTAAACTAAGATTCCTTGAAGGGAGGTAAAAAAAAGTTGTAGCTTACCAAAATTGCTCAAAAGTTCCCCTTTCCAATATGCTAGCCATTTTTGCATGTGATCCAAAATAGATTTCCAGTAAGAGTGGACACCTCCTTAACAGTAAGAGGAAACCCAAGATAAATTCCAGGAAAGTCAGCTCATCAACAGCCTAAAATGTTATGTATTTTCCTTCTTAAGACCCCATTGCAATTGAAGAAGTAAATAATTCTTTTATCATAATTGATACATTGATCGAAGGCCTCGACATAATTATGCAAACACTTTTTACAACATCTAGCCTCAACCACAAAGGTATCACAAAAAAGGATGGTGTCATCTACAAATTGTTGAAGAGCAGAAGGAGGGAGAGAAGAGGCCACCTAAAATCCTCTAAGATCATCGTTCTTAATGAGGTTTAGGATTTTTTTGTAGGAATGCTATGGATCATTGAGAGGGGGGGTGTGAATCAGTTATCCAATAAAACCGATAACATAAACTTAATTTCCTTCATCATACAAAAAATTTAGATATAATATTTCATGAGAAAAAACAAAGATGTGCAAGCCACAACATCACATGTGAATCAAGAAAACAACACATCATAAAGGAAATATGAGACATAGTATTTATGAGTGGAAAAACTCTAAAAGGGTGAAAAATACACTCTAAATAAAATATTTATTAGGTCATACTAGCCAACACCTTGTTGTATACAAATTGTGTCTCGCTGACAACACAACAAGCCTCACGAGTTGCGATCTCACTAATCACATACAAGCCTCACTACCCATCTCACAAGCCTCACTGGAAAAACAATGTCTCACGAACACAAAATTCCAATCTGAATACAGGAAGACAAATACAAAGTACTACTCTATTTACATTGAAAAACAAAGGTTATAGATGTATTATATAACTCTTACATATACACCTTATCTCTTCCAATTTGAAACAAAAGAAAAAACTTCCAGGACCTCCAAGTGCTTAATACAAAAGGACATTCAATGATATCATAAGATAATCATGTTTTCAAAACTTTGACAAAACTCAATATCTTCTTGTATTTGAAGGAAATAAGAACCTCACATCAACTCTACCACCTTCTTTCAATCAAAAGATCATGCCTTCTCTATCAAAAACCATATTCAAAATTTGTCACAACATACCTCAACAAACTTTCTGTAATTAGTAAAATTCACCCATACCTTCTGCAATCACCACGTTTTGTTTGTGAAAAACTCACCTCCTTGAGTATCAAGCTCATTCCATTTCAACACCAAGACATACCACATACTGAATTCAAGAGAACTATAGTCAAATTTAGATATTCAATTTTGTATTCATCATTCTTCAGATACTACTCCTTTTCATGAAGAATCATTCACCATTTTTTGTCATAACACCATAAAAAAATTGAATACTACATCATAACACCATAAAAATCATCTCATACTACATCAATTCTCTAACAAAAGGTTTTTAAAAAAAGAATGCAACTAATCATTTTCAGAACTAGCATCAACTACATTGAGACTCCAAAATAGAAGGTTTTTCTTAAAAAAAAAAAATATTATTTTTCTTCACATTACACACACTACCAATCTTATCCATGAAAAAACAAAAAGATAACCTTTAGAATTTGGCGCCAACCAAGACAACTACCAATGAATTTTCACCTCCACATAGAAACAAAGTTGCAAAAGCAAGTGACGTTCTATCTCCCGTCAAATTAGTTTCCTCAAGAAATAACTATTGAAGAGTTTGAATATAAACCATCAACCTTAGCTTTCCACCAAATCCAAATTTTAAAAAGAGCCATAGATCTTTATTCAAAAAAATCACATAGGGTTATCAACTTGCTTGAAAGGTTAAACCAAATGAAGAGGTCGATAAAATAATGATAGAAAACCCTTGTGCAAGTTCCTTTAAATTCCTTTGACTTACAATAATAGGTCACTTTGTTTTTAGAATAAAAAGAAAAAATTAATAAATTTTTTTTCACAATACCCTTAATTATAGGGTTTTAAACTCTTAGGTTTTTGAAAGAAAATACTTGTGATTAACACTCCAACCTCTACAAAACAATATATATTACACTTGTTGCTTTGATGAGCCTTTATACCCTTGATGAACCTTTTAGGGTTTTGAATCCTTGATACTTTAATGCTTTTAGATCTTGATGCTTTGATGAACCTTTCTTTGAAACACACACCAAACTTCAGTCATACCACTAACTTTATCAACCGAGACTTCATTCAAAAACTCTTGCACAAAGCATCTATGAATGCTAATAAGTATCAACACCGAAAACTGTATGAACAAGAATCCTTGAGTATCAACAGAAAAATATACCATTCTTTGACATAAATTGCAACCAAGAAAGCCTTGAAATGAATCATGGGACACTCAACCAACACTTTGATCTAAAGTACCTTATGAGCTTTGACCTTTACAACCTGCATAAATACTAATGAACACAACTCACCTCGAAACATCCTTTCCTTTACACCATCATAGCAACAACACTAGAAAGTGACTACCAAACCATGTTCCTTAAAGAACCTTGACAAATCAAGTAGCCAACACTAGACTATGCAATGAGTAGATGACAAACCAAACAAAGTATCTTTGACATCAATGACAAACCATGCCAACAAACTCCCCCTTTGTGGTGCCGGTGCACCCTAGCAAGATTATGCCTCCATGAGGCAAAATTAGGATTTTGATTTAGTATTGTGGATTTCATATTGTAATAAGGTCTAAATGGCCACATTTAGCTTGTGATAGGTCCTAGATTGTAATTTTAGGTTCATTTTGGCATAAAGTGGAAAAGTTGAAAAAATTGACAAATTGTACAATGGGGGAATATGAAGAGGAAAGTGGTTAGAGAGGTAGTTTTAGTTGTTTTTTCTTGTTTATAAATGCATTATGAAGCCTCACAATCTTTGAGGAAGGTTGGGGAATGTTGTAGGAGTTAGAAAATCAATGAAAAAGTATAATTTTCTATCAATTTCCTACAATTTCTTGATTTCAGGCCATTATATGGTCATGTTTTCTGCTTAATTCCTCTCCTCCTCATTTGGAAATTAAATACATGTGAGTCTATTTTATTTTTCATTTGATTTCATCTAAAATCATTTTTTTTTTAGAAAGTTATAAGCAAAACTCTCCAGGCGGGTAAAACCCTAATCCAAGGTTAACAATGTGCACTTAAAATTGAGTTTCTCCAATTTTAACCATTGAAATATATTTGTAAATTGGTGGAAAATGAGATTAATATGTATTCAAAGTTTTCTTCAAGTTACAGGGTCTTATATTGAAGTTTTGGACTAATTCCAAGAAGCCCTAGGTCTGTAATTTGTGGAAAATCTAGAAAATCATAGTGTACAATGGAGTTTAATGAGTGTTGATTGATGTGTGTGGATATTTCTTGAGTAAATATTGTTGAAAGGGTATTTTGGTGTGTTTATATCTCTTTTATGAAACGAATTGGATTATTTATAAGTTTGAGGTCATTGTATATTAACTATCCAGTTAAGGTAGTTTGTTGACAATCCTATTTTTGGAATCAAAATTGAAGGTTTAGAGTAGGTGTTTGATAAAATATCATGAATACAGTGTGGGAGATGGTTTAATGTGTTTGTACATACATAATTACATTTTTTGTGGCATTAGGAAGGTGTAAAGGGCTTGGGAATGTTGGATTTTTTGTTTAGGTGGCCTAAATGAGCCTAATTTGCTAATTTGGACAGACTACTTTTTGAAAGTCACATGTTTGAGTTGTTTTAGTTAGTGAAAAGGTTTGAGACAGTCATTTTAAATGTTTCCTAAGGTGTTTTGAAGAATTAATAAGTGGTTTGGTGCCTTTTTTTCAGTTTGATTGCTTTGGAATCAAGAGTTTGTGAAGGAAAAGTGAGTCCTAATTGTAAGGACAAGCAATATTGGATTGATTTTCTATCAAATTGAGTTTGATTGAGTTATTTTGTGGTCTTGCATTGTCATCAATTTGACATTGATTTCAACCAATCATTTCACCTAGTTTCTCTTCTCCCCCTTTGAAAATAATGACAAAGAGTACTAACTTCCCCTGTGAAGCACCACTCTGTCAACAAAGTACACATCAAGAAGACTGCCACAATCACTCTCTATCATCAAGATCGCAAGACCTTCCCATTGTGCTTAGTGTGATGAAACAAGAGAAGTATAGGATATTGTCACCATGATACTGTTGTGATCATTCCAATGTCAATAATAGATTATCAACACCATTGTGACCAGATCTTTGCAAGCCCAACTACCATACAAGCACTATCTTGTAGAAGAATTTTTTGACAATTCATAGAATAACAAGATCAAACCAATGTCATTGCCAAATAAAAAACAAGATTTTCATCAAAATCTATCCATCCACAAAGTCCCATTCACTATCATACCACTACAAGCATATCACTATAAAAATGTGATTAAAGACTTAACTATAAAATATGTAAAAGTGTTAACACTGTCTCCATACTATTGTTACAAGACTAGGGCACTGCCAACTAAACTATTTAGCACCACTATTACTGATCCTAAGTTAAACACCAAACACTATCAAAACCATAGTTGATTCCTTTAACAATGATGATAATCCTACACACATATCATATTGATATATCCAATTGAAAAAGATATGTCAACTACCAAGTTTGACAAGCTCTCTGGCATCATTGCAAAGTCACTATCAACAATTATCAAGCACATCATTCCATTGAGGTGTATGATTTTTTGATCTGTGACATAAGAGTACTAGCACAATTATCCACTACCATAAGGATTTGTTTGAAAACTATCTTTCTTCATAGTAATTTTGAAAAAAATTGCTTATTACTGCTCTCTGTCCTTCTCAACTTACACAATGTCATATCAACCTTTGAAATATTTACTCACTGCCTTCTATTTACCTTTTATTGTCCTTATGAAGAACTAACAACCATAAAACCTTTTCCATAAGGGTCATTCCCTCAACAAGAAGCACTTCACTATTCCATATTGCTCCAACGTTGTCAAACATCATTGAATAAATGAAGACTATCATTCATAATATTACTCTTTTTCACTCCTATGGCCTTTGATCTCATTTGCACAACATGAAGGTTATCTATTGTCCTTTTACATTTCCACAAATATTGGTTTATTTTGTAGCTAACTATCCTTTTCACTGCATACTATTTTATTGGTCTTTATGTCACATTACAAACATGACTATCATCAACATCAAAGTGTCACTGACATCAAGCAGTTTTGCATTGTCTTCAATGTTGCATTTTGACAAATTACACTTAAGTTAAGGCTTCTTGTCACTGTGAACATGATACCACTGACAACACATCACTAAAACTTTTTCTCCTTCAATAAAAGTCACATCTTGAGACACTCATGTTAAGGTGCTAAGAAAATTCCCAATACTCAAGATTACCATACCATAGCACTTGTAAACACTTCCACCATGATACCATCCAAGGAAACCATCAAAAGAAGGATCCATAGACTATTATCATGTAGAGTATCCATTACCTCAAGCAAGTTTCCAATCCATCAAACAGTTCAAAGCAATTGCATCAACACTGTATTTGAATATGAAATCACTACCAAAGCATAAAGAACATTGGAAGATATCATAAAATTACATTTCCAAAACATTAAACACCATGGATATTTCTTGCAACTAAAAAATCATAGCACAAAAAAAAACACCAAACCAACTACTGCATAGAATTGCACCACTCCCCCTTTTCAATAAAAAATCATAGTCCATTTTGTAGTAAATAGGAGATTCATTGAGCATTCAAGAATACCACTATATTTTTCTACTACAAGGGAAAAATTTAAGAGATTGACCACCACTATTTCACAACATCAATACCCTGCACACATGTTACATTAATATAGCCAACAGTCAAAGCTATGACAACTACCAATGGTCAAGACCATTTTCCAAGCAAGGTCACAAGTTCATGCCTCCCCCTTTGTGAAAATAAAGCAACAATAGATGCATAGTAGTGAATATTGAGAACACTGTACCACTTCACAAGATTGTGCAAACATGATACTACTATCCACAAGCAAACTAAAAAAATTGTGTATTGTAGAATGTTGTCTTCAAGAAGAATCACACAAAACATTATCCACTTTCAAATGACAAGACTACTATCTAGCATTATTGTCATTTTACCATACTACTTTGGACTGACTATACACATTGCTACTTCCCGTTTGAATATTGACACCTTTTGTGATCTCTCTTTTGATATTGATGTTAATCCAACAAACCTTTCGGCTAATTGAGTTCTATCAAGAAATTGCCTATGAAGACCACTCAAGTGAAATCTAGAACCACTGACTTCTTTCATTGACATGACTCAATTGACTCCCAAAACACACTCACACTATCATGGGTAGTGAATTTTGAACTAGAACCTCTAATAAGAGTCACTGATAGATTAAAGAGCACTCCACATGTGTGAACCAAGCATGAATAATACTGTACAAGAATGAATTCCACTATACAATGCAAACTTCTCACATCATCAATCTACAATGTTGAATTGTCCTTTCCAACATGAGAAATATGAATTTTTCCAAATATCACAATGCATCAAAAATAAAACTGTGATCTATAGCATGTTCTATGACTGAGATCACTTGATTATCAAAGTGAAATCAAATTACTTGCAAACTATGAATGAAAGAATTTAGAATAAGCATTGTCCCACAAAAACACTTAGCACTTTACCCATCCATCAGTGATACAAATGTTGTACTATGAAAATATTTCAAGAAAACTGGAATAGATGTACCACTTATCCCATGGCATTGTACATTGACTTTGTAAACATGTTAACAACACTCCTTTGTACCAAAATATTTTCAAGAAAAAGATAACATTCCAAGACAACTATTGTTTTCAAAACCTTTGTGAAGAACAAGTTAAGCATGATAATGGACCAACAACCATTGAAAACACTAAATCTCCACCTAGATCATTATCCAAATGCAAATACTATGGTCAACAAAGCACCATCATGAAGCAGTATAAATCACAACACTGTTACTACCCTTGAGATACCCAAGACAAACATTGCGTTCTTCAAAGCTTTGGATACTTGAAGTACTTCTTTAATAACAATATCACCTTCAATGCATTCTGACTGCTTTATCGTTTAGAGCATATGAACATTTGATGTGAGCCTATATATCAAAGTGCAAGAACCACACTTACACACCTCAAGATCACTGATGCAATGTACCTTTTAGCATGCTTTCCATCTTGAGTACAAAAGAATATACAAACCTTTCATGACCAAATTGATCACTCCATTTTTCCTAAATTTTTGAGAACATTGTATAAGTCATTCAACAATAAAACTACCAAGACAATAGCACACACATAAAGCACTATGTAGTGATAGATAATTTCCATACAGGTCATCAAGATCGGTGCCCCAAATCCAAAGATCAAATACCAAACATTATTGTTCTCTTCAAGACTTATGAAAGTGTATACACTTGATGATTAAAGGATTTCTCAAATTTTTACTATTTTTCTTGAATGAGCATATGAGCATATAAGGTAAGCAAACCATGGATCATTTAGCTACATTCAAAACTACCACTACTTTACTGAACATTTCCATGACAAACCAAAAATCAACATGCCCTTTGTCCTTATGTGTTGTCTTCAAATGTCATCTTACATCTTTTGAATTTGAGCCTACAACCTCCTTGTTGTTGCTTAAATGGATTGAATGATAAGACTATAAAAACTCCCCCTAAACTCATGCAACTCTTTGTGCATTTATAAAAGTCTCTTTTGCAGCATGCAGAAGACTAGATTCTTTTTGTTTTTGTTCATGTTTCCTCCTCCAAACTTTCTCAAGCTCTTTCCTTTTCCAAGATTTTTTAGATTCTTCCTTTTTCTTGTTTGACATGTTTTCCCTCTTATCATGTTTATTCTTCTACAAAATTGTGCTATATGTCCATGGTTGGTACATTTATAACAAACTACATTCATATTTCTATAAAATGCAAATTGACTCCTACAATCAATTGCTTTATGCCCATAATCATTACAAGAGTAACAGTAACCATGGAAACATGAATAATTATACCTGATTTTCCTTGTTGATGGCCTTCTTCTTAGATTTTTCTTGGGATAATGAAATATTCTATATCCATCTTCATAAATATTCTGATCTGTAGGCTTTTTGAAAGTAAAACTTGATTCTCCTTGTTCATATGTTTTTCTTTTTGAAAAGATTGTCAATTTCATTGGCTCCTTTGACACTGTAGCATCTATGTTACATATTTCTTCTTCATATCCTATCCCAAATTTGTTTGACATATATCTTTGACTTAGAAACATTTTATCAAGAAACTCGATGCTTTTCTCATTTTGTAGACTTCTTTTCAAATTATGATTTACCTTCTCTAATTGCTTCTTTAGGGACAACATTTCAGCCTCTAACTTTTGGCAATCTTTGACTCTGGTTTGCAACTTAATGCAATTGGCTTCTTCCACTTTTTTAGACTCTTCCAATTGCAACTTTCGTTTCTCAATAATCTAATCAGATTCTACACACTTCTTCTTTAGTTCATCAACAAGTTGATTAGATTCTTCATACTTCATCTTTAGTTCTTTTTATCTTCTTTATTTCTTCAATTCATCTTCAAGATAAACTTGTGCTTCCTCTTCATCACTTTCATCATATGGCTCATTTGCACCCTCCATGAACTATAACTCATCTCTTTTTGCATCAAACATTCCTGCATGACATTCTTTAGAGCCTAGAACATTAGAAACATCATCAATTTTTGCAATATACTTCTCTTTCTTTTGATGTCGATCTTTCTCCTTTTTAGAAACTTTATTTCTATACCTCTTTCCCATAGTATTCCACCTCTAGAATCTACCCAAGTTTATTAGATTTCTTCAGGGAACTTGCTGCTCCAATACCAATTGTAGGAATACTAAGGATCACTGAGAGGGGGGGGGGGGTGAATCAATGATCCAATAAAACCAATAACATAAACATAATTTCCTTGATCATACAAAAACTTTAGATATTATATTTCATGAGAAAACACAAAGATGTGCAAGTCACAACATCACATGTGAATCAAGAAAACAACACATCATCAAGGAAAGATGAGACACAATATTTATGAGTGGAAAAACCCTAAAAGGGTGAAAAAACCACTCTCAATAAAAGCTTTGTTAGGCCATACTAGCCAACACCTTGTTGTATACAAATTATGTGTCTCATTGACAACACAACAAACCTCATTGGATGGGATCTCATTGATCACATACAAGCCTCATTGGTTGGGATCTCATTGATCACATACAAGCCTCACTAGTTGGGATCTCATGAATTGCATACAAGCCTCATTGGTTGGGATCTCACTAATCACATACAAGCCTAACTAGAAAAACAATGTCTCACTGACACACAACTCCAATATGAATACAAGGAGAAAAATACAGAGTACTACTTTATTTACATTGAAAATCAAAGGTTATAGATGTATTCTATAACTCTTACATATACACCTTATCTCTCCCAATTTGGCACAAAAGAACAAACTTCTAGGACCTCCAAGTGGTCAATACAAAAAGACATTCAATGATATCATAAGATAATCATGTTTTCAAAACTTTGAAAAAACTCAACAACATCTTGTATTTGAAGGAAATAAGAACCTCACATCAACTCTATCACCTTCTTTCAATCAAAAGATTATGCATTCTCTATCAAAAAATGTATTCAAAATTTGTCACAAAATACCTCAACAAAAATTTTGCAATCAGTAAAATTCACCCATACCTTCTATAATCACCATGTTTTTTTATGAAAAACTCACCTCCTTGAGTATCAATATCATTCCATTTCAACACCAAGACATACCACATATTGAATTCAAGAGAGCTACAATCAAATTTAGATATTCAATTCTATATTCATCACTCTTTAGATACTACTTTTTTTCATGAAGAATCATTCACCATTTTCTATCATAACACCATTATAAATATGAATACTACATCATAACACCATAAACATCATCTCATACTACATCAATTCTCTAACAAAAGGATTTTTACAAAAGATTGCAACTAAAATACATTTCATTTTCAGAACTAGCATCGGCTACATTGAGACTCCAAAATAGAAGGTTTTTCTTTAAAAAAAAAAATGATTTTTCTTCACATTACACACACTACCAACCTTCTCCATGCAAAAACAAAAAGATAACCTTTAGAATTTAGTGCTAACCAAGAAAACTATAAATGATTGTTCACCTCCACATAGAAACAAAGCTGCAAAAGCAAGTGATTTTCTATCTCCTATCAAATTAATTACCTAAGGAAATAATTGTTGAAGAGTTTGAATATAAACCCTCAACCTTAGCTTTCCACCAAATCCAACTTTTAAAAAGATCCATAGATATTTATTCAAAAAAATCACATTGGGTTCTCAACCTGCTCGAAAGGTTAAACCAAATGAAGAGGCCAGTAAAATAATGATAGAAAATCCTTATGCAAGTTTCTTTAAATGCCCTTGACATACAATAATAGGTAGCTTTTCTTTTAGAATAAAAAAAAAAAAGTAATAAATTGTTTTCCACAATACCCTTAATTATAGAGTTTTAAAATCTTAGGGTTTTGAAAGAAAATACTTGTGATTAACACTCCAACCTCTGCAAAACAATATATATAACACTTGTTACTTTGATGAGCCTTTATACCCTTGATGAACTTTTATGGTTTTGTATCCTTGATAATTTAATTATTTTAGATCTTGATGCTTTGATGAACCTTGCTTTGAAACACACACCAAACTTCATTCATACCACTAACTTTATCAACCAAGACTTCATCAAAAAAATCTTGCATAGAGTATCTATGAATGCTAATAATTATCAACATAAAAAATTGTATGAACAAGAATCCTTGAGTATCAATAGTAGAATATACCATGCTTTGAAATCAATTACAACCAAGGAAGCCTTGAAATGAACTATGAGACACTCAACCAACACTTTGATCTAAAGTACCTTCTAAGCTTTGACCTTTGCAACCTACATAAACACTAATGAACACAACTAACCTTGAAACATCCTTTCCTTTACACCATCATAGAAACCAAACTAGAAAGTGACTAAAAAACCACGTGCCTTAAAGATTATTGACAAATCAAGAATCCAATTCTAGACTATGCAATGAGTAGATGACAAACCAAAAAAAGTATCTTTGACATCAATGACAAACCATGCCAATAGTTTCTGCCTAAAACCTCTACCACCAAAATGAAAAAAATATGAGGATAAGGGATCCCCTTGATGAATACCCCTATCAGTCCCAAATAATCCCCTCGGAATATCATTAACTAACATAGATTACTTTACACTAGTAACACATTCCCTATCAATATTGATAACTTTCTCATGGAATACCACCTTCCTTAAAACTTTAAACATGAAATCCTAGTCCACCCTATCATAAACCTTTGATATGTCAAGTTTGAGAGTCATACCCGAGAGGAGGCTCCTATCCATATAATGCATAATGACATGAGTTGAGATTGCCACATCAAGAATTTGATGCCCTGAGACAAACCCCTTTTGGGTGACATTAATCAACTTTCCCAAAAGGGGTTTAATTCTATTAACTAGGACTTTGGAGAATATCTTATATACCATATCACATAAGATGGTGAGTTTAAAATTCATAATACCAGTAGGGTTTGAAAATTTAGGGATAAGTGAAATATAGGATTTCTTGATTTTTTTTAAGGATTTTACCAGTACAAAAAAATCCTTGGTCACCCTAACAATATCAAGACCGACAATATCCCAAAACTCTTGAAAGAACATTGGAGGGAAACCATCAGGACCCAAGGTCTTATAGGCTTCCATACAAAAGTATCAAGCCTTACTTCCTCTTTAGAAATGGGGGCCATAATGTGTGCATTATCGTCAGGGGATAGTGCAGTTGGTAAGCAGTTTAACAACCGATCCACCAACTTAGTGTCACAAGGAGCAGACTGAACAAAGAATGCTCTATAGAAATAGTCAGAGGCCATTTTCCCAATCAGGGTATCATCAATAATATTTTCACCATGCTCATTCATGAGGGTAGAGATAGTGTTCCTTTTCCTATGTATTATTGTAGATTTGTGGAAAAAAGTGGAGTTCTTTTTGCCCTCTTTCAGCCATTGAATTTTTGATTTTTTTTCCATAAAATTTCCTCTCTCCTTATATTTTCATACCAATCCTTTTGAAGTTTTTCTTCATTAATATAAGAGTCACTAGAGAGATCTCCCATCGCCATTTGATTTTACAAATTCATGATTTTGTAGATAGCTCCTTTTTTTCAAAACATTCCCAAAAGTTAGCCTATTCCATCCCCTCATTGTTTCTTTTATTAGGTTTAGTTTTTGGGAAACTCTATACATTGTCATGTCATAGAAGGGGGTGTTCCACCAATTTAGAATACAATTTATAAAGTCAGGTTGTGTGGTCCACATT
The DNA here is from genome assembly GCA_007258455.2 of Sequoia sempervirens. Taxonomy (NCBI): domain Eukaryota; kingdom Viridiplantae; phylum Streptophyta; class Pinopsida; order Cupressales; family Cupressaceae; genus Sequoia; species Sequoia sempervirens. The sequence goes on along the minus strand of VDFB02256132.1, from coordinate 213,905,924 downwards.
ATTTCATAATGAAAAGGAATAGGTCCCTTATGGAGATCGTCAGCCTAAGAGAGCAGAAGAAGATTATGGTGAGAGATAGTTTGAGGAAGAGCCACTATATTTAAGTTACATCCCATATCCCAATTAGAGGAGACCAACAAAATTTCAATTTTAACTTGAATAAGATTCTTGTCTTTCCTAAAGTTAGTCCAGGTAAAGGGTTATCCCTATAACTCAATATCTAATAGGCTAGTTGTATTGATGAAATCTACTAGATATGCCATGCTACTAGTGGTCATTTAATCCCACCAGTTTTTCAAAAGGAAAAAGGGGCTATTGAAGTCACCCACCACCAACCAAAGGCTATTTCTGTTAGCCATTGTTTTTTGGGATAAATCCTCCCAAATAGTCCTACAAGCATTACAGATGTTTGGGGCATACAAGTTAATAAGGATCTAGGAACAAGAAGAGTTACAAAATTTAAGTACCAAAATGTTGATAGAGAGTGACAATAGGGATCCAATAACCACCAACAGATTCTACATAGTCACAATCCTTTCAGAAGAACCATTAGCTTCACTAATAAAGAATTTTTTCCTAGGCTAGATACAGTTTGCCACAGTTTGGAAAGTATCATGATTTATTTTAACCTCTTGTATTAAAAGAGTGTCAATATTATTCTCAATAATGCAGGTCTTGAGAGAGTGCTATTTTTGAGGGATATTTAAGTCTCTAATATTCCAAGAGAGGAACTTCATTTACAGTTTTCAGCAGTTGATTTTGGAAGGTCTTATGCCTTCTATAATCAATTTATCTAGTTATTTATTTCTATCTTGTTTGACGTTGTGGAGGCCTGCCTCTGTTTGAATCCACACCCACATCAATTTTCTTATTTATGGTTTTATTTTTAGGTGTTTACCATTCCTTCTATATCCAAGAAGTACTAGGGTTAGCCCTTAGAGAGATATCAGGCCCCTGGGTGGTTGATGGGAAGTAGGTGAAGAGCTAGGGTTTAGGATATGAGGCTTAGCAGTAGGTGAAGAGTGAGGGTTGTGGATAGAGAGTGAAGCAACATGTGCTTCCAGAGCAACTTGGTTGATAAAAACATTTGACTCAATAGATCTAGAAAAAAGTCTCCAGGGCTAAGATTGGAGTTAGGGATTTTACCATCCTCAAGGGAGGGGGCTCAAAGGTTTGAGATCAATAATAGTTTGGAAGATGGGAGGAGGATCCAACCCTAAAGCAATTTGGGTGGGTTGTTTAGCAAGGGATTTCAAGATATAAAGTAGATCCTCGATAAAGGGGTAGTTTTTTCCTTCATCTAAAGGTGGAGTCAAAGGGTCTTTATATCTAGGGACCTACTTGTTTGGAGCTTTGCATTTAAAAACAAGGTGGCCATATTTCTTTCACTTTGAAAAAATACAATAGTGTGTTCACACTGGATTGGTTGAGTCCAACATCATAACTTCGACTGAAGGATCATAGAGTTAGGGAGAGTTTTATTAATATCAATATTAACATAGAAATAGGTGAAAACTAACTTGTATTTAGCCTTTGTAACACCATCAACAACAAAAAATTTCCAAAGGAGTTTCCAATCCATTTGAATATCTCTTCATCTTAGAATTTAAGTGGGAGGCCTAGTAGACGGATCCAAACCAAGGCTATTTTATTCAGATCTACAAATGGGTCAAAACTTGACTTCCATCTACATAAAGACAGGCTATGTTTGTCATGGAACCAAGGTACTTGGGAAATAATCACAATGAGATCTTTAGTGGAGGTGAAATTAAAAAGAAAGAACCCCCCAGGTATAGCACTTGTGGACACCGAACCCTTCACTTTCTAGTTAGAATATGTACAATGGCGTACCATCTCTATGCTAGGTCGAAAAGAGAAAAAAAATCCAAAACAAAGAGTTGTTCATTAAGGAGACGATTCAATCAAAAAATGAGTCAGGAATCTTGATAGATGTTCCCTCATTCAAATTTACATATTCAGGAACAACATTCACATTACTAGCGTTCACACCACTAGCATCCAAAGACACTCCAAGGAGAGAATCTTTTCATCCATTCATTTTTGGGGTAGAGGCGGCCCCACCCGCATTGTTAGTAGTCTATTCAACTATTGGGAAAATAGTGATAGCATGGACAAAAACAAGAAATGGAGGTGCACTATCTAGGGAGACATGACCTTCCCCATCACATGCAGGCACCATGATCAAAGGAAATTCAAACTTGCAAGGGCGGGAAATTGTAAAGAGATTCTTGGTTGTTATTGCGGATTATTAGTTTAAATTCATTGAATTGATCATCATAGTGGTTTGATTGAGGATACTATGACCCTCATTATTCAATAGATTCTCCAAAGGCATTTGAAACCACTAGACCAATCATTATCTAGATTTAAACATAAAAATTCAAGGTGATTAGATTCCAAGAGTAAAATTTCCACCAATTCATTCCTACAAGTATAGGTTCAATTTCATGTGCTAGTTCACTTCTATAGTAACATAGATAATGTCCATAGGTGTTGATTTTAACTAGAGTAGTGCATATTAAATTTATAGATCTAGAAACACTTGTTTGATAGGGCCCTAAAATTCTAACATAGTGGTGAATTGTTTCTTGTCATCTTCAACAATTTTCCATGTCTAGAGTATACCCAAGTATCACATTTAAATTTATTTAAGTTTTGTAATTGATTCAAAATTTATTTTTTCTAGTTCTCACACATTTATCTAGGTTAATTATTTATCAATTATTTTATTTATTTAATTATCTAAGATTATTTATTTAAGTGGGTATATCTTCTCTTAATTCTTTGGCTAGCTTGACTTTCTTATACAACTAAGGGTTTATCCTTATTTTATTTATAAATTTGATTTTTCTAAGTGAATATATTTTATTTCAGATTTCATTAAGGTTTGGACCCCCTTTTCTTGTGTATTTATTTTATCTTCCTTTGGATTTTTGTCCTTCATTTTGTGATCTTGTTTTCACCCTACACTACACATCTTAGTTTTAACCTCTAAGATTTTATTTACTAATTAATTTTAAAATTTGATTGTCTACTTCTGTCAATCTTATATCAACCTTCACATCCTTATTATATAATTTCTCCTTTAATGTTTTTTGAGTTATTTTTCTTGTCAATATCTCATTCATGACCTCATATTCCTTAAGAAGTCCATATTTGAATATTGAAATGGTAAAATCTACTAAAAATGATGTCTATAATGATTTCTCAAAATGCACTATTATTTGTACTCTTATTTTGAGCATGAGGTTGAAGATTATGTTCATGAAAAATTCTTGAAACAACAAGAATTTACACATGAGCTTACTATTTTGGTTGAGGTAAAGAGTTTAGAAATTTTGGTTTTAATTTTCTCATTATTTGTTGCTTACTAAGCCATTTTGGAAGCAAGTACTTCAATCCCTTATAGTTAAAGTTACTCCTAGTTATTTGTATGATACAACCTCTTAATAGTTTCCCTTTGGTTTTATGTCTTAACATTGTATGCCTTCTAATTTCACCACTCCCCCGACCATGATAGACCCCCTTCTTGTGTATATCTCCCATTTGTTCCTTCTTCCTCCCATCCCACTACCATTTCCCCTACCTTTCATGCTATCCCTATTAGTTCTATAACTACAAATGGTCCTAGTGTTTCTTCTACCATTTCTATCTCCACTACCAAAGTTACCTCTTCTTCTCATCCTTCCAGTGTTTCCCTACCTCCACTTTTTCCATCCGACATTCTATTTATTGTTCCATTTGTATTTTAATATCTCATTTCATATCTTCTTTAGTATCTCATTCCATATTTTATTTTATTCCTATCATTTCCATGTCTAGTCTTATCACTCTCTTAATCACCTATTTATACCAATCCATATGTCTCTCCAATTGCTACTACCACAATTTATGCCTTTACATTAGATGCATTGATTTAAAAATAGATAGATTGAAGCATAAGTTTTATATACATGATAAACATAAATGTTTGGAAGCACAAAATTGGTACCTCATTTTGAAATGTGTAATAAGAAGGTGATCCTAATACACATTTGATATTTTTAACTACTATATGTTTAGATTATATGTTTGAAGATAAATTATTAGCTAATATGTTCCCACACAATTTAAAAGGTTATATTATTAAGTGGTTCTTATCTTTTCTTCATGGATTTTTTTATTTTATTTTTTAAATAATCAAATGCACTTGATAAGAATTTAAAAAATAATATGGACTTAAACACCACTATTGTTGATTCATTTGATTGTACCCAATAATCTAATAAGTGAATGCTTGAATATGTTACTAGATTTCAATCCTTTCATTCCAAATCACACCATTAACATCATGAATATGAATTACAAACTATTTTTTATTAAGGGATTGCCACCACCTCTTAGATATAGTGTGTACTCAAATAGATTTACTTCTTTCATGGATATATTTTCTCATGTAAAGTACATTGAATTAAATTAATTTGATTCAATGTTATTAAGTATGGCTCATCTAGATGTACTTCTTTCATGGATATATTTACACATATAAAGAACATTGCTTGGATCCAATGTGATTAAGTATGGTTCATATAAATCTTCCCACCCTTCTAAATTTTAAAAGAAAAATAAATTTTTAATGGGTATTGATTATAATGATAAAAGTGACAATGTAAATCAAGGGGATAACACTTCTAATACACTATACTTTAAGCTTCACAATTTTAGGAATTATAAATTACAAAATACTTTGGAAACTTTTATTTAAATTTGAGCTTTAATTTTATCTCTTACATTCCTTTAGACCTAGTACATCCAAATAGAAGGATACCAAGCATTTGACTTATGCACATTCTAGGCTATCACTAAAATGACTAGTGAAATATTGATTGAAACCATGGGGTGCATCATTTTACATTTGAAAGTTAGATTAAAATAATTACCAATTTTATGTCATTTGATTACATATTCAAACATATAAATAAACACATGACACTAGATTTGCATAGAGAATATATAAATAAACACATGACATTAGATTTGTGTAGAGAAATAATTTTAAGTCCACCTTCAAAGAGAGGAAAAATCTATATTAATCCAATAAAAGTGTTACATTAATACACCCTACTTTTTTCCTTCAATAGAAAAATTTCAATATCTTAATGATGTTCAAACTATAAAAGACTCTATGATATTATAAATTGACTCAACATAAAATAGTTGACATGGAATAATATGACCCTTGCATTTCACATTTACTAATTCCAAAAAACTAAATTATTCCTACTTTTATAGAAAAATCCAATTAGATGGGGCAATGTTCAATAAATTTCATGTCCCTAAAACCAAATTTTAACAAAGACTAATTTACAAAGTGTATTCAATACACATCAACATATGAACACAAAGATGATACCCCAATATATTGATAAACTCTAGAATCTCATTCACATATATGATATATCAATTACAACTCACAACAATGATCCAGAATGATATACAATATTATTGTAGATCAACAACAATATTATTAAATTCCTTATAGAATCCTTGAAGCTCAGGTGCAATACCCGAATGGGTATGCCCTCAAGAACCAAAGGGGTTTCATCCTTTGATCCTAGTGACCTTTGGGTTTTCATCCAATGACCACAAACTCATATGGATTTTCATCCACAAAAGGGTTTAAAATATAAGTGTCCCAAAATACAAAAAAATGATATAATACTTTGATAACCATTACATGAATTGAATCTAGGTACATTTATATGCTAACAATTTCCGTTTAGAAAGTCCTTGAGCCAAAATGACACCAAAGCCCAGAATTTGAATTTCACATGTTACACTAGGTCGACCTTAAGGAAAAAGTTGATTCTTTTGGAATTAGCATGTCACCCTATAGACCTATTGAATTGCTTCCCTAGCACATTCCTTCTTCCTAAAACTTCACAATTGATATCGCATGATCCAAAGGTGTCTTATCTATTATGCCTGCTAAAGTAGGTTTTATTTTCCTTGCATAGTCATCTTTTGATAACAATATCTTTTCAATTCCCTATCCATTTCCCATAAGATTTGCATGTGATGTGTGTGTTTCATCATGGATGCTATGTTCCAAATTGTGATCTAGAATGTGCCCCTATAGGGGAATACAAAGGGATTCCTAGAAGTGATCCTACTGATCCAATACAGTGAGCCTGGACTGACAATTTTTTGATGGAAATCTCTTTTTGGTATATTACCATTTTTCCATGGGCTTTGGATATGATGTACAATTGTTTTTGTAGATGTTACATTCCAAACCACAAGTTGTGATGTGCTCTAGCAGAGGAATGTGGTGGGATTCTTGGATTCCATTTTGCAATTGTCTTTCTAGAGAAGGGACATGACAAATCCTCCCTTTCCAAAATTTCTTATACTCAAGAAATGCAAATTTGGATGCACTCTAGAATTTCAGGCCCTTTCCAAGTAGAGTCTTCAATTGGAAAATTCTTCCAACAACCAAGATACTTAGTTATATTTTGGTTCCTTTTATTTTTGACCCTAGTATCAATCATAACTTCTAGAATACAAATGAGTTTCCCCTCATCATCAAGTGGTGGTAACTCAACAACAAGAGATATATTCAATCCCAAAACCTTCTTCAGACATGAAACATGGAAGACATTATGGATTTTTCTATCTACCAAAAGCTCCACCTCACAAGAAACTTCTCCAACCTTCTAGATTATCTTGTATGGCCCATATAAATTAGGCCTAAGCTTCTTAGCTCCACCTTTCTTGATGGAAGATTGTCTATAGGGTTGCAACCTTATAAATACCATATATCCCACCTCAAATGACCTTTTTATGTGCTTCCTATCTACATAGATCTTTTTCTAATTCAAGGAAACTTGTAGATGATCTTAGAGAGTTCTTAAAATATCTTGACTTTGATTTACCAAATCACTCACTATTGGAACTCTACTATCTGTGAGGACTAGCTCCACAAACGTTAATGCATCATATCCGTAGAGTGATTTGAATGGAGGCATGCCAATGGATGTGTCATGAATTGTGTTGTAGCAATACTCTCCCAAATTCAACCATTTGATCTAGCTCGCTTGCTTGCTAGTGGTATAATTACTCAAGTATCCTTCTAGCCACTTGTTTACAATGTTAGTTTGGCCATTAGTTTGTGGATGATAACTTGTGCTAGGGGTAAGCTTGGTGCCTATTATATGGAATAACTCATTCCAAAAATTACTCAGGAATCGACTGTGTCTGTTATTGACAATGTTCTTGGATAGTCCATGCAACCAAAAATCTTCCTTGAGGAATATTTCTACAACTTGTAGAGCTTTATAGTCACTAGAGATGAAAAATAAATTAGCATACTTAGTCAATCTATCCAATACAAGATAGATGCAGTATTTTCCTTATGCCTTGGTTAATTCGGTGATAAAATCCATGGAGATACTCTCCCATTTGTGTTCTAAAACGGGAAGAGGTTGTACTAATCTATCCAAAAATTATTATTTCCCCTTGTTCTACTGATATGTGACACATTCCTTGATGTGTGAGAGAAAATCCTCCTTAAGGACCTTCTAAGAAAACCTTTCTATGATATTTCAATAAGTTTTATAGAATCTAGGATGCCCCACTATTGGCACATTATGACAAGCCTCCATTATCTTCTCTTTTACCTTGGATCCTGAAACTAGGAATGCTCTATTCTTGAATAGTATTAGGTCGTCTTCCACTGCATACCGGTCATACCTTTGTGCACCTTCCAAGACTTTGGTAGAAAAGGGACCCTTAGCATATTCCTCCATGATGGAATCCTTCCAATCAATCCATGTGATGGACACATGGCATAATGTAGGTATCCTAGAGAGTGTATCCATACAAATTCTTCATTCCCTTGATATATTCAATATCAAAATCATATGAGCTTACTCACCCGATTTTGCTAGTACCTACCAATCAAATTTTGTTGGCTTAGGAAAAAATTTAGACTATTATGATCTATCTTGACCACAAATCTTCCACACACTAGGTATTGTTGGAATTCTCCAAATCATGCATTATAGCTGGTATCTCTTCATCATATATGGTATATCTCTTTTCATTGTCCCTCAATTTCCTACTTTTAAATGTTATGGGGTGTCCTTTCTAAGAAAGTATCACTCAAATTCCTTCATTTGAAGCATCACATTCTACAATAAATGGAAGGGAGAAATCAGGAATTGCAAGAACTATACAAGAAATCATTACCTCTTTTAGCTTAGACTCAAAGGTTCTCTATGCTTCCTCTGTCCATTCAAAGGCTCCAACTTTAGTTAGATTGGTGAGTAGTGTCATAGACTGATAAAAGCCTCTGACAAACCTTTGATAATGGATACACAGTCCAAAGAAACCTCTTAGCTGAGACAAGTTTGTGGGAGGTGGCCCTGGTCTAAAATGGCTTGGATCTTCTGCTAATCAACTCAAACTCCTTTAACACTTATAGAATTTCGTAAATACAATATCTCTATTGACCTAAACTCACATTTGGACATCTTTGCAAAGAGATACTATTGTTCAAGAATTCCCAAGACTATATCCAAATGCTTAAATGTTCTTCCCATGTTCTACTATGGATCATAATATCATCAAAGAAAATCAACACAAATTTCCTTAGGTGCTCACCAAAAGCATAGTTCATGCATGATTAAAAGTTTCCAATGCATTAGTGAGACCAAAGGGCATAACTAGGAACTCAAAATTCCCATAGTGACATTGGAAAGTAGTCTTCTATACATCTTCTTCCCTCATACAGATCTGGTGGTATTCAGACCTCAAATTAATCTTTGAGAAGTACACCACACCATGTGGCTCATCAATCAGTTCATCTATCCAAGGTACGTGGTACCAATTCTTAATGGTCTTCTTGTTCAATGCCCAATAGTTTATGCACATCTGCAAAGTGTCATCCTTCTTTACCAACACCATAGAATATGTGAAAGGGATAGATCTTGGTTTGATGTAGCCCATATCCAATAGCTCCTTTTATTGCTTTCTCTATCTCATTATACATGTGAGGATGGTGATAAGGAGTGGCCATAATTGGCTTTGATCCCAGTTAAAGTTCTATGATATGATGTAAACGTCTATCTAGTGGTAATCCAAGAGGCATGCCACTGAAAACCAAACTATGACCATTCTTACCTTTAGAAGAGTCTTTTGAAATCACCAAACAACTATCAATCCAAGCAAATTGGCTCTTCCAAAATATCCTCTCCATTCTCCTTTTTGATACTACTTACGAACCTCCATTAGCCATTCCCTTTAGAATCACACCCTTCCTATTAGATTTGAACTTGAGTTCTATTTTTGGTAGTTTTTACTGTACTCACCCAATGAATGTAGCCACTGTACACCCAAAATTACATCAATTTCACCCAAATAAATATGTAAATGGTGATTTTGGTTTGACCCCTCACAATGCTTTGCTCCTCCTAGGATTTTTTACCTAAAAGGAGAAAGGGGATTGGACGGGGGACCAAAATGCAAGGGTTTGCACTCAAAGTCTATGTTAATGAGATGTCCTACTGCTTTGATTTGAAATTATGAAAAACTATGAAAATGTAAAGAGTTGGAAAACACAATGTGATATGCAAAAATTCCTAAGAATGTAACTAAATGATGAAATAACAAAACAAAATGGAAGAGATGCACCTGGAATCAGAACTTTGATGTTGGAAGATTCTGGAATCCTAAAAAATTGACTGAAATGTTGATCGGGACACTTATGCCAGTCTGGGCGAATTAGCCCCAGTTTTGGGAAACTTTGTCGAAATGGGAATCTACCAAATGGGTATCCAGAAAAGTCAAAATCAATTTTCAGGCTCGAAAGTGGGACTAATTTTCCCCTAGTGATGACTTAGTCCTCCTACATATTTTAGGAAATTCGGGACATAATTGTTGGAAATATGTGTCTCAATCTCACAGGCTGAAACCTCTGAAAGAGCCAAGTCGGTGTGACATTCATTTTGTCTAGCTGACAAGCAGTTCGTTAACCTTGTGGAATTCTTAGGTCGCTGAGACCTTGATACTGTCTCGCCTAATGGAGCTATCGCTATGACATGGTGTTCGGTGTAACCCTTTGCCGAGTGGGTTGGTCTAGCCAACATGCCATTCTTATCGGATATCGGGGAAACTCTGGGTGACAAGCGGTGTCGGGGAGATTCATAGCGACTGGAGTCATCGGAGTAACTCATATGCTTCGGTATGAAGTCTTACCGATATGGAAAGTCTCGCTGAAAATCTTACATTCGAAGTCATCGGGGAGATGCTTGGCTGAAAGGCTTGCTTCGGTATGAAGTCTTATCGATATGGAATGTCTCGCCGATAGCTACACTCGGAGTCATCGGGATAACTTGAAGGCTTCGATATGAAGTCTTAGCGATGGATGTTTGTCTCAACGATGGGGTAGTCTGTTGTTGGTATGACTCCTGGTGATTGTTTTGTGCTCGGTATGACTTGTGGCTTTGGTAAGAACTCTCAGCGATAGCGGTAAGTCTTGCCGACAATGTTCACATTGATATGACTTGGGAACTTCGGTATGATGTCTCACCGAAGAGCGATAGTCTCACTGAATGGAAAGCTGATAGCTATGTGACCTTTGAACATCGATATGATGTCTCATCGAATAACGATGGTCTTGCCGAATAGTGATACATGTGATGGATATCGGTATGATGTCTTGGCGACAAGGGGAAGTTTGAGCGACAGCTTGTGAACTCGGTGTAATGTCTTGCCAAGGGTCAGGACTCTTGGTGATAATGACGATATGGCTTTGTGGCATTGAGGAGACACGGTTAGTGTCTCACCAACATGCGATACAGGTTGAACGCCTTTGACTGAGTGATGACTATCCTACGTGGTGAGTCTACGACCAATCAGAGAAGCAGAATGGGAACCGCTAGTAGTTGGATTGTTGAGGTTGTTACTAAGAGGAAGATCGATAGACCATGGGCGTCATGGATATACTCAGGAATTGCAAATTTTGTTCGGTTCGAAAGTTGGATGAATAGTTTGATGTATGATCAGTGTGAATTTTTATTTCTGAGAGTATTGTAACTTGAATATTCTGTAGCGAGGTTGATCATTGTGAATGTTGTTGTAAATTGACATCAGAGAGAGTGAAGCCCATACTCTGTATGTAATTTCATTATTGTAATACAAAGGGGTTTTTCTTGGTGTGGTGGGTTTTTCTCCCATAAGGGTTTTCCCATGTAAATTTGGTGTTCATCTGTGTATGTTATATTATCTGTTTTTGTTATTGCTTTCAAGTGTATCTTAATTGAACTGTAATTGAAAATTTAAAAGCACCTCTGCATTCTTCCCTAAGGTTTTGACGTTAGGAGAGTTAGTTCCGTACCTTAGCTTTCCTTACAATAATCTTCTAGTCTCAGATCTGCACTTCCTTTTCTGATAGGTGTTTGTACTTGATTTTGCAGAAAACAGGGTAGAAAGTCTATCCAAACTTGAAATAAGGTGATGTTGACTCAATTGACTTTGTGCACTTTTGGATCACTTTTCAACACCTATTTCTTGAAAAATTTGCATACAAAAGTCACATGCAAAAGGGGGAAAATGGTTGAGGGTTAGAGTATAGGGGTTTGGCTTGGTCAAACCCAAGCCAAACCCCACTTTGGTAATCAAACCCTAAACAATGAAATGAGATGAAAAGAGAGTGATAAATATATAACATGCAAATGAAAATTTCATAAACTTACCACACCATTGATGCTCAAATCTGAAGATGTGCAATGAAGAACTCCAATAGCTTGACTTGATAATGCTTGATTTGCTTGAATGAGCGCAACCAATGGATTTAATCCTTCTAGGAATGGTACAAGGTCCCATGTATCATTATTTTAAAGAGCTTCTATCTCTTTATCCATGTTATTTTCTAGGAATCTATACCATTCATACTTAGAGCCTCTTCTATTGATATTATTTCATTAATGTTAGCATTCAAATAAAATATACATCTCCACTCATATGGAGAATAACCATACCTTTCTGGTGGTTTTCTATGCCTAGTATAACTTCAAAGAAGTTTTAAGATTCAAGTTCTTCTTTTTCCTTTGATTTTTCAAAAACATGGAGCTCTCCTCAACTTCCTACCTTTTTAGGGGCCTCGATTCAATTTTCTCAAGCTTAGAGGGAAACTAAATCACATATTTATTTTCTTCCTTTTGTTTTGGTCATACTGTAATAGAGGGCTTAATTTCTCTAAAAATAACAATTCTAGAATAAATTATCTTTTTTGTAATATTATCCCAAACCTTTAATCCTTTCACACCATAAATGTATTTGACGAAGATATATATTAACAACCTTGTTATCTAGTTTTATCCACTTTTCTTTTGGCACATGTTCATATGCCTTGCATCCAAAAACTCTTAGATATATAAGTAAACTATTAGATATACTTAAAGGCATTTATGGTAATGGGATGTAGTATTGGGTATTGAAGTGGCCTAGATAAGTAGGGTAATAGTAGTCCTAAAGGTAGTAAATGAAAGACTCATAGAGGTGTGGGTAAAGAATATATAAAGTGGGCTATAACTAGGAACTAGGCCATGAATATGAGGGTAAGGAGAAAAGGATATATACTAAAGGGTGAGAAATGAGTGGCCATGGTATTTTAGGGATAATTGGTGGTGTTAGAATAGCAAATCGTAGAGAATGGATCTAAGGTGTAAGTATGAGTAGAAGTAGATGTAGATGCACTGGTCACTATAGATGAAGTGAGCATATCAAAACTAGTGAAATATCTAATCTATTAGGCTTGTTAGGAAACCCATCATGAAATGTGTGGTAGCTATTAGGATTCTTCACATTAACCAATTAAGTTACAAAATTGTGATTGTTCGTCTAAGCACCATGACCATACTCTTCATTCTTCCCATTATGAGCATATTATAATAGACTTCATTTTTATTGGGTTTGGTTTAGATGATTGATTTTTCACATTGAAAGAGTGGGATCTCAAGTAGCTCATGGTATGAACAAAAGATAAGAAAAAAAGTAAATCTCAAAAGCACACTTTTGGATTGAAAAATAGAATTATTAGAAATGTATTAGATTTGAAAGTGAAACCCTAATGTGATAGTCAAGGTGGGTAGGGTGAGTGAAAGAGAGATCACAATAAAGCTCACAAACCCTAATAGAAAAAGATATAGTAATGTTAAATCAATAAAAAAGAATACAAAAAGGGTTTTAGATTTGAAAATAATATTAATATTTAAATGGTAGACCTAAAAAATGCTAATATGGTAATAAAAATTAGAAGAAAACTAAAGCATGTAAGATTAAATGAGTTCACCAAAGTGTATTGAAAAGTAAACTTTTTCTGAGGGTTTACTTATGCTAATTAGACAAAAATGCAATTAGTTGAGCACAAATAAATCTAGATGAATTAATTATGGTTTGGAATAATAATTTAATAATTTATAATAGTTAAATTAGGAAAGTAAATATTGAGGATGGTAGTTCTAACCTATGACCAAGTAACTTACACATGTGGAAAAACTGAAGATATGATATTAGATAAAATATGATCACAAAATCATGTCTCTCTATCACATGAATGCCTCAAATTTTATGTTGGATTTGTGCTTTGCTGGAGGACAAGTTCATAGGATTGGGATATGTTCATGGTCATAGTCTATTCCTTTTGATTTGGATTCATCCTTATCTATAATAGAATTCTAGTCTTCTACTTGGTTTAACTTTGTATCCTTTGAATTTTCTAATGATCTATGTAGATTATTTACTCCTTTTAAAGTACCAAATTGAATTGTGTTGTTATTAATTGCTCATTTACTACTCTAGGATAAGAGAATTCTTAAGAGATCTTGCATGTGAAATCAATATAATTAAATGTATTTAAATAGTAGTGCATAGCATCAAATTGCACCACATGTATGTTTGATAAGCTCAAGGAAGTAAAGTGAATGGGCCTAGTCCACCAAAATTTGTATTTGAATTTTAAAAAGGAAGGGAATAAGTCTATGGCCACATAGTTTCCCCTGTGACTATAGAAATTTCCTATGGTGGACAAACAATTAAATTCAGGTGATTAATGAGTATATAAAAATAGGTGAATGAATAATTATGATCAATGGATAAATAAGATGAATCTATAAAAATATGATTGCATAAGAATATTATAGAATTGAAGAGGGTTAGAAAAGATTGAAGACAAACAAAGGAAGATAAAAGAAATATAAACAAAAATACTTTAACCTAGAATCTTTGTTTCTCTCCTTGATGAGTGGAAATGGAGTGCACCCTTATTCCATTTGATTTGCTCTTTGATGTTGATATGTGAATTGTTCAATACTCTAGAATAACCTTGATATGATTTGATAATAACGATAAGTTTAATTCAATGGATATTTTGGTAGCATGTAAATATGATAGCTTGATAAGTGATTGCATTAGGTGAAAATGAAAGATGAGATCCTCTAGATATAGTATTAAAGATGCATAACCAATCGCTATGAATGATTGATGATAGATGGCTAAGATTGAAGGAGGATTATGGTTTGGATCAAGGATGCAATCATATGACAATTGTCACATGATGTATGAGATTGAGGTTTAGGATTGAGATAAGGACAAAAAAACTTATGGCAATTGCTAGGATTAAGAGGTTAAATGAGATGAGTGGATAAGATGAAAAAATAGTTTGACTTTTAGATAAGTGTTTAGGTTCAATGAATCTAGACAAGGAGTTAGTTAGACATGTGAAGGAGGCATTTGTCACATGAGGACAAATTTAGATTATGATCCATGTGAAGAAGATGGAAGGATAGGATTATATGGAGAAGGATAGAGGATACATGCCAATTAATTAAATAAAATGATATCATAGTTAAGGGATAGTAAATATTTATTTAATTAAAGGATTAGAAAAAGATGGTAAATGATGGGAATAATTGAACAGATAATAGATATTTATTTAATCAATGACTAAAGATGGGCTAAAATTAGATGTGGTTGGATAAGATCAAATTTTAGATGTCTACAAGAACTAAACTAACACTTATACCTAAAGGAGGTTCAAGAATTATGTCGATAGAAAACTGTGTATGTTAATATGTTAGAGAGTATGTGTTTGTGCATGGATGCGTTGTGAATTCTAGTTGCACGTGGCTAGATTAAACAATTAATAATAAGTGTTAAATAATGGATTGAAATAAACTTAGACAAATCTAGATTTTTTCCTTAAAGAAATTAAGTATTATCTGATTATGAAATATTTGAATACATAATTAAAACATAAAGCAATGCAAATGAAAAAAGAAAGTAGCCATCAAATTAACAAAAAACACTCCAAATAGAATTAGAATGTTCCCATCCAATTGTCAAATCAATATTTATCTAAATTTTATGTGATAAGTGAGATTCTGGAGGCTTTTACCTATTATTTTGAAGGTTTTTACCATTATACAACGACTAGTTTACCATTAAACAATAGTTGAAACTTGTTTTCCAACGACCCAACAATGATTTGCAAACACAAGACTTATTTCAAACTCAAATCTCACACTATATAGGGGAGAGGGGCCCATAGTGGAGCACCCTAACTTCGCATTTCTCAAAATCCTACATGGAAATTTCAAATCACTCCCGATTTTGTACAACAGTTTATTTGGCAACTCATGTGCTTCTATATTTCGTTTTAGGGCCACATCATCAAATATGATGCCACGTCAACATGCTTTTTGTTGAGGTATCCAAAAAGGCCCAAAAAAAAGGTGAGACCGATAGTGGTGCACTAAGTCATGTTTTATTGGTGCGCTGATGTGGCATCACATGATTTGTCACTTTGCATACTTTATGGATAAAAAGTGTTTTGCAATTGAATATTAAAATGCTCCCCTATGAGGCCGAGTGAGGACTACTTCTATCCCCACTATTAGACTATGCTCCATTATGAGCCCCACTCCCCTATAACCTATCAAATATATATAGAAACGACAAAAATATATAATTTTACAAACTTTAACCATGTGTATCTCATTACATAATACGGATTCTAAGCTATCCCATATACTAAAATGGTTCGCTACTTATAATTCCACTCCATTAAAACAATCTTAACGTCTTTACTCCTTATTGGCCGAGCATCTTTTAACATATTTTATTTTATTTTAGTTTTTAAATGGCTTCCACCGTCATTTTCATTTTCATGAACGTTTATAATGGTAATGCAGACTAATGATGGTATAAGCACTACTTATTTACCATCATTATAAAAACAACAAACGATATGACATGTGTATATATTGGCAATAAAATCATCCATATTTAGGTTATACGGGCAAGAAGAAAATGGTACTTACAAGTCTTAACTCTAATAATTAGAAATAATATTTGGGCCTATAGTCCATTGATTTCTTTTCTAAAGGAGGTTGTTATGTGTTAAAGTGAAAGGAAAAAGTACATAATAACATGTTATTGTGCTTCTCAAATAAATATTCTGATGAATTATTGTAAGAGTTGGAATCTATAATATTATAAAAATATATTTATGAATATATGTTGAAATTAATAAAGGAGGTTAATGTATTTAGTTTTGGAAGTTATAGAGAATATTTTGTGATAGTTGAAATTATGTGATTTATTTTGGTATTCTGTTAAACAATACTTGTTAGATTGAAAAATTTAATGTGCTTCACTCTCATTGAGTTCTTCACCTTTAGAAAATGACCTCCACCTCTATATAAATGAATCTTATTTATAGATTTGAATCTTAACCATGAAAAACAATCTATGGACTTCTGCTTGCCTAAAATACATCCACCTTGCCACCTAAATTTGTCTATGAAAAAAGCAATATTGACGAATATCTTTGCGACTTTGTTAACAAAAAATCTTCTCCTTATGTCAAACACTTGGATACAATTTGATAGTTTTGAAAGAAAGATTGAAAACATATCAAACGATCATGAAATATGTACCTAGGATGATGTTATGCTTTTAAGATAATATGCAATGTGTAATAAAGATTGTATGCTAGATCAATGATGATCTAGTAATGGATAGGTTTTGTCATTTTATATAGTGCCCTAATGCATAAATTAACAAATTGCATGCTAAAGTCAACTATTAATGGCTATTATGAATGAAGTCAATATATGGCTAGATTTATTTTTGAACGTGAAAGTGTTGTGGTCATTTCTATGTCATTAATTAAAATCAATTTTATTTTTACGCTCATGGACTTGATCTAGGAAAGGAATAGGGAAAAACATAGATCAAGTCTACACTCTTGGCATGCATGAAGCTAGGGCTATGTTAGGTTCATGTTATTTTCCAATAGTTGTATAAAAATGTGTCACTTGTATACTAGTTATTACACTTGAGATAACCCAATCAAAGTGCATCCAAAACAAAGAAGAAAGCGCAAGGTGTGAAATTTGAACATCCTTACATTTTTCCCCCACTTTAACATGCATATGAATTACTATGGATATGTATAATTTTTTAAAAATAATCAACATAAAAGTAAATATTCACTCAAAAAAATAATATAGATATGAATGATGATTCTATTCCTTATAATCCATATTATTGATGAATCTTTTGACACAACATAAAAAGAAATAAATTCTCTCTTAAAATAACATAAAACCCTCTAAAACTCAAAATTCCTACTAAATACTTCCATTCTATACCTTCTTAACTTCTCTTTACTCTCTTTATTTCTTTTCTTTCCAATTTGATTAGCATATGATGTTATTATCTAGATTTATATTATATATAGATACTTATATTGAGTATATTTTATATAACTGTATTTTTATTTCTTACGACAATATTCTGATGTTTATGATATCAAAATAATATAATATATAATAATATTTAATATTGTTTATAAATTTTTATTAATATATAGGTGGAGATTTCTATTTTTATATTATCATTTTAATAATAATTTTTATTTGAAAATTACAAGAATGTTAAAATTTTAGTGAATTTTTAATATTTTTTATTTTTTATAAATTAGTCATTTCTTATTTTTATTGTATATTTGAATTTATGTTGTTAATGTTATAAATTTAAATTTATAAAATTTGAAGGTAAAATATTTTTCAATTAAAACTTATGTTGCATAAAAATTAAAGACTTTCTAAGGTTTTAAATTTGATTATTTCAAAAAAGTTTATTGATGAAAGTATAATTTTATTGGAGGAAATATTCCTAAAAAAATTATAATTTTCAGATATTCTTCGCTTCCTTAACTTTTGTAATAGTTTAATAGCTCCTTGCATGACATGTTAGAGTGAAGGTGGTTTCCATCCGAGTTTCATAAGGGATATGTGTGTGTTTCTTGTGGTCTACAACTCTCAAGGAATACTATGCTATTAACTTTGCACAAGAAGTTGAGAGGAAATTCTTATAGTTTTTCATTTTTGCTTCATAAGACGTGTTTGATGTATAGAAATATTTTTTGGAAATGACATATTTAGAGACCTTGTTCAATTACTATCAAGTGACCTTTGTGGATGAATGAAGTGTAACCATAGCAATGGATAGTATGTTATTTTTTGGGGTCTCTCTCAATATTAGCACCAACAAAACAAGATCAATAAAATTTAGCACATTTTGGAACTCAATCTTGGAAAGAATCCAAAAGAAGCTAGTAGGACGGAAGGGTAAAATTTTGAGTCATGCGGGAAAAATCTATTTGCTTAAGGCCTCTTTGCAAGCTATACCCATATAATTCCTATCTCTTTTTAAGGTTCCCAAATTTATAGCTAATAAATTTGAGAAAATCCAAAGAAATTTCCTCTACTCAGGTATGGAGGAGAGAAAAATAATTGCCCTCATTAATTCGGATACAGTTTTCTTGCCAAAGGATCATGGGGAACTTGGCATTAGGTAGGTCCACCTCACCAATAAATCTCTTATGGCCAAGGTGGGTTGGGGCCTTATTAAAAATTCTCAAGACTGGTGTAGAATTATGAAAACTAAATATCTAAACATTCATATGAGTATGGTTTTTATTGAAATTTGTATTCCTAAAGGTTTGTTGATATGGAAAATTGTCCTTAAATATCATATTGTCCTATAGAGTGGCCTTAAGTGGAAATTTGGGAATGGTAATTTGATTTGATTTTGGGATGACACCTAGATTATGGACCAACCTCTTAATAGCCACCAAAATTTTAGAGGTTTGAATGGCCTAGCTAAGACCTATTTTGATGAGATGGTCTTTGATTACTTTGAGCTAACTAATAGGATAAAACAATGGAAGAACCTTGAGGCTAGCTATCACAATAAAGAGGAGTTAATTCAAAAAGTTAAAGCTCTACAAAGGAACTACAAATTCTTAGGATTCTCATTTTTCTGAAGGATGATGGAATTTCTTGGGCTAGGGATAAGAGGGGAAGGTTTTCTGCAAAGTTTTCTTATGGAATGCTATTAGACAATACTAACTTGAACAGGTTTTGGAGAGATTTGGAACCATCAACTCATCCCTAAAATTAATTTCTTTTGGTGGACAACTACCCACAACAAAACACTCACTCAAGATAACTTAAAAAGGAGAGTATTCAAAATCCCTAATAGATGTGTTTTATGCCAAAAAGATGAGGAATTTTTTGCCTCGTCTACTCCTCCATTGTGAATTATCTAAGGAAATCTAGGGATTGACCTTGTTAAATTTTGGATTCAGTTAGGTTATGAATGATGGGTTATCTGTGTTGGCGGAGAATTAGAAATCCCCCATCTCACACCCACTGATCAAAGAGTTGCAGAACCAAATCCTCTTAGTGTATCTAGAAGGAAAGGAAAAATCACTCTGATAGAAATCCTTAGGAGGTGTTTATGGCCTTCTTCAAAATTTTGGTGGAAAACATCACCATCTACAAATAGAAGACTTTGATACTCCCCCTAACCTTTTGGAAATAAATATTGGAAAAATGTGGGGCATCTCTATAGAAATTGCCAAGGTAGACAACTCTAAAAGTATTGCTTGCCAAAGAACTAAATGGAGGCCCCCTCCAGAGAGATGGGGATTTTTTTTTTCTTTGACGGGGTTGCAAAATAAAACCTAGGACCAACTAATGGTGGATGAGTGCTATGATATCCCAAGGTGAAGTCATTGTTGGCTACTTGGAGGGACTGGGAATGAAAATGAACAATGTGGCATAAGCTATGGCTCTTCTATGGGGTGTCAAACTTTCTCTCTCCATGGGTATAAAAACCTCCAGATAGAAGGTGATTATAAACTCATAATTGACTTGGTCAAGGGAAAGGTAGATTTGGGATGGTTTATTGAGGATATCATCCATGATATTAAAATTCTTCTTACTAGTTTTGATAGGTATAAATTATTGCATATATATAGGGACATGAATAGAGTAACTAATGAAATGGCTAAGTTAGGAATTAATTTCAATTCCTTGAGATGTTGGAGGAATACTCTGATTTTTTTTTATAACATAAGAGTCCTCCTTTTAAGGGAGCTACAATACACCTATCATTCAAATGATGATGTTTAAAAAGAGGTCTTATAATAATACATAATTTTTTGTATTCGTATGATAACATGTACCTTTGGTAAACACTTTCCCCATTCCCTTTTGGGAGCAACAGTGACAAGAAAAAAAGATGATGACAAATAAAAAATAATGATTAGATGAAATTTAGAATCTACTGATGTGGCAATGACTAGGATCAAATAAACTACCAATCTCATTCTCATGATTACATGCAATTTAGATTTTGATGATAAGAATGGTTTTTGTAGGACCCGACGGTGCTTCTTTCCAACGATAAAACATCTTATACTTCATATCAAATCTTTTTACTTGGCGAAGTGATAAGGACTGTTGGCACTGATATAGTTATGAATATACATGGTAAGGATGTGCGAAGGATTTTTCTTTTATGTAGGAGGGGAGTTGGTATTAATTTGATGGTGCCAAGTAATAATGGGTTTTATTTGGGCACGTATCATCATTTATTTTCAAATACTTTAAGGTTTAATAACCTTAACACTTTTGTAAGAGGTGATGAATACTCTCTATTCTAGTATTTTCTTTAAAAGTTTGAGAAATCAAAACATTTTTTCTAGATCTGGTAGTCAAGGTGGAGTAGAGGCGACTTGTCATAACCCAATTTTTATTGCATATTTATTATAATATGGTAAATTGAATTATTGAAGAAATTCAATATATATTAAATGAAAATTTTGGAATTTTCAAAAATAGATTGAAAGAAGTTGACTGATGACTATGCAAACTTTTGAAATTATCCTATATGATATCAAGAATTGAAAATTACTGATAAATTTGCAAGTGCAAGTGTGTGCAATTGCAGGGTGATAGGTTGAAGGACAAGAACACAGTTGAAGTAGGATTGTTTAGCCAGATTGAATGGTAAGCCAGTTGGAATCTGGGTGCACACACCACAAATGGCATGATGACCTACATTTGAACTATTTTGCATATATAGAATAACGTAATTTCGTGACTTGAATTATTTCAGTGATTGAAAATGAATGGATTGTAGATTAAATTGTCTACTTAAACTCAGTGTTTTGAAGAAAACGAAAGTACATAGTTTAAAGAATGATTAAAAGGATAAGAGTTTCGTTATGTGAAAATTAAGTAAAAAGAAATTCCTTTTAGTTCACATATATGGATGCTCAAGATGAAATTAAAGTTCCTTATTTAATTAAATGATAGCATATGGAGCTGGGTGATCCCACAATAACGGGTTACACTTTTTGGTCAAACTTGACATTGAAATCAACATTTTTCACTAGATCTAAACTTTCCTCCTAAACCTATAGCAACTAAACCATTAAGAATTTGAAGATGAATTAAACTAGTGATTTGTGAGATTTTGTGTGTAGATTCTAATTATATTTTAAAAAAAAATAAAAAAAATTGTTAATCCTTTTATGTAATTTCAAAAAAGTGATGTTTACTTTGGACCACATAACTTTTTTTATAGAAAGGATACAATTATAATTTTTAAAATATAGATTTGTCACACCAATATCTAGTGTATGGATATTTTTTGTAATTTTTTGTTACATATATATTTTTTAATTAATTTTCCAAGTCAGAGTCCTTATAATTTGGAAAGAGGTGTACTTCTGACCGCATAACCTTTTTGTATGTATTTGAATTAACTTATTCTTTTTTTGTTGGAATAAGGACATCAATACCTAGTGCACATGTATTTTTAAGATTTTTTTTTCTGTATTTTCCTATTTTTTTGTATGTGTGAAATAAAGAACTAGATGTTCATTGAAAAACCTACATTCACAAGAAATTAAAAATATATATAATAATCAAATTAAATATATTTAAAATTATAATTTTTGGGAAGCTTATAATAAGGGCTGCATAGTTAGAAAACATAAATTTTAAATGAATTCATTTGATCGACCAAAAGGTAAATCAAAAGTGGTTTTTTATTAGCATTTTGATAGGTGTAGAGGAGACTCCATTATAGGTATGGTTTAAAATTAACGGGGTTCTATCCAAGGGGTTTGATCTAAGAGGGTTTGATCAAACCCTCTTTAATTAAAATCATTTAAATGGAACCTTTAAAGGCTTAAATCATTATATTTTACAAAAATATGTGATTTTAGGAAAAAATCAGGATGTCCTAAAAAGTGTAACCCATTATTGTGGCAACACCCAACTTATAAGCTCCTTCAAGAAAAAAATCTACACATGAATATATATAAATATATATACATGTGTAGTACCCCTCCAGTTACTACTATGTGAATCAGTTTATTTGTATTTGTCTGCTAGTCGTGTAGTTGTTTTGGATACAATATTATATTGCCTTTACTTACGACGTTGATATTATACTAGTTGTTGAACCCTGTGGATGATTTACTGAATAACAAGATTATCTGGTTAAGTTTGTGTGAAGATATTATGATGGATGCATGTGTGTAGTGGATATGTAGTCTCTGAGTTTTAATGTGATTATCATGATGTGATAGATGTTTATGATGTAATGATGCTCGTCTGTGTTGGTGAAGAAGACAGTATGGCATTACTCATTCGTGAGTACCCTGCTATGCTGCGATTCTTATTCACGGTGTGTTTTTTAACATGAGTATATGTATGTTCTAACGTTGATGTTTCCTGCAGACACAGGTACCGGGTAATGGCTCCACCTGCTTGTCAGGTCTGAGCGTACCCTAATCCAATTAAATCATGTTGATTCGGAGATAGTGTCTGGTCCTTGTGTAACCATCGTTCTTTGTCGAACGAGTATCCTATTGTCGCCATTGTTGTTTGTTGATTTGTCTTGTCTTGTCGGTTATGTTTATGTTATTTTATTTTGAAATTAATTATTGTTTAATTTAGTAAAACGGTGCATTTGGTAATTTGTTTAATTAAAGGTAAATTTGTCTTAATATTAGATTAAATATTTATAAGAAAGGTTTGATTTATTGAAAATAAATTAAACAAGTAGTTATTTAAAGGTGAATATGAGTTCTGGGGAAAAGTTTATATTTTAAAAGAGTTGTTTTGAATTAGTTTAAAATATTTGAAAATATGATATTGTTTGTGATCTTGTTTTTCAACTTTTCTTGACGGTTAGGTTTTGGTTGGAATTTTGTTCATCTAATAAATTTGGTTGGTAAATGTTTTTGTATAAAATTTCAATGTAAAGTTGAAGTTAAAAAAAAATTAGAATATTAAAAAGAAGTAATAAATTAGTTTGAATAAATTAAAATGAATTTAGTTGTATAACATAAAAATAAACAAATTAGTCAAAACAAATAATTAGTGGTTAAATGAGATATAATCAAATGCATGCAAGAGAAATTTTAGGCGGAAACAGATATTTAATTGGTTGCCAATTATAAATATTGCATTGTAAACTAGTGAGAAATATTAGGGCTTTCTGTTTGCTGGTATTGAAGAAGTCCTCCCGTCTAACCACATTGCATGAGTTTTGGAAGGAGTAGTTTGCATTGGAAACTAGTAAGAGAGATTAGGGCTTTCTGTTTTGTTGGTTTTGAAGAAGTCTTCCCATGGTGGTGCTGGGAAAGTTCCTTATCAACCGCAGATTTCACCACACTGCATAAGGAAGATATGCTTGGTTACCCACATCAAAAATGAAGAAAGCACGAGTAATGACAGATCTTTAAAAAAGGGTGATTTTATGGTTAAGTGCATTAGATGGATATTGAGGAGTTACGAGGAAACAAGGATCTCTCAGGAAGACTTGGCACGGAAAGAGTTTGAATTGACAGGAGCATCAAGGTTGCTTCAGTTAAGCTTATTGCTTAAACAGGTTTTCTTCTTGAATTTTAAACTCTGGTATAAATTTTGAGAATATGATATTGTATTTTATTGTTTTGAACAGAATTACCCTGTTTAACCTCCACAAACAATTAAGAAATGAGTTAGAAGACTGTTAGAATATTAAAATAAAAATAAAAATAGAAATTCTGTAACTGTATGATTCTATGACAGAAACTTGTTTCTAATTCAGCGGTAGAGGGTTAGTAAATAACAGGTGGGATCTAAAGAATATTCTAATTGATTCATTTTACCACCATGATGGAATTGTTATATCAACCCAAAACCCTTTTCATTATACAATTCTAGAATTTAAAAGAAAAGCTGTTAGCGTTGCTTATTATTAACTGGACAATCTGTGTATATTGCTTTCATTACTTATATCCATTTCTATATGTATCACCTTCTTTGGTGCGTCCATATTAATTTGGGGTTGATTGTTGATAATACTATTTCTTGAAAACTTTGAAACTCTATGATTCATCATATTCTCATTCTATGCCCTTAGCTATTTTAGATTCTTAAATTGAGAATATTCTGATTTAAATTCCAGTGCACCATCTCTTAGCAAATGCCCTGGAATTTTAAATATATAGCGGCTATTGAAGCATCTGTCTTTCAATTCTTTTAGTGCAGTTAGGGATACCTTTTTAGTTTGTTATTGACTACCTTAGTAAGTGTATATAGAGTCTTGGTTATCATGGTTAGAAATTTTCATAAGGATTTGATGACCAGCCATTTCTCAGTATGGCAATTTCTTATTTTAACAGTCTAGTTCACTGAATATCAACGCTTAGAGATCTATAAATGATCTACGGAAATAGTATATAATGAAGGTGTAAGGATGCGTTGCATCTCTGGTTTATTTTACAATAAATATAGTTTGTTTGGAGTTCTTCTAATGGGGTTAATCATCCTCTGTTATATCACCCTGCAACCAATACACTTACTGTCTCTTTGTTCCGTTATTATGCAAAGCTGTGTGTTTGGATAAGTATACTGGCGTTTATCATGTTTCCTTCCTACTCCATCTTTTTCAGAAGGGAATATTGGTATTTGGAATTACCGCCATGTATTTGCATTATAATTTTATTTCAAACGCAATCTATCAAACTGTGGGAAATAACTTCTCATATTTTTCTTCAACCGCAAACTTTTTTTTTAACTAGAGATAGTTTGACTCCCATGCCGTCTTGCACGCCGTCATTATCCAATGATTATGCTGTGAACAGTAAACTGTAAGTTATTTCCTAAATTTTAGACCATTCTGTTGCATTGGAAACATCTGATTCTTCTCCCTTTCTTTTGGCTTGAGTCTAGTTACACTTAAACGTCTTCATCTTAGGCGATAAATAAATTTTGAAACTTCAGTGTGTATTTTGGAGCTATCTCCAAATTTTTTACTACTACCTTATCCATAATCAACCTTTACTTTGATAGGGAGCTGGCCATATTGCCAATCTATATTAGGAAGCAAATATCTTTGAAATCAATTAGACTCTTTTCTCAGCGCCACTCAATATCTTGAGAAGAATGGACGTTGAACTTAATCTTAGGTTGGGCACCTTTATAACATTGTCACCACCTTCTCATTATTTGTGAATTATAATTCTCATTTAACTGATTTCTTAACGCATGGCACATATTCTTTAAGTGCATGTGTAATAGTGTATGATTAGACCTATTTATATCTTATTGAAATACAATTAGAGTTAATTTTGAATTTATAATGGGAGTTATTAAATTGATCTTTAAGAGGTTATTTATAAAGAAAGTGTAAGACAATAGAAATAAGTATTTATGTTAAAATAGATTAATATAAATAAGTAGCTATACGAGATTTATTGTAAAGAGGAAAGGTCATAGGATATCTTATTATCAAAAGGCAATTATTTATACTATGTATTAAATATTATAATTTATAGCACCTAGATCTATTGGTGTTATATGATAAATAACATATATAAATGTAAATAAATTAATTGTAACCATATTATCTTTAGATTGAAGAAATATATCTCAATTCTTTTATTTAAATGATGACGGCTTGTAAATTAGGAATTAATGTTTTATCAATATTTAACTATTCATTTGTTAGATTCATTTTCAAGAAAGCTCTTATAGAAGAATAATTATATACATGGAACGCTTATAAGAATTGATTAATTTATTTTATATATAAAAGTCATTTAAGAAAAAGATCATTATGCTTGATGGTAGATAAGTATTTGTTTCCATTTTACGAATGTACTTTGGTATTAAAGAGTTCCCTATTTTTCTTGGAATAGGAAACGTAAATTTTATTTGTAAACATATAGCTATCGTATTCATGCGTTTATTTTTATAACAAATATCATCAATATTGTTATTATGTGAATTTGTTGTGTTACTCTCTACTACATTGAAATTTGTAGTTTACTTCCGTAGAGTATATGAATATATATGGGTGAATGTGATTGTGTGTGTTTTTATTTTCATTTCAAAATACTCGATTTGAATTATATCTTGATTATGGTAAATTAAATGCAATATATCACTCTCACTTAGTTCCATTTGATGGGAAAAATGTTTAGGGTTATCTTTGTAGTATATGAAGAGGATTGTGTAACAAAGTATTTAAAGGGTTATGAATTTAATTATTGAAAGTATATGTATTTTTATATTGAGTAAACGATATGGTATTTTTATATGAATGATTGTTAAGTTAAGTGAATTCTTCTTGATATTGTATGGGCAATATTGTTATGGCTGTAATTTATTAATGTACATTTGTAGTACGGAGTTTAAGTTATTCTTGAGGTTATCAAAGCAAGCTTGTAATATATCTGGATTATGATTAAATCTTGTTATTTTATTTTGGGGACTTGCCTTGCAAAATTTAATTTGTCACCTTGTGGTGTTTCGAATTGTTCCACGATTGGTCTATGTTTGAGATATGTTTTGTTATGGTATTATTTTATACGCATGTTGGCAGTCCCTAGTATTTGGTTGTGGCGTCATGTCTCTAGGAAGAGTGGCTTTCGTTAGGGGCCGAAACCCAAAGTGGTGGCCAGGGTAACCTATCGGAAGTTATTAATTAAGTGAGAATATTAATAAATGTACCCGGGAACTCATTAATTAAGTTTAGATATATTAATGCCTCACCTAGTGCCTTAATGCTCATTTAGATTAAGGGTAGGTTGAGAAGGCCTGGAATCGCTTGTCGAACACCTTGTCTTCTTGATAGGTAATTTCGACTCCACATGAGTTAATCTAAGGGCTGGGAATCGGTAGAGACTGCCAGGGTAACTCTGGAAGAGGGCCGGTAGTCTAGGAAGATCCACCAGGGTAACTTAGAACGACTATGTGATGACACTCTGTCTTGAAGCATGATTGTAGTCTCTTGTGTAGAGTTAACTGATATTTTGTGGTCGTCTCTGAAAGCATATGATGTGGTCATGTCGTTATGTGTGGTCAGCCATGTAATGTATTGTATGTTCATTGTTCTTTGTTTGATTGTCTTCTGGACCTATCACTATCTCCTAGCACGGAGGGAGTGGACCTTCGGGTTCCACGTGGTCGGGTGGAAACCGTGCTACACTTTCATTGGATACTTTTACTGATGACATTTTACTTGTAGTTGGTTCTTGATACCTTGATGATCGAGACACTGGACGCAAATCATGTTCGGATGTGGATATTTGAAATGAGAAGATCATTTCTTTTATTGTATATTTATCTCATGTTAATGAGTATACTCTTTGTACCATCAATATGATGTATTGAGATCTTATGAGAATCTCACTAGATGTAATCAGAATTTATGAATGTCTTGAATTGTATAAGTTTTGAAAAGTGGTTTATTCACGAATATGATTTGTACTTGTGTTTATGACTTTAATTCTATGGTAATATGTTCATAATTATAATGTGTAAGTAACATCGTCTTGGAATCCTTAAGACATTGGTATAATCGAATGAAACCAATAAAAAAAAAATTATTCCGATAATTCGTTAATTAATACTTTGTCCTTTGGATTCCCTGGCGGGGCGTTACAGATGGTATCAGAGCACTAGGTTCTAACACTGGGTACTCTGGATATCAATAAGCCCATTACGTTGTCCTTGGTGTTAGACTCTATAGTTCATATTATCCTATTGCCTTTTATGTCATATAATTAAGACGTGTCAGAGATCACTCTGTACCACTAGAAGACTATTAATGTTATAGCCTGAAAGAGTTCCCTCCTTCCTCGTTTGGTGCTAGTGTTTAGTCACGCAGTGTTGTACTGTACTATTTTGAAGATTGTGGATTTTCTTGGTAATTTTTTATGATCATATGTTGATTGCGAAGGTCGACATCTTATTCATGTTTGGTTGTGATGGTTTAGCCACACCTGGTGATCTTATTTATTTGTAATCCTCGTGGTTACACTTGATTTAATGTTGACATTGTGCACATTTCTTAATTTAATGTTGAAATTGAATTTCATTTAAGGTTTATTTATGACTTTAGTGGCAAAATTATTTTATTTATTGTTTTCAATGTCGGCCAAGTCTTGTGTTGTGATTCCTCTCCAAGAATGTAGGATACTGACTTGGTGAGCGTATACGAGGAAGTAGACTTAGGGAACTTTAGGATAGGCGTATGTGAAGTATATTTATAATAGTTATGGATATAGTACTTTCCTATCTTGTTGTCTTCTTAGACTGAAACTTATTTCGTTATGTTGAGCATATGACACTCTTTAAGTTGTGTTTGTTGTACTTATTTTGCGGCTTCCAGGAGTAAGTCGTATCCTAGGGGGGGAGGATGTAGTACCCCTCCAGTTACTACTATGTGAATCAGTTTATTTGTATTTGTCTGCTAGTCGTGTAGTTGTTTTTGATACAATATTATATTGCCTTTACTTACGACGTTGATGTTATACTAGTTGTTGAACCCTGTGGATGATTTACTGAATAACAAGATTATCTGGTTAAGTTTGTGTGAAGATATTATGATGGATGCATGTGTGTAGTGGATATGTAGTCTCTGAGTTTTAATGTGATTATCATGATGTGATAGATGTTTATGATGTAATGATGCTCGTCTGTGTTGGTGAAGAAGACAGTATGGCATTACTCATTCGTGAGTACCCTGCTATGCTGCGATTCTTATTCACGGTGTGTTTTTTAACATGAGTATATGTATGTTCTAATGTTGATGTTTCCTACAGACACAGGTACCGGGTAACGGCTCCACCTGCTTGTCAGGTCTGAGCGTACCCTAATCCAATTAAATCATGTTGATTCGGAGATAGTGTCTGGTCCTTGTGTAACCATCATTCTTCGTTGAATGAGTATCCTATTGTCGCCTGTGGTCATTGTTTTTGATTTGTCTGTTGATTATGTTGTGTTATTTTATTTTGAAATTAATTATTGTTTAATTTAGTAAAAGGCATTTGGTAATTTGTTTAATTAAAGGTATTTGATTAAATGATTTATTTATAAGATTTGATTTATTGAAAATAAATTAAACAAGTAATTATTTAAAGGTGAATATGAGTTCTGGGGAAAAGTTTATATTTTAAAAGAGTTGTTTTGAATAAGTTTAAAATATTTGAAAATATGATATTGTTTGTGATCTTGTTTTTCAACTTTTCTTGATGGTTAGGTTTTGGTTGGAATTTTGTTCATCTAATAAATTTGGTTGGTAAATGTTTTTGTATAAAATTTCAATGTAAAGTTGAAGTTAAAAAAAAATTAGAATATTAAAAAGAAGTAATAAATTAGTTTGAATAAATTAAAATGAATTTAGTTGTATAACATAAAAATAAACAAATTAGTCAAAACAAATAATTAGTGGTTAAATGAGATATAATCAAATGCATGCAAGAGAAATTTTAGGCGGAAACAGATATTTAATTGGTTGCCAATTATAACTATTGCATTGTAAACTAGTGAGAAAGATTAGGGCTTTCTGTTTGCTGGTATTGAAGAAGTCCTCCCGTCTAACCACATTGCATGAGTTTTGGAGGGAGTAGTTTGCATTGGAAACTAGTAAGAGAGATTAGGGCTTTCTGTTTTGTTGGTTTTGAAGAAGTCTTCCCATGGTGGTGCTGGGAAAGTTCCTTATCAACCGCAGATTTCACCACATTGCATAAGGAAGATATGCTTGGTTACCCACATCAAAAATGAAGAAAGCACGAGTAATGACATATCTTTAAAAAAGGGTGATTTTATGGTTAAGTGCATTAGATGGATATTGAGGAGTTACGAGGAAACAAGGATCTCTTAGGAAGACTTGGCACGGAAAGAGTTTGAATTGACAGGAGCATCAAGGTTGCTTCAGCTAAGCTTATTGCTTAAACATGTTTTCTTCTTTAATTTTAAACTCTGGTATAAATTTCGAGAATATGATATTGCATTTTATTGTTTTGAACAGAATTACCCTGTTTAACCTGCACAAACAATTAAGAAATGAGTTAGAAGACTGTTAGAATATTAAAATAAAAATAAAAATAGAAATTATGTAACTGTATGATTCTATGACAGAAACTTGTTTCTAATTCAGCGGTAGAGGGTTAGTAAATAATAGGTGGGATCTAAAGAATATTCTAATTGATTCATTTTACCACCATGATGGAATTGTTATATCAACCCAAAACCATTTTCATTATACAATTCTAGAATTTAAAAGAAAAGCTGTTAGCGTTGCTTATTATTAACTGGACAATCTGTGTATATTGCTTTCATTACTTATATCCATTTCTATCTGTATCACCTTCTTTGGTGTGTCCATATTAATTTGGGGTTGATTGTTGATAATACTATTTCTTGAAAACTTTGAAACTCTATGATTCATCATATTCTCATTCTATGCCCTTAGCAGTTTTAGATTCTTAAATTGAGAATATTCTGATTTAAATTCCAGTGCACCATCTCTTAGCAAATGCCCTGGAATTTTAAATATATAGCGGCTATTGAAGCATCTGTCTTTCAATTCTTTTAGTGCAGTTAGGGATACCTTTTTAGTTTGTTATTGACTACCTTAGTAAGTGTATATAGAGTCTTGGTTATCATGGTTAGAAATTTTCATAAGGATTTGATGACCAGCCATTTCTCAGTATGGCGGTTTCTTATTTTAACAGTCTAGTTCACTGAATATCAACGCTTAGAGATCTATAAATGATCTACAGAAATAGTATATAATGAAGGTGTAAGGATGCGTTGCATCTCTGGTTTATTTTACAATAAATATAGTTTGTTTGGAGTTTTTCTAATGGGGTTAATCATCCTCTGTTATATCACCCTGCAACCAATACACTTACTGTCTCTTTGTTCCGTTATTATGCAAAGCTGTGTGTTTGGATAAGTATACTGGCGTTTATCATGTTTCCTTCCTACTCCATCTTTTTCAGAAGGGAATATTGGTATTTGGAATTACCGCCATGTATTTGCATTATAATTTTATTTCAAACGCAATCTATCAAACTGTGGGAAATAACTTCTCATATTTTTCTTCAACCGCAAACTTTTTTTTTAACTAGAGATAGTTTGACTCCCATGCCGTCTTGCACGCCGTCATTATCCAATGATTATGCTGTGAACAGTAAACTGTAAGTTATTTCCTAAATTTTAGACCATTCTGTTGCATTGGAAACATCTGATTCTTCTCCCTTTCTTTTGGCTTGAGTCTAGTTACACTTAAACGTCTTCATCTTAGGCGATAAATAAATTTTGAAACTTCAGTGTGTATTTTGGAGCTATCTCCAAATTTTTTACTACTACCTTATCCATAATCAACCTTTACTTTGATAGGGAGCTGGCCATATTGCCAATCTATATTAGGAAGCAAATATCTTTGAAATCAATTAGACTCTTTTCTCAGCGCCACTCAATATCTTGAGAAGAATGGACGTTGAACTTAATCTTAGGTTGGGCACCTTTATAACATTGTCACCACCTTCTCATTATTTGTGAATTATAATTCTCATTTAACTGATTTCTTAACGCATGGCACATATTCTTTAAGTGCATGTGTAATAGTGTATGATTAGACCTATTTATATCTTATTGAAATACAATTAGAGTTAATTTTGAATTTATAATGGGAGTTATTAAATTGATCTTTAAGAGGTTATTTATAAAGAAAGTGTAAGACAATAGAAATAAGTATTTATGTTAAAATAGATTAATATAAATAAGTAGCTATACGAGATTTATTGTAAAGAGGAAAGGTCATAGGATATCTTATTATCAAAAGGCAATTATTTATACTATGTATTAAATATTATAATTTATAGCACCTAGATCTATTGGTGTTATATGATAAATAACATATATAAATGTAAATAAATTAATTGTAACCATATTATCTTTAGATTGAAGAAATATCTCTCAATTCTTTTATTTAAATGATGATGGCTTGTAAATTAGGAATTAATGTTCTATTAATATTTAACTATTCATTTGTTTGATTCATTTTCAAGAAAGCTCTTATAGAAGAATAATTATATACATGGAACGCTTGTAAGAATTGATTAATTTATTTTATATATAAAAGTCATTTAAGAAAAAGATCATTATGCTTGATGGTAGATAAGTATTTGTTTCCATTTTACGAATGTACTTTGGTATTAATGAGTTCCCTATTTTTTTTTCTTGGAATAGGAAACGTAAATTTTATTTGTAAACATATAGCTATCGTATTCATGCGTTTATTTTTATAACAAATATCATCAATATTGTCATTATGTGAATTTGCTGTGTTACTCTCTACTACATTGAAATTTGTAGTTTACTCCCGTAGAGCATATGAATATATATGGGTGAATGTGATTGTGTGTGTTTTTATTTTCATTTCAAAATACTCGATTTGAACTATATGTTGATTATGGTATATTAAATGCAATATATTACCTTCACTTAGTTCCATTTGATGGGCAAAATGTTTAGGGTTATCTTGGTAGCATAGGGAGAGGATTGTGTAACAAAGTATTTTAGGGTTATGAATTTAATTATTGAAAGTATATATATTAGTGGTTGAGTAAACGATATGGTATTTTTATATGAATGATTGTTGATTTAAGTGAATTCTTGCTAGTATTGTATGGGCAATATTGTTATGGCTGTAATTTATTAATGTACTTTTGTAGTACGGAGTTTAAGTTTTCCTGAGGCTATCAAAGCAAGCTTGTAATATATCTAGATTATGATTAAATCTTGTTATTTTATTTTGGGGACTTGCCTTGCAAAATTTAATTTGTCACCTTGTGGTGTTTCGAATTGTTCCACGATTGGTCTATGAATGAGATATGTTTTGTTATGGTATTATTTTATACGCATGTTGGCAGTCCCTAGTATTTGGTTGTGGCGTCATGTCTCTAGGAAGAGTGGCTTTCGTTAGGGGCCGGAACCCAAAGTGGTGGCCAGGGTAACCTATCGAAAGTTATTAATTCAGTGAAAATTTTAATAAATGAACCTGGGAATTCATTAATTAAGTTCAGATATATTAATGCCTCACCTAGTGCCTTAATGCTCATTTAGATTAAGGGTAGGTTGAGAAGGCCTGGAATGGCTTGTCGAATACCTTGTCTTCTTGAAAGGTAATTTCGACTCCACATGAGTTAATCTAAGGGCCGGGAATCGGTAGAGACTGCCAGGGTAACTCTGGAAGAGGGCCGGTAGTCTAGGAAGATTCACCAGGGTAACTTAGAACAACTATGTGATGACACTCTGTCCTGATGCATGATTGTAGTCCCTTGTGTGGAGTTAACTGATATATTGTGGTCGTCTCTGAAAGCATATGATGAGGTCATGTCGTTATGTGTGGTCAGCCATGTAATGTATTGTATGTTCATTTTTCTTTGTTTGATTGTCTTCTAGACCTATCACTATCTCCTAGCACGGAGGGAGTGGACCTTCAGGTTCCACGTGGTCAGGTGGAAATCGTGCTACATTTTCATTGGATGCTCTTACTAATAACATTGTACTTGTAGCTGGTTCTTGATACTTCGATGATCGAGATACTAGACGCTGATCGAATTCGGATGTGGATATTTGTTATGAGGAGATCATTACCCACTTTGTATAATTACCTCATGATTGAGGGTGTACTCATTGTAACATCATTAGATGTATTGAGATTTATGGGAATCTCGCTGGATGTAATCTAAACATGTAAATGACTTGAACTGTTTAAGTTTATGGAAGTGGATAATTCTTGTATATGTTATGTACTTGTGTTTTATAACTTAAATATTATGATGTGAAGTTCTTAATATTAATGTATAAGTAACGTCACCTTGGAATCCATTAGACATTTATATATATACGAATGTTTTAAAAAAAAAATTATTGGATAATTCATTACATAATACTTTGTTTTATTGGTTTCCTTGGTGGGGGCGTTACACTGTGCTAACACCTCATCGTCCTCTTTGTCTCCTAAAAGTTGAGCGGTAGGCCTATCGCTGTCGCGTGAGGGCTGTCCTAAGGTGCCACTAGCGAGACCACGCTTCACTCCTCTCATCGTCCGCGATGATGTGGTGGCGGTCTCTCAATTACTCAATCTCTGAAGTGCCATTGTCAGCTGGCGTGTGATGTCCCCTAAGCTGAAGCGGTTCGCCGAGGAGGAGCAGGCGTTATCCCGACTATTGGACCCTTGTGGGCTAGCCAGGTTGGTTAGAGGGTGAGTGGTACATTTTGGAGAGTTTGTTTGTTCGTGTTTTCAGTGGACAGTGTTTAGATCACAGTGAGCGTTGGCATTCCAGGAGTTCATCGCTTCTGACGGTACGAGATTATCTTGAGATTTGAGCATTTTACGGGATTTTAAGTGATTAAGTTAATTTATTAACTTAAAACGCCCTTTTAATAAAGTCACATTGACTTTATTTATATTTTTATATCACTTAAATGAAAAAGGAGGATTATAATATTTTAATGACTTTAAATATTATAAAAGTGCGCCCAACTATTGGAAAGGGATATATTAAAATATTATAATATTTTGAAAACCTAAAATGGGCGTATCTTTATGGAAATGCGTGCTTTGCATAAAGAGGCATTTTTGGCAATAGAAACTCACCTTTTGATTATTTCGAATTGCCTTGTGCATCTTTTCTCTGAGCATTCTCCTGAGAGCAGGGTTTGATCATTGTGTCCATTGGAGAAGGGAAAACTCTTCAGTGTTGAGTACGTTTGAGGCTGTGAGAGATCAGCTAAATCCGTACGGTTGAGGGCTTCACACAGAAGTTCTACAGTTTGCAGACAGAGCTTTATTTATGCAGTTATTTGTGCTTGATAATAACTGAGGGGTTCTTGGTGGCGTACTTCTTGCTTCAGGGATTCTTCTTCCAGAGATTCATTTCCTTCTTGTTCATGGCCGTACGGCTGCCTTGGTTTGTGTGCCTTGAGGAAGGCGTGTGAATTGAAAGGGAGAAACGCCTTCTTTTTGAGAGGGCTTTAGCATCTATCTTTGGCGGCTAGTGTATTCAGAGCTTTGTGACCAATTTCTGAGCTGGAGAAACCTTGTCTGGAGTTTTGGCGTGCATTTATGCCTGTTTTCACCATTTCCGGCTGTAGATTTGGCTATTGCTTTATATAAAATAACTGGAGTATTTCGGGTATGTCTGTTATGCATATTCTAATTGTCTCAGTATAATAATAGCTTATGTATTTCCAATTTGTGAATTTTTGCTTTAAATTTCATTTTATGAGCAAAAATATGCTGCGCCCCTTCTCTTCTGTCTATTAAGATTTCTTAAAAAACTTAAAAAAACAATTAAAGACTTAAGAATTTGGGGGTTTTGAGCGGAGAGCCAGCAGGGCTCATCACAGTGGTATCAGAGCTCACATCCTGCCAGCTTGTGGGGTTTGAGAATTTATGAAGTCAAACAGAGAGGGTTTTGGTAAGTCCTATTTCAGAGGTGGCCCTAGAAATCAAAGAGGCGACCAGAATCCATTTCCACCATTTCCGTTTGCAGATCAGGAGGAGGAATTAGATTGGGACAATATGGCGAACAGGGCTGGAGAAAGTTCTCACAGAAATAACTGGGAGGATGAGGACAGAGAAGCCAAAGACGTGCTTAGAGGCATGGTTGCAGGGCAAGAGCAGGTTGCAACTATTCTTCAACAACTCAGCACGAATGTTCAGAATTTGTCATTAAACAGAGCTCGTAGTTTGGATTCAGATAGAGATGGCAGTATCCATAGACAGCCACAGAGGATTATAGATCCAGTACGCACCTATGAGAGAGCTACATTTCCCACGTTCACCAGAGATGATGCTGAGGAAGTGGATGAAGCTGAACAAGGTGGTGAAATAAATTTTGCAGATAATATTATGGCGATGCATGATGAGTGGGATAATTTGCCACCAAGGGTTAAGGAGCACCTTAACTTTGACAGGTTTATGAGCCAGAAGAGAGAGCACACCAGGAACAGGAATGACAGGCGTCCTAGACACAAACAGAGTGATCTTAAACAGGCAACCAGCAAACTAACCTTAGTACACTTTGATGGCAGTGGCAGAGTTACAGCACGTGCCTGGGTTAGTAAACTGGATACTTTCCTGACACTACGCCCCATGCCTGAGGTGGATGCCATTCGCTTTGCAGCACTTCATCTAGATGGCGTAGCACATGACTGGTGGATTCATGGTATGACTACCCTTCATCATGACAGGATTACCTCTTACCAGGAGTTTACTGATAGACTGGTAGAGAGATTTGACAGAAGGGATCCTGAGCTTTTCTTCAGAGATTTAGCACAGCTGAAACAGTTAGGTAGCTTGGAATCGTACATTGGTGAATTCCAAAGACTATCTGTTATGGTGACAGGGATCTCAGAGAGAAGGCTGGTCATATTATTTATTGAAGGTCTTTTCGAGCCCATGAAAGGTTGGATAAAAGCATTTGATCCACCTACCTTACAGGAGGCAATGAGGAAAGCTCGCAGCATGGAGCTATCTACACCTCGTAAGCCTTTTAGCTCGAGCTCGAAGCCTACAACATCATACACGGAAAATAAATCAGATCCAAAGAAGGCTGATAATACAGATCAGAAAAAGAAATTTGCAGCCCCTTTAGATCGAGAAACCATGAATGATTTGAGAAGGAGAAAACTCTGTTTTTATTGCAAAGGTCCGTATGATTTTAATCACGATTGCCCCCTCAAACCAAAAGGGCAAAACAAGCATATGGAGTGGTTTTATGAGGAAGAACCATTGACTGATTTTTCTGATCAGCGAGCTCCAATCTATGATACAGATGGAGAAGAATCAGAAAATGAAGCAGAAATTGCAGAGGAAACAGAACTTAAGGAGGCTCATATGTCCAGCATGCAGAAAGAGGGTTCTTTCAGACTCCGTGGGATCCTAGCTGGTCAAAGGGTCATATCTCTCCTTGATACAGGTGCAACCCATAACTTCATCGATTCACGGTTGGTAGAGAAACGGGGTATTCAAACTCAGCAGTTTGAAGGTATACGTGTGAGGGTTGCAGATGGGAACACTCTCGATTGTGAGAGGATGATACCTGACTTGCCTTTGAAACTTAATAATTTCGAGTTCAAGGCAGATTTTTATGTGGTAAACATGGGTGGAACTGATGTAGTTCTTGGCATGAAGTGGCTTCATGCAATAGGAGAGTTCACGCTTAATTTGCGTGACATGGAGATGAAGTTCACCATTGATGGCACAAATCATATTCTCAAAGCCATCAGGGACAGCAACCTTAGGGAGATTTCACTTCGGCGAATGGAGCGTTTGATTCGTAATGATATGGTAGAGTGGGCTGCTGAATGCAAGCTAATGCCTTCACAGTTGGATCAGCAAGCTTCTCCATACCATCCAGATGTGCAGGAACTTCGAATCAAACATGCGAAGGTATTCAGTGCTATTCCACCAGGCAGGCCTCCTGATAGAGGTATTGAGCATATTATAGAGCTGGAGGAGGGCACGAAACCAATTATGATTACTCCTTACCGGCACCCCAAGCGTCTGAAAGATGAGATTGAGAAGACTATTCAGGAGCTGTTAGCTATGGGGCACATCAGGCCGAGTAAGTCACCCTTTGCTTCATCAGTTGTTTTGGTGAAGAAAAAGGATGGTACACTTAGAATGTGTATCGATTACAGAATGCTCAACAGGAAAACCATTAAGAACAGGTATCCTATTCCTCGGATAGATGAGTTGATAGACGAGCTTCATGGAGCTTGCTACTTCTCAAAGATTGATTTGAGAACAGGTTATCACCAAATCAGAGTCCGAGAAGAGGACATAGAGAAAACGGCGTTCAGATGTCACTATGGACACTTTGATTTTTTGGTTATGCCATTTGGGTTAACCAATGCTCCAGCCACGTTTCAGTCGACAATGAACAGGGTTTTCCATCCTCACTTGAGGAAATTTGTTTTAGTGTTCTTCGACGACATCCTGGTATATAGTAAATCATGGGAGGAACATATGGTTCACTTGGATGAGGTTCTGAGTATACTTGACAGGGAGTCCTTGTATGCCAAGGAGTCCAAGTGTGCTTTGGGCATGGTAGAACTTTTATATCTGGGACACATCATCAGCGGTGCAGGAGTTAGCATGGACCCAGAGAAGGTTCGAGCCATCATTGATTGGCCTACACCTGAGACTTTGACACAGCTCAGGGG
This sequence comes from Sequoia sempervirens, assembly GCA_007258455.2. NCBI lineage: Eukaryota > Viridiplantae > Streptophyta > Pinopsida > Cupressales > Cupressaceae > Sequoia > Sequoia sempervirens. The sequence continues at coordinate 213,866,964 of VDFB02256132.1, read as the reverse complement.
ATTTGTAGGATTGTGTGCTTTCTATCGTCGGTTTGTTAGTGGGTTCTCGCGGCATGCTGCGCCACTAACCGATTTGACTAAGAAAGGTGCTTTTGAGTGGACACCACTAGCACAAGCGTGCTTTGAGAAGTTCAAACTTCTCATGACTTCGTGTCCTGTTTTGGCTTTACCGGACTTCACTAAACCCTTTGAGTTACATTGCGATGCCAGTGGTGAGGGTATTGGTGCAGTTATTATGCAGGATCGACACCCCATAGCTTTTGAGAGCAGAAAGCTAAGAGGGCCTGAACGGAGTTTTAGTATCTATGATAAGGAAATGTTGGCTATCATGCATGCGATGGCCAAATTCAGGCAGTACTTGATTGGTAGTAAGTTCACTGTGAAAACCGATCATAATAGTCTGAAGCATTTTCTTGGGCAGCGAGATCTTAATGAGAGACAACAAAAATGGGTCAGCAAGCTTCAGTCTTACGATTTTGACATCTCTTATGTCAAGGGCACTCAGAATGTGGTTGCTGATGCTTTATCTCGCCGTCCTCACTTGGGTTCTATTACATTGGTTTCAGAAGACTGGAGACACCTGATTGTAGCAGAATATGCTAAGGACCCATGGGCCTCTAGCATAGTAGATGGATCAGTGTTGGATGACAGGTATTCACTTGTAGATGACCTTATCATCTACAAAGGGAGGATTTTATTGGTCCCAGGTTCTGAGATGAGGGACAGGGTTTTGAGGTCATTGCATGATTCACCCATGGCGGGACATCCCGGGTACTATAAGACCTATCGGCAGGTACGGGAGAGATTCTCTTGGAAGGGTCTCAAGTCCTATGTTCTCCAGTATGTCAGGGAATGTCTTGTTTGTCAGCAGAACAAGCAAGAGCACACATACCCTGCAGGTCTTCTACAGCCGCTTCCTATTCCTGAGAGGAAGTGGGATTGTTTATCCATGGATTTCATCACGGGCTTGCCAAAAGCTCAAGGGAAGGACAGTATTTTCGTGGTGGTAGATCGATTGACGAAATATGCACACTTTTTCGCAATCACTACTACACACACGGCTACTCAGATTGCTGATTTGTTCTTCCGAGAGGTATTCAGGCTGCACGGTTTACCTCGCAGTATAGTTAGCGACAGGGACAGCAGATTTATGAGTAACTTCTGGCAGGAGTTATTCAAGCTTTGTGGGACAGAGCTCACCCCTAGTACCAGTTACCACCCCCAGACAGATGGGCAGACGAGATCGTCAACAAATGGGTGGAAGGGTACTTGCGTAACTATAGTTCAGGGCAGCAGAAGGCATGGGTGAGGTGGTTATACTTATGTGAGTACTGTTACAACACCACCCATCACATGAGCATCCAGATGACACCATATCGAGCGTTATATGGATATGACGCTCCGAGCTTTCTTGATTTATTGCTGAGTGACAGTAGAGTTCCCAGTGCTGGTGATTTGTTACAGGAGAACCAGGATATTATGAGAGCACTTAGGGAAAATATTCAGAAAGCCCAAAATCAGCAAAAACAATATGCTGATCAGAGACGAGTAGAGCGGTCTTTCGAGATCGATGATTTGGTGTACCTGATGCTTCAGCCGTATAGGCAGTCTACCCTTGCAAGAAGGGCTCCGAGAAACTCAAGCCGCGATACTATGGACCTTTCAGAGTTGTCAGACGTGTAGGTCAAGTGGCTTATGAGCTGGATCTTCCGGTGGACAGTAGAGTTCACAACGTGTTCCATGTGTCGCGCCTCAAAAAGGCGTTGGGACAACACGTAATTCCTTCTATTGATTTGCCACCCCTGGATGATGAGGGAAAATTAATTTTGATACCTGAGGCCATTTTGGATTCCAGAGAGCGTCATCTTCGGAGGCGGGTCATCAGGGAATACTTGGTTAAGTGGAGGGATCTACCAGCAGAGGATGCGACATGGGAGCGTGACAGTGTTCTTCAGCATCCAGCTTTGAGTTTGCTTGTGGACAAGCAAATTAATTTGTGATGTCCCTAAGCTAGGCAGTTCGAACGGAAGCGTTAGCCTTTATTGGACCCTTGTGGGCTAGCCCGGTTTGGATAGAGATTGATGGTGCATTTTGGAGAGTTTGTTTGTTCGTGTTTTCAGTGGACAGTGTTTAGATCACAGTGAGCGTTGGCATTCCAGGAGTTCATCGCTTCTGACGGCACGAGATTATCTTGAGATTTGAGCATTTTACGGGATTTTAAGTGATTAAGTTAATTTATTAACTTAAAACGGCCTTTTTAATAAAGTCACATTGACTTTATTTATATTTTTATATCACTTAAATGTCAAAAGGAGGATTATAATATTTTAATGACTTTAAATATTATAAAAGTGCGCCCAACTATTGAAAAGGAATATATTGAAATGTTATAATATTTTTAAAACCCTAAAAAGGGCGTATCTTCATGGAAATGCGTGCTTTTGCTTAAAGAGGCATTTTGGCAATTGAAACTCATATCATTTTGACCATTTCTCTTTGCCTTGTGCAACTTTTCTCTGAGCATTCTCCTGAGAGCAGGGTTTGATCATTGTGTCCATTGGAGAACGGGAAACTCTTCAATGTTGAGTACGTTTGAGGCTGTGAGAGATCAGCTGAATCCGTACAGTTGAGGGCTTCACACAGAAGTTCTACAGATTGCAGACAGAGCTTTACTTTGCAGTTGTTTGTGTTTGATAATAACTGAAGGGTTCTTGGTGGCGTACCTCTTGCTTCAGGGATTCTTCTTCCAGAGATTCATTTCCTTCTTGTTCATGGCCGTACGGCAGCTTTGGTTTGTGTGCCTTGAGAAAGGCGTGTGAATTGAAAAGGAGAAACGCCTTCTTTTTGAGAGGGCTTTAGCATTTATCATTGGCGGCTAGTGTATTCAGAGCTTTGTGACCAATTTCTGAGCTGGAGAAACCTTGTCTGGAGTTGTGGCGTGCATTTATGCCTGTTTTCACCATTTCCAGCTGTAGACCTGGCCAGTTTCTTATTTAAATAATCTGGAGCCTGATTGGTATGTTTATCGTTCTTAATCTATCTGTTGGTGTTTGATAATACAATTTGTACTTTCAATTTGAAGAAATAAGTTTAAATTTGTCTTTTGTGAGCAAAAATATGCTGCGCCCCTTCTCTTCTGTCTACTAAGATTTCTCTAAAAAACTCTAAAAAACACTTTAAAGACTTAAGAAAAGAGGGTTATGAACTGAGAGCCAGCAGGGCTCATCACATATAATCTCTCGTTTCATTGTGTATGTTCATATTTACTATACTACAAATCCAACTATTTGTACTTGTTCCAAGCAAAGAACCTTTTCGAAGGAAAATTTGTCTAACACAAATTGACCTCTATGGACTACTTGTAAAAAGACATGAATGGTGATCTATGAATTAGATTGGTAATAATCTTTGTTGGGCAGTAGTAATTTCTCTGTAGAAAGCTAAAGATTTTGCAGCAATCCCCAAATGAGGTCTTCTCAAATCCTCTACTTTCATGGACAAATCTTACTTCCCTGCGCTACTGTACATAGGCTGCAAGATTCTAGAACTCTCACATAAGGTAGTAACTATGCCAATGAGACATATTACAAACACAAAATTAATGAATTTATGATTACATACCAAACTGGTTTAACTATTTCTAATACATATCTGTACATAATAAGTTTTCACTTAAATGGCACAAGAGTAGGATCCTTCTAGGAATTCTAGATAAGTTCTTCATACAGTGAATTTATCCCCAAGTGATAACAAGAGTCCTTTTTTCACCTAGGCATTACACTTTGATTGAATCTGTTGATTATCTCAAACAAATGCACAATGCAGATCAGAAAAATAGCATCACCACAATTTGGACAGAAGACAACTATAATGGATTTGACAAATACTTCCGATTCCTCCATGAAAATAAGCACAGATTGATTTTCAATAATAAAAGGAACAACCCAAAATTATAATTGGAATAACATGTCATGAATCCCTCTGGCAACTCCTATTCTATCACTCAAATCATGATTATTTTGGAAGTGTAGTACATGACATCAAATCTCCATACTTAAATATCATGATTCAAAACACTGGCAATCTCGAATCTTATCACATAGTTTCAGCAATTCTTTACATCAAATTCAAAAGAAGTTATATACAGTGATTCAAAAACAATAACACTCTTAAAACTATCACATAGTTTCAGCAATTCTTTATATGAAATTCAGTGTATCAACCACAAGATAAGAATTCTGAACCTTCCAAGGTGCCAATACAAAACATCTTTTCTAGATTTTTCATTAACATTTCCTGCAAAGCTACAGAGTTGTCGCATCTGGAGACAGCTCAAAGCCCAGAATTTGAGAGTTGAAATTAACAATATTTGAAGAGTCTATAAACTTTTAACTAATTTTCAGGAACAAATTATTCAACTCGGGGACTGCATTTAATAGTTCTATCTTGAATTTGTCCCATTCATCAATTGCTTGCACCAACCTATCATCCAGGTTTTGAAATCTGCTACAGTACAGTGCCGCTGAATCAACAGACTCAGGCTTCTCCTTCAGAACATCCAATGTCTCCTCCACTGCCCATATAACTACTTTCTGCAAAGCCTTCCAATGGTACTCAGTGCGGTCTTTGCAATTTTGAAGTTGCATGATAATAGATGGGCATGACTCATACCATTGCTGAATTTTTTTGGCCTTTTCTTGAGCTTCTTGCAATTTTGAAATGCGATCATTCAAGGTGGTCAAAGTCAGACACTGTGATGTGACTTGCTGAACTTCACACAATAACTTACTGCTTTCAGCATCTCTCTTCGTCAACAAAGTTGGCCAGTTATGCAGTTCAACAAAGATGGTAAAAGACTCTTGAGTAGCAACACTCAGCTTTCTGTATGATTTATTTACCTCTTTTTCTAATTCATCTGCTATCAATAAATATTGAGAAACCAAATCTCCATTTGTCTTAACCGCGACTAAATCCTTGTTCTTGGAATTTGCCAAACTTTTCAGTGCCACTTGCAATTTATCAATGGTACAATCAGGTAAATCTCCCTCAGATAAATTGATAGCTTCTGCGAATGTCTCTCGAACAAATTTATAGATTGAATCAATCTTCTGATGTAATTGCTCATTTTCCAACTTATATTTGGCTACTCGCTGCTCAATCTGCTTTTGGAATGAACTGGCTACTGTTAGAACTGTAGTATGTTGCATCTTAGCAGGATCTAGAACAATCGAGCTAGTTAAGGCTGCTGGCCCCATTTCTGAAATCTGTGAATTTTCCCAGGAAGCAGAGAGGGTAATATCTGAAGATTTTAATTTCTGCTTCTTGCTTAAGTGCTGCAAAAAGAAATCAAGGCCCCTCGGTGTTCGTTCATCTGTGCAGGTATTCATTTCTATTTCTTGGGTTTGTGCAGAAGATTGAGAAGATGTGAAATAAGCCTTTTCTGATTGAGGGTACACTACGTTCTCTGTGACATTCATTTCTGGTATTGTTTGAATAACTGCTTGCTTTTTGGTCACTGAAGCTTGATGCCTTTCTTCACTTTTCTCTTTTGGTTGATCTGTTTGGTCAACTCTGAAAACTTGTTGCTGCATAGGAATTTGAGTTGAGAATTTCTCTGTATTGTGAACTTGATCATCCGTTGCCTATTCATCAGTGTTCCCAATCAGTGATCAAAAAACTAGATATATAAATTATAAACCACGGAAGAAATCACACGGAATCAATCAAAATTGAGGTTAACAGGAACAAACCAAAATTTATGATAGAAAGCATGTAAATGAAATTATTTCACAAAACTGGAGATACATATGGTACTGTAGCATTCAAAGATTTTGAATATCAGAGCTGAAGAACTAGATTAGTGCTCCCCTTCTTAATGTGACCCCAATACCCAAGCAATACAACCTTCGGAATTAGATGGCTAGATAAACTAGAGCCAACCTCAAATTTGCTATGTTATAGGGTTCCCTGCAAACTCTACCTAAACCTGGACTGGTGTGGGCTGGTAATTGGTCCCGATCTAGATTTGGCTAGTGTACTTTTGAGACATACTCAAGATGCATCCTGGCAGAACAAAAAGAGAACCAACAGGATTCCAAAAGAGAGAATTTTAAAAAAAGTTGGTAAAAATAAAGATGACTGTACGACAAGTGTATTTTTTGAAGAATTTGGAGTTTTATCAGTGTTCCACAGGGACGCATCCCAAAATCCCCGTATTTCCAAGATGGGGACGCAAGGGAAACTTCCCCTATTATGTCCCCTTCTCAGACCTGACCTTTTCAGTGACCATTAGCCTATTTTCCAAGTTCTTCTAGGCTAAATGGTAAGGTAAGGGGACTCCAAGATTCTTGGAGGGTGCAGTGGCAACATTTCTTGGATTCTTGTGGTGGCGTTGAGTTCAAGAGATGATTTTTCTTTGATTGACACTCTACACAGTGTCATTGGACCATCTGGGTGTTCTCCAAACTTTTTGGAGAGCACATCTATTTTTAGAAAGTAGCCAAATTCATTCACTCATCCAATGCCTCCATATCTCATTGGTGCAGTCAGAATTAGATTCTAAGTTGATTTAGGATTTTCTATCGCAAGAGGTAAAATATTTTAATATTTCACTAAAGTGTAATGTTTAAAATAACTTTGAATTATTATTTTTATTTCAATTAAGTGTTATAACTTTTGTAAAGTGAAAAATACCCCAAGTTGGATGCCTAGGATTGGAAAAGGAGGGCATTGCACATGGAAAGATTATTATTATTTTTAAAAGGTATTTTCAAAAAAAGGTGAATTATTTTATTATTTTAAATTGTATTCTCTCCCTCCCAAAAATTTATAAAAGGAGGCATGGGGTAGCTCATTTGGCCATGTTGAGTTGTGACAACAAAGTGCTGCTGGTATGAGACTGGATCCTTAGGCTTTGAGGACAAAAACCCTCAAGGTTGGTTCTAGTTTCGGAGTTGAAAGACACTCCCTATGAAATATCCCAAGCTAAATTTGTATGCAATTTTTTTTCAGTTTTATGTCTTCGTGCGAATGGAAATTTCTTGAAACAGTTTACCCATAGTCCAAAAATCTGATCAATTTGTATTACTTGTTTGGAAGTTCTTGGTTTACATAGAGTAATTTTCAGGTGGCTTGTTATCATAATAATCCTGAAAGCATTACAGTTTGAATAATAACATTCATTCATGCCATATGCATAGTGCTGGAAATAAATTTTACAATTGAGAGTATTGTTTAGAATTACAAACAATATATATTAATTAATATCTAACCTGATAAATATCAGAAACTCCATTCACATGGCACCCAAGCTGCTCCCAATCAATGGCGTAATCTTCAGTAGATGACATCAACCTCCTTTGTGGCTACACAACTTCCTCCTCCATGAGCTGCGATCATCCCCAAGTCTCATGGCTACCCAAGGAAACTGGACAGCAATGTTAAAGGGCCCAATAATCTCCAAAGAATGGTCAATGCTCCCTTTTTAACCTGCTATGACTTCCATGTAGGATTCCCAACACCCGATTAGCTCCATCGCCTCCTCTATGAAGAATAGTGATTACTCTCCTCGCGGCTAGTAGAATATAGGGCGGCAGCTATAAGAAAGACTCAGCTCCAGCTCTTCGCACCTCTATAGCTGTCCTTCATTAGCAATGGTACAACATTTCTTCCACAAAAGCATGAGAATAATGTTGGTACAAAAGACTACTACAGATACAATATTTCATTCCATCATCCAATACTCCTTGTAAGATTAACCAGATGCTCTGAAATTTGTCTCTGAACACTCAATCGTTGAAATGCAATTGCCAAACTTGTGCAATTCCACTTGTATCTAACTAGGGAAGATAGTACCACTATCGAAACCAATTCACCCATAGGGTTTTTTGTCCTAGGGTTATGAACTTTGAAATCCCTTCAAAAATCACCAAGAAGAATGATAATCCTGCATAATGCATATGAGATTCCCTTTTCTCTTTTGTAGTCATTCCACCCTAACTTTTCAAACTCTCGCTTTTTAATAATTAGATGAACCGGGAATTATAATAAAGTGACTCTTTTAATATTTCATAAGTCACCAAGTCACTTTAATCACTTTATTAATTTAATTAAATAACATTATCCTTATAATTTACTGGGATGGATAACATTAATTAATTAAATTAAAATATTCCCTTTTTCCTCCTTAATTAGCCCAAGGGAATGAATAGGCTAATTAACTTTGGCTCACTCCCCGGAAGGGGACATTATAGTCCTCCCTTCCAAAATTGCTTGCCAACAAGCAATTGCAGATTCAAGTGCTGCAAGATCTGCTCTCCCTCCCAGGTGACATCTCAACTAGTAAGTCCCTCCATTTAATGTTCCCTTCTCAGCAATGATTAGTGCAGATGGTCATTAGCCTATCCCGGAGGCCCGTAGGCTAGTCGGAAGCTGAAATTAGGGTTTTGTATTTTCTAGGAGATTGTTTCTGCATTTTTTTGAGGTTTGCACTTGGAGTTTTGGATTTTGGATTGCAGATTCTTTCTGGGTTTTTAGAGAGCTTCGCATTGGTACTGCATGCACTTTGATCAGAGCAACTTTCTGAATTTACTATTTTTAGTAAATTCTATTTTTGGTAGTGGTTTTGTTGGCATCAACACAGTGAGCTTTCCTCTTCAGGCAGTACAGGGGGTAATGTTGATTTTGGCTTTGTGGTGAAATTTTTGGAGGTATTTGAATTATTTTAAGTTGCAAAGGTTATATTTTCATTTTATAACCCCTTGACCTAATATTATAACTTTAAGTTGTTTTGAAAAGGGGACTTGAAGGGTGGACGCCTCATTAGGAGGTTATTTGAAATACTTTAAAAGTGATAAAATATAACCTTGGGAAGTTGGACGCCAACTTGGAGGAGAGCATTATTTTTATTATAAGAATTATTTCATTCTTGAGAGGGACGCCATTTTGAAGGATGAGTTTGAAGTCAAGTCAAAAGCCTAGATTCTCTTGGATTGGGCGCACCTTCTAGAAGCTATTGGGATTCTTTTCAAGAGTCTATAAAAGGAGGCTCCTATTCTTCATTTTGGCTATCTGATGTCTACTATACCGTTATGCTGCTGGATTGATTTCAGGCAAAGTGCTTCGAGGAATGCATACCTCCTAGCAAGGATTAGTCTTCGTGTTTGAAAGATAACACCTAGCTGGTTGAAGACTATTTCTCATTCAGAGAAGATAGATTGAGCTTCAATGGAGTTTCTTGTAGTTTTGATCATTTTGAGTTTGCTGGTCCAGTCATAGGTGAAAGTCAATTTTGCTTAGAAGTCATAAAATAAATTTAGTTTGGTTCTAGGTACTTTACTAATGTGTTTCTTAGCTAGGGGCAACCCTTCTTGCTGATTTGCAGATTTTATTTTGGAGTTTTAGATTTTATCTTGAGAAAATCACCCCTCTTGAGGCCGTACCATTCTGGACTGTCTTGGGAGTTGTGCAAACAAAAATATTCACAAGTTTAATGCTATTTCATGTCTTGAAATTGGGCACCATTTTCCTTGGGATCATTTGCAATTGTTTTCAGGTCATTTGGGGAAGTCTAGAGTGTTTGGTGAGCATTTTAGTGGTTTGCATAGTTGCTGGTCTGCATTTTCCAGTTGCTGGTTTGTCATATCAGATTGTAGAAGTTTGTCATTTTGAGTTAGTTTCTTGTGGAGTGAGTTATTTGGTGATTGGAGAGACATACTACATATTCGCAGCATTGGGACATCTCTAATACAGTGTTATTGCAGGAATACTATCTCATTGTAAGGCTATTAAAGTAGTATTGTTCAGCTATCTTTCATTTCTTGCTAATTTACATTGTAATTCCCACTCATAGTGGAAGAGGCTGGCCACGCCACCTATTTCACTTATTTGCAAAATCATATTCCCACGATTGTGGAAGAGACAGGCCTCATCATCTTCATTGTACTACATTTTCATACTGTTGATCGGCTGAGCCGTCACCAATGCATTAGATCCTCAACGCCATATGGTAGCACCTCACCCACCTCGGGTCTTGAGTGCACATTCTTGGTGTTGGTTTACTTTCATCATTGCATTCTCTTTCAGTTGCTACTGACAATCCCTAGCGCCATATGACAACACCTTTTCCATCTTGGGATTGAGTGTGCATTCTTGGCGTAGAGTTACTTTCGAGCAGTTGATTTTGGGATTGGGTTAACCTTAACGGGTGCTTGTTGTACTAAATTGTTCATTGAAAATTCGAAAAAAATTGGTTGGCTCATTTCACTCCATTTGACCAAATATGTTTTGACTACTCTACTCCTCAATCTCCTCTCTCTGTTGTCAACAATTTGCTTGAGGACCAAGATCAATTTACCCTTTTCATCCAAGGGTGGAAGCTCTGGTGAAGTAAGATGTTGTCCTAGTGCTTTCTCGAGGCACGAAACATGAAATACATTGTGAATTCTGCTGCTCTTGGGCAACTCTAACTCATAAGCTACTTCTCCAACTCTGGAAGGACCATAGAAGCGGGGCTTAAGATTCTATGCACCACTTTTCTTCAATAACGATTGTTTGTAGGGAATGAAGCTAATCTTGAATTTACTGATAACCCATTATTTGATATGAGTGTTGATATGTAAATTGATAATCCACTTTTTGAGTTGGATGATGGAATAACTCCGGGTTGTAGCGTTGCACTTGGTAAAAACCACAAGGTATGGGATTCAGGAGAAGTTTCAAGACTTGAGTTAGAGTGTGGTTTCCAGCTTGGTGTTGATCTAAGTTCACATTATGAGGCGATTGGTTACCCTCCTGGAAGACCACAGGATATGTGCAAATGAGGAGAAAGATGAAGATTGCAATGGGAGTGAGATGACACTAGGAGGCATCATCATTCCTAACAACATGAGGAAGTGGAAGGTAATTTGGGTATGCCACTTGATGATTTCGGTTGAGGGTTATTTCCTTGTTGATACTCACCTTGAGTTGCATCATTCTTCCATAAAGTATTGTCTTGAGTGTTGGAGCTGGCCAACAAGTGGTATATTTCATAAACTATCTGAGTTGATGAGTTGTAGTGCATGCCCATCATATGTAGTTGGAGATGAAGTTTCTGCATGGGAAGTGTTGGATCATATTGACTTCAACATCTTTGACATTAAGAAGTTATCAAAATGTAGTTTTGTAGCTGCTGGAAATTTCATTACAACAACAAGGAAAGGAGGTTTCAGGCTTGTTACTTATGAAGCTTTGAAGAAAGGACCTAAACATGACATCTACATGTTTGACAATCCATCGTTTGGATTGAGTGATGCTTTATCTTATACTAATATTTTTTGGGGGTTGAATTTGAAGACAGCAATTGCTCCATGCCCCTTAGTTGTTGATGCTTTCATGGATGGGTTACAAGGGATTACCAAAGAATTTGCAAACTTCCATGGTGAGCAAGATGTTATGAATGACACTTGGAGTTATGATATGTACCTTTCTTACTATGTTGGAGATCATTCTTGGTTGGGTATCCATGCTTGGGATCCTCAACAAGGATTGACAAAGCCTATTGGGAATGGTAAGAAAGAGCCTTGGAGGGATAAGGATAAATTTTTTAGAATTTATAGTGTTGTTCCTTTCCTTACCAGCGATTTTGTGATTCCAAATATTCATCTACAAATGGATTGGAGAGAGATTTTAAGTAAGGATTGGAGCAATGAATGAATGGTTACTCTTGGGAGTATTTTATTGTACCCAAACCAAAGTTTTTGCTTCATTAAGGCATTTTGCTTAAGATAGTCTAAACCATAGTAACGAGACTCGCCTAGAAGCGCCTGGATGCGGCAAGTCGCGCTCCGCGCACCCTTGGCTGCGTCCTAGGAGCGCTGGCGCGGACGCGGCCGTGTCCAGACATGTCCAAACCGGACTCGCCAGATGCGCAGTGTCCAGGAGAGTCCCGAGCCCTGGACGCGGCCAGCGCAGCTGTAAAGTGCCTTGCCAAAACTGATTCAAAAACACTGATTTTCTGCCTTTGGAATTTTGACAAACACTTTGTATGCAATCTTCAATTTGCTGGTAATTGATTTCAGATTGCTTTGTCTTTGATTTGATGGATGCAAATGTTGTTCAAATGCTTGGAAATAACTTCTAAGATATGTATTCAAAGTTCTAAAATGAAGATGCAACTCTTTTTGTGTTTTCAAGTGCATATAAATGAATTTCTAAATGCAAATGCACACCTACAGCCAAGAGGTATTTTCACAAACACTTGGCATACATACTAATTGAGAGAAATGTAATTACATAGAAGAAACATTTTTACAAACACCTCTCATGTAATTTCCCTAATGCCAATAACCATCTACAGCACTATGACATTTCTACAAACATTTAGTATGCAAACTAACATGAGGGAATGAAAGCTACAGCCAGAGGCAATTTGTCAAACATTTGTCATACAACCTTATAACTCCTTCATTAAGTGCAAATCCAAATACAAGGCTGTTATACAATGTTGATATGATGATTGCAACTACTCAAAATGCAATGCCAAGACTCTTGGCTTACAATGGAATGAATAATGCTATTACAAATATGATATAGAATATGCACCTACAGCTGCAGGAAGGCAGCGACTAAAATAATCTAATATGACAATGCAAAGCATGCAAATACATAAAGGAACCTGGTAATAATATGCTGAAGGAAATCGATGATGAAATGGCAACTTGGTATTTTCAAAACAATCTTCAATGATGCACAATCTTCACCTACAGCAGCCGCCCCTGTTCTTGCCTGGCAACTCTTTAGAAAAATAAATACAGCCTCTAAGCTCCTCGAATTTGTTATGAAAATGATTGCCAACACCAAAGGAAGCAATCCCTCAAGTGCCCACAAAATTATATCTCCTTATTGAAGAGCAACGAATGAAAATGTAATTTCTCTCATGGCTGATCTGCAGACTGAAACAAAATTGCAGACTTCAAAATATCTCATAAACCTCTCCAAAAATGACCTCCAATGATTGCAATAAGTCCAATGAGAAAGACTGAAGTATCTTCCTCCACTATCCAACTAGGGTTGGTGTTGCACAACCGAAATTGGCACTTAACCAGCTAGGTTTGGTCTTTCACAAACGAAGACTGGAAAACAATAAGCTAAGCATTCAGCTTCAGCAGTGTAGTAGAAAAGTGTTTGCAACTCAAGATGTCCAAATGCATAGCCCAAGCCTCTTTTTATACTTTTTCAACCTCATCACCAAGAGACTTCTAGAAGATTCTAGAAATATTCCTTAAGTGACTTTATTATTTTATTATTTTATTATTAAGTCACTTAAGTCACTTTTTATTATTAAATTAATTAAATAATAAGTCATCCCTTTTGATATTTTATTTTATAGGAATAACTTAATAAATAATTAATTTAATAACATCTCTTGATTTAATTAAATCATCAATTAAGCTATCCTCATAAATTATCAATAATTTGGACAACTTAATTAAATAATTTAATTAAATCACCATACCTCCAATTCGGGGACATGACAGTAGCCAAGGCCAAAAAGGCCAAAAAAAAACATAAACTAAAAGTTTTTTTATATTTTTTTTTTACTTATATTATCTCCTTAGCTCTAAAAGCAACCTCATTTCATTCATTTGGAAAAATAGGAGAAGAGAGAGTTGTGAAGAAAAATAGGAGGAGAAGAGAGGGCAACCATCAAGCTATTGAAGACAAATCCAGGGTCATATATCATTTGGGGAGCTTCATACCAGCAAGGAAGTGCATTGAGAGCTCATTACCAGTGATTGGGAGGAGTTTGCATTGCATTCCAAGCCAAATCTAAGAGGTAAGTTTGATTTTAATTGATTTTTTTTGTGTTTTTTTAACAAATAATTCATTGTAATTTGTAAAATCATTGTTTTTTTGCGTTTGCATATTTTTTTTACAAACCCTACTTGCAACTTAAATAATTTTAGAAACCCTACTTTTGCAACCACATTCATTTGCAAATCAAACCATATTATTATTTTCACAATGTCTCAAACCACAGTCAGAAAACACCTTGCTTGGAAACATGCTGAAATCTTTCCCGGAATGAAAAGAGGAGACGCAAAATGTAACTACTGCAAAACAATATATCATGGAGGCATAAATAGATTAAAATACCATCTTGCACGCATACCCGCCCATGATGCAGTGGGTTGCACTAAAGCACCTCCTGAGGTTGTTCGTGAAATGCAGGTGCAATTAGAAACTTTTGAAATGCAAAAAGAAAAAAAAAAGAAGGGAGTTGGCGAGTGTTGGAGTTGGACTGTAATGTCCCCAATTTAGCCCTACGCTCTTCATTTGGATTTAGCCTATTTCTGGAAACTTGTAGGCTAAGCAGAAGCTCGAATCAGGGTTTCCAAGCTTCTTGGAGGATGTTTTCGTCTTTTTGAGTCTTCTTTTGGAATTGTTGAACTTGGATTTCAATTCCTTCTGGGTTTTCTGAGAGCTTCGCGTTGGTGGTTTCAGTTCGGCATTCTGAGCAATTACATGAATTTACTATTTTTAGTAAATTCTATTTTTAGCAGTTGACTTGTTGACTCCTAATCAGTTGGCTCCACTTTGGCAGTCTGTTCAGACGGTATGGTTGAATTTGGCTTCTGATGCATTTCTATGGTGATATAAGATATTTTATATTATAATGTTATAATTTAACATTATAATTCCTTGTTCTAGCATCATGAATTAATATTGTCTTTAAAAGGGGGACATTGAAGGGTATTTTCACATGGAGGAAATATTTTAATATTTCTAAAGCCAAATATTGCTCAAGGAGTTTGGATGCCAACTTTGGGTGAGCCAAATATTTTATTTAAAAAGTGAAATTTATCTTCTTAAGCAAGTACGCCATCCTGAGGGTGAAGACAAAAGACAAGTCAATGACCTAAAAGAATCTTTGAGGTGGCGCCCTTCTTGGAGGTTTCTAGAAAGCTCTTCTAAAGTTATAAATTAGAGCTCGGGGTCCTCATTTTGTTTTAGCTGATGAATTTGCAAAGTTATGCTGCTGGATTGGCTTTGGGATTGCTTCGAGGAATGAATGCCTCCTAGCCTTGGCTCGACTTCTTGCTTGAAAGACAGCAACTAGTTGAGAGGTTTAGTTGTAGTTGGTTTTCCTTTCATTGTAGTTGGTTCTTCTCACATTCCACAGTTGAGTTATTGTATTTTCTGTCAATTTTAGAGTTGCTGATTTGTATGGCTGTAGGTTGTTTTTACTCACAACTCAAGAAACAGAAATAATATTGTTCTGGGTACTGTTCCAATCTATTTTCCTATGTAGGGCGACCATATGTGCAAGTTTCCAGAATTTTATTTGAAGTCTATGAATTATCTAAAGTAAATCACCCTTGCTTGCAGGCAATTTCACTTTGTAAGTGCTTTGGAAGTCGTGCAAAATAAATAGGGGTCTTTGTGAGAAGTTTTTGTGATCCATCTTCATTGTCATCATCATTAGAATGTTTTGCAACTGATTTCAAGTTAAATGAGTGAGTATTGAGAGAGATATGAGCATTTATGTGAGTTCTGGAGTTGCTGATTTCACCATTTTAACTGCAGATCTGTCATATTAGACTTAGTAAAATTATTAATAGGGCTGGGATTGTTCGTCTTAGTCATATTAATCATTCTGGAGTAGCTCTACATTTCAGCAGTTTGATTATCACTATAATCCATCGTGCTTGCAGGAGATATATTATATTGTAAGGCTGTTAGTAGTACTAACCAGCCAATATTCACATTTGTAAGCTCTTTATTATATTTCCCACATTTCGTGGAAGAGACTGATCCTTGCTCAGTCTATTGTATTTACTTTTTAGTTGCTCCGTCATATGATAGCGCCTATTCATCTTGGATAGGAGTGCACATACTTGGCGTTGAGCTCCATTTCCAGTATTGTATTTCATGTAATTGCTCTGCCATATGGTCGCCTCATTTCCATTCTGGAATTGGGTAGCACATACTTGGTGTTGAGTTTGCTTTCAGTATATTAGATGGTAGGGATCCTCTGACCACATGCTCGTCGTTCGCCGGCGCATTCTTGGTTAGAGTTACTTCCAGTTGCAGTTTTGATTAATGTACGGACGATCCTCTTGCCATATGACAGCCTCTCTCTTGTTGAGATTGAGTGCGCATTCTTGGCAAAGAGTTATATTGTAGCTGCTGGTTTGATTTATCTAACCCTAACGGGTGTGTTGCATTTCTGATTGTAATTTGAAAATTGAAAAAATTTGGCTCGGAATATTTCATGGACAGGGACTTGGTGCTGTTGGAGATTGTAATGTCCCCAAATTTATGGTTAAGTGACTTAATTAATTTAATTGATTAAATTGTCCAAAAATTAATAAAATTTCTTAAGGATGACTTTAATCAATTATTTTAATTAAATAAAGTGAAAAATTATATAGTCACTTATTTGATTGTTTATAAAGTGACTTAGTGAAATATTTGAAATATGAACTATACAAAATCACTTTATATTTGTGAGTTAAAAAATACAAAAGGAAAGAAAGAAGAAATCATTCGACACTTTTGAAGATTATTATTGATTTTATCATTCACGGGAAGAGCTTCTCAAGAGCTTCATGGTGGCAAGTTCAAACCAGGGGAGACCCATTTCGACAGTGAGAGATTCTGTCCTAGTTGGGAATGTTCACCTCTGATTTTCGTGATTATAGTATTCAAAGATTTTGATGCTTTGTGGGATCGATTTGGGAGTTCATTCTACTGTTTTGAGGATGTGGCTTTGTTAAGAAACCCTAGGTGCACTATATTCAAGCAAAAGACTCCTGCAAAAGTCGTGGTTTAAAGAAATCTGGGCGGACTAAAGAAAAAACGTGTTTGCTGATGAAGAAATGACTTTCTTCTTATTTTTGCTTGGTCATGGTTGCTAAAGGAGGGTTTTGGGGAGGCGTTTGGAGTGTCTAAGGCAGGGTGCTTCACTGTTTAGAAGAAACAATCGATAGAAGAGGGGTTCAAGCGGCTGCTAAAACATTCTGAGTGTTCTGGGTCGTTTTCAGATCCTCACATGTTGTTCCAGGTCTGAGTTTGAAGCATTTTCTGTTAATAATTGCTGCACACTCCACCATAGGTTTTCGTAGTCATTTTGTTGATGTATGCTGAGTTGCAAGTGGGAGGACAATTAGTTCTGTATGAGCCCAAACCTGTATGATGCTTCTCTAAAAATCAGCTCATTCAGACAATCAATTTCAGTCTAACTCTGTAAGGAGTTGGTATGATACATTCTCTAATATTTTTTGAACATTCATAAGGTCTCTTACAGTATTTGGAAAGTGTAATCAGGAAGATATCTAGTTAGTATAAGCTGATTATGCAATGTATTCAATCTGAAATATACTGTCAAATCGTCAGCAACTTGCTGAGGCCAGTTTTGGTATTTATAATGATAACAAAGTTATATATGAGCATAGAAAAGCATCAAATCTGTAGTGTCTAGCAGCTCAGAGTATATTGCTGTAACTTGCTTCAGTCATAAATTGTATAAACTGTGCTCAATCTGATTAATCTGAGAATGTCATAAGCTGATATAAATTTCTGAGTATTTGTGTGCCATCAAATCAGTCATATGTGGGTCCGGAATTGATATAAAGCTTGCTTATCACGGTTATGCTTTCATTGTACTTGTCTATAATCTCTTATGAGACCTTGCTGATAGGAAAGTGAATAGCCATCAAGCTGACACCAGTTGAACCCTAATGTTGTGTTCTATCTTGCAAATGAATGTATGTTAGAACCTACCATATTTTTCTCAGAAAACATTATCATGCAAAGCCAGTTTTTCTTACTTAATTGACAAATGAAATATGTGATATTAAGTAATTGGAAAAATTATCGCTCCATTTAGCACGGGACTTCACAGAGATGCTTCTTCCATGCCTCCATACCGTCCTAGTGCTAGTGCTTATGTTTCTGCATCAGCTATGCCTATGCGTACTCCTAGTGCTGGTGGCGCTGCTACTACTAGTGGTAGTGGCAGTATTAGCATTGGCCCTAGAGTTCGTAAATCTAGGGTGGACTCATATTTTGTACCACGCACTACTCCTAGTTCCCAACCGTCGCTTGAGAGCATGGGTTGGAACAAGGACGCACATGATGCAGCAAAAAAGACAATTGCAGACTTTTGGTACTACTGCACCATTCCCTTCCATGTAGCCAGGTAATTCTTTTTCGTTTAATTGTTTTAAAATTTATATTTAAATTTTAGAATCTAGATGTATCTCATTATCGAATTCAAATTTAAAGTTAAAAACTTAAAACTTTTCATTTTACAATACTTATGTAACTTATTAATTTATTTATGACATGTTTTAGGTCACCTTTTGGCAAAACATGGTTGATGCCATAACCATATGTGGGGCGGGGTTCAAAGCCCCTAGTGAAGATGAATTAAAGGGCCCACTTTTGACTCAAAAGGTGGCAGATGTGAAAGCACAATTAGAGGAGCAGCGCAAGCAATGGAGGATGATTGGTTGCACCATCATGACTGATGGTTGGACCGATAGGAGAAATAGGACGCTTGCTTAATTTCCTAGTTTCCTCCGGAGGTAATTGTACTTCCCTCAATGCATTGAAATTTGAATTTGATTTAGTGATTAATAATTTAATATGGTTGATTTATGTTTTTTAATTTATTGAATAATTGGTTTTGCTTATTTTTTCAGGTGACACCGTCTTCATGAAGTCCATTGATGCTTCTGCCCAATTCAAAAATGCCACATACCTGTGTGAGGCTATAGAGGAGGTGATAGCTGATGTGGGGGAAGAGAATGTAGTGCAAGTGGTGACAGATAATGCAACAAATTATGTTGTTGCTGGTAGATTATTGATGGAGAGGCACCCTACTATATTTTGAACTCCATGTGCCGCCCATTGCATTGACCTGATGTTGGAGGATCTTGGCAAGCTCCCATGGATCAAAACATGTGTGGATGCAGCAAAAAACGTATGCAAATTTGTATACAATCACACATGGGTGCTTAACCTTATGAGGCAATACACGGGGTTGAGGGAGTTGTCTCGTCCGAACATCACTAGGTTTGCAACAAATTTTATCACAATGCAATCCTTGATTCGGTCAAGGGCAGCTTTAAGGCGCATGTTTATTAGTGAGGAGTGGTCTTCCTCATCCTTTTCTACAAGCACTGTAGGGATTGTTGTGGCTGATTGCATTTTTGATGAGCAAGGGTTTTGGACACCAATGGATGAGATTGTGAAGGTAAAATTTAATTCTTTATTATGTTTTAATTTTTAATCATATCGTACTTTTATTTGTTTATTTTCGTTCACACTTATTTGTGAAACATGTTGCACTTTGCAGTTTATTGAGCCCTTGCTAGTTCTCCTATGAGTTGCAGATGGGGAGAAGCCCGCAATGGGCTACATATATGAGGGCATGGATAGGGCCAAAGAGGCCATTAGATCAGTCTATGGTGGAGTTGAGGAGAAGTATCGTCCCATTTGGGATATCATTGATAGGAGATGGAAAAACCAACTTCATAGGCCCATCCATGCAGCCGCATGTTTCCTAAATCCGGCCTTCCAATTCCGCCGTGATTTCCATGCAGATAGAGAAATTCTTAGTGGGCTCTACACGACGATAGAGCGGATGTTGCCCGCTGTTACTACACAAATGGTGTAGGAGATAGATGCCTTAACTAAGGCACAAGGAGACTTCTTTGCACGTCAAATGTGCAAAGATAATAGGACAACATTATTGCCAGGTAAAAATATATTTAAGGGCATAATTTTCATCCTTTTATATTATAATTTATTATTAAATGTTGAACTTGAACTTGAAACATGAAATGAGATTGATTTTGTTTCTTTTTCTCATCTCAGATAGATAGTGGCATATGTTTGGTTTTGATACACCGATCCTGCAAAATATTGCCATTCGTATATTGAGCCAGCCATGAAGTTCATCTGGTTGTGAGCGCAATTGGAGTATGTTTGAGCACATACACTCCAAGAAGTGTAATAGATTGACAGTGGAGAGTATGAATGACTTGGTATATGTTCATTACAACCTTCGGCTCAGATATAGGAAGCTTTTCTACCATGACAAAACCCCGATCAGTCTAGAGGAGGTTGATCCACAGTTTGAGTGGATCACTGAGGCTACAGATGCATTCTTTAGTGACGAGGACCTTGATTGGGTGGACCAGGCAGAGAGAGAGGCCGAGGTTGTAGCCATGGCTGAGGAGGAGGCTAGAGCACGAGGAGACATAGCTGTTGTCGGTGAGAGTGGCATGGAGAGTCAGACACAGGCAGAGACTATGGCTGCAGCTGCAACATCATCCAGGACCCTTAGATGCCTTCGTAGGAAGGATGCTGGCTCCACTATGCCATAGGGCATAGAGTCATAGACTTATAACTATTGTTTTACTTTTGATATTTCATATTTGTATGGAACATTTGATGTCATGGATTTCATATTCCATGAGTTTTGTATACCTTGACTAATTTTATATATCTAAGTATGCTATTTCCTTCCAGCAACTACAATTTGTGTACTTTATACTTATGTGATCGTTGTATACTTGTGCATGTGATCAAATTTGCTTTTATTTGTGTTGTATTCAATAAAGGGTGCTTGAAACAAGTTTTAAATCCTTAAAAATCTCTAAATTTCTAGGGTTTTTTCAACTTTTTTTCATTTTGCCGAGTCTGCGCCGAGTCCGAGTCCCAAGTCGCCGAGTTGCGCACCGAATCGCCTTCGCCGAGTCCGAGTCTCGTTACTATGTTCTAAACCTTGTAAAATGATGTAAGAAGTTAGTTTTTGGGCAAATCAAATATGGACTTTAAGTCAATTTGATGTCAAGAAGATACTGGAAAAAATTGAAAAAATTGAAAATTATGGTTTCCAACACCCTATTATTAGGTCAAAAACCCTAAAAATTGAAACTTGTCAGAATTGACTAAAAATGGTTTTGACCAGCTTATTTTGCTTCACGATCACAATGGTGAAGTCAGATTTAGTTAAAAGTCAGTTAAAGTCTGGTGGGTAGTTTTTGCTTTTTCAGGTGGAAAGTTAGGAGCTCTGAGGTTGTCAATATAAGATGGCCATAGACTAGGTGTTGAAATCTAAGCCTAAAACGCTCAAATGAAGAATCTATGGCGAGATATGTTCAAAATGGTGCTTCGTCTCAAAGGGGATTTTTCGTTGGGATGAAAATCATCAAAAAATTTCTAACTTTGGAGCAAAAGAGCCCTTGGAGGCCAGGGGTGCCCTAGATTTCAGTTTCAGGATGTCACTTCCAAGAAGAATTCTGAGGAATACTATCAGCTTCGTGATGAGCCTACCAGTCAGCCTAAAAGATCTATCTAGCACCTGATATGGGAGATTGAACGAGAAACGAGGGAGAAAAAATGACTAACACTAGAGTGAAAAGCGCGCCTCTTAGCCAAAGGCGCCCATCTTTTTGAGGGACTAGATGAAGGTTTCTGACCAAAGGATACCTAGGATGTTTGTCTCAGACTTGATCAGGCTTCGCAATGAATCCGTCAGCGGGTTAATCCGAGTTGCTGAACTGCCAAAATCAGGAGTCAAACATAAGGTCTAATCATGGTCAAAATATCAAGGAAAAAGCAAAAGCACCCCTGGAGGCCAGAGGCGCCCAAGGTTTTGGAGCCTTAAATGCAGTCTTTCTGGTGATCTCAAGTATTCATCCTGTCCGTGACGCTGCTAGCTTTCCATTGCATACCTCAGTCAAGTCAAAGGATAAGTCATTAGCCTGCAACTGGGGATTAAGTATGATTTTAGCCAGTTTGGAAAATGACCAAGTTTGGGAACAAAAGCACCCCTAGAGGCCAGGAGCACCCTTGATTTTAACCCAGCAGATGATGTTATTTAGAAAAGTGCTTTCCAAGAGCTCTTGTGCAGAATGGAGCCATCTCCGCAATAAGCTTTCCTGTCAATTCTAAAGTTTTGTTGAATGCCGGAGGATGCGAGATGAAGGGAGGTCAGAATCACCTTCCAAAATGATGAAAATTTGACTTTCTGAAGCCAAAAGTGCCCCTGGAGGCCAAGGGCACCCTGAATTTTGAAGCCTCAGATCTCAGAATCAAGCTTTGCGGCCTCAAGGAGTTTCTTGTTAGTTTTGATCCTGCTCTTCAATAAACCTATCAGCCAGTCTTCTGGACACAACAGTCAATCAAAATCAGTGGTCGAACATGGGTTCCGGTGAGGTTTGTGAAATGAAATTTTCAAGAAAATTTCGAACTCTGGAAAAGTGACGCCTAGAGTCAAAGTTTGACTTTTTGACTCAAGTGCATGAAGTGCCCTATAAAGGTGGAGATTGTGAATTGTGATTAAATATTATTTAATTCTCAGTGGATCGACTTCAACTAAACTTAATTTTGCTTGCAAAAGGGGCAATTCATTTTTGCATGAATTGTTAACTGAATTTGGTCCAATCAGAAGCTAGTGCTCTATTTAGGGCGAATTTCTCAAGCAGTTAACTGAGTTTAGGGGGTCCAATCAGAGGATGCCATACATTTTGAGGTCCAATCAAGGTGGCACCTAATTTTAATGCAATTTGTGATGCCTCTACACTTAAATTTATTTATTTAAGTCATGTTAGCATCCATTATTCTCATAATAGGTGCAAGCAAACACGATTTTCTTGAGCAAACGAAGATCTGAAGGTGCTTCGAGCAATATTTTTCAATGTTCTTCACAGTGCTAGGTCCAGATTGTTCAGAAGATACATTTTCCAAACTTCATTTTTTGAGTGCATGTAGACTTCATCGAATCCAATTCAAGCATAGCCAACCTTTTGAGGCAAAACAAATAAACTTCTATCTTTTGTCTAAAATTCTTTTATTCTTGTCTTAGGTTTTCTCTCGCATGTCAAGGTAAACGGCAAAAATTTTAGAATCTGATCATCTGGGCTCCCATATTTCAGCGACAGCAACATAACCCATGTCTTAGATTTTTTTGAGAAAACTGCCCCACTGCTTTTATCCTAGAAGCATTGTGTTTTTTTCCAAAGATTCCTTTGCATGTGGGCCAAGAACACATTTTTTCCAAAATCGAATCATCTGGGTTGGCTTAGAATTTCGTTGCCTACAAAACCCATGTTCCAGATTTTCTCGAGAAATTTGCCCCAGGAAGCTCTAAAATGTAATGTCCCCTTCCAGTTGACATCTCTCAGTTCTTGAGATTAGCCTATTATGTGACCCTCGTAGGCTGATAGGGTGGATAGAGGGTCTGGTTGAGGCTTGGCTTGGCTTCAGTTGGCAGAATCATTTAGCTTGGCTTTCGTTCGGAGTCGTTTGGACATCATTTGCTTGACTTACTATTTTTAGTAAGTAGAGTCACTCAACAGAGCACCCCTGCTATTTTTAGCAGTATGGTTTGGTTGTATGTTGATTCAGTCACTTATCATCTGGATTCAGACGGTTCGTCATTTGGACCTGTTTTGAGAGAGATATTAATATTTGTTTGCTAAAATAAATATTAATTAATTAAAGGCTTATGTTATAAAGTTATAATATAATTAAATATTATAACTTAAGTGACTTAAAGGAAGGGGTCCACCAACATGAAGAAGGGGCCACTTTTTAATTATTAATTATAATTAAAAGTGCGTGCAAACTATGGAAATATTAAAAGTGAAAATTCAACTTTATTTAAATGATGCTTTTTGGAGAGAAGTCGACCCTCTTGAAGAATATAAGGTTTTCACTTGTGAAGAAACATCATTATGTTATGAAAATCGTCTTTGATCAATTCTTCCTTCAGAGAACGGAGCCAAGGGTTTCAGATATCTTTTGCATTGGAGGACGAGCCATCTTCAGTGTCTGCAGTTCAGAGGCTGTGTAATACCAGCTGATTTATTGCTTATCAGAGAGATAGTTTCATCCAGAAATTATCACAGAGCTTATTCAGAAGTTATCATTCGGAGATTGATTCATATTTGTCAGAGAAGGGAATAATATTGAGCGGCTGGTTGGGATCTTTATCTGGAACACTTTCCAAGAAGGTACGGATTTGTTCTTGCTGGTTTTGGGCCGTACTATTCAGCCTTGAGGCCGTACTTCTCCTGTAGAGTGGGACGCCTTGCTTTTTCAGTCTTTGCCAACATCAAATGGGACGCCTTGCATATCTCAAGGGTTTGCACATCTTTCGAGGCAGGAGAAATGTTATATGAGGTTGGCCACACAAAATCTACACCATTCTGGAGCGCCTGTAATCAGCAAATTAGGTTTTTAATTAATGCAATCAGCTTTGTCTTTTTATTGGCATGTTAGGGTTTGAATATTGTAAGCACCGTGAAAGCGTAATAAAACCATTTGTCATCGATTCAGAGATTCAAATATGTCAGCTTTCAGCGTATTGATTGAATTTATTATAGATTTTAGAAGCAATTCTTTCAAAATCGCATTCTTTATTATTGCATGCAAAAACCTAAAACATTCACAAAAAAAATCAAAACAACAAAAAAACGTTCAGTTTTTCGGACAGTGAGAATAGGGGTTTCTACATAAAACCCCTACAATACTCGACTAAAAAGCCTTTGCATGGCTTGCTAGAACTCAACTTTTCGAATTTCTGACAATCTGTGTTTGCTTAGAATTCAATTCTCTACAAAACCCACGTTTCAGAAATTTTTTGAAATTTTTTCCCGCAACTGGGTATTTTTAGCCTCATCCAGAGTTTTGTCAGCTTTTTTTGAAAGTTGTCTAAACATACCCGACTTTATAGTAAAAAATCTAGATTTTCAAAATGCAATTCAACCCTATAGATTACAAGGCCAAGTTGGTCTTAATACACGACTTTTTGAAAACCTCAGACATAGACTTGGGTCATGCCTATCCAGTGGGTCAAACTGAGCATGTTGGAAGGTACCGGCAGCAATACAATCAAGAATCTTGAGCGTTCCGGGTTGCTGGCAGCAGCGTCTATTCCTATCACGGCTTTCAATCTCGAGTTCGTTCTTACTTGCATTAAGCACTACAACTCGTCTACACGACAAATCAGATCAGCTGATGGGAGAGTCATTCGTAGCCTTAAGCTGAGGGACATCGAAAAGTGTTTTGCTATTCCTCCTCGCTTAGACAATTTCACTGAGTCATTGAGGCCTGTGATAAGATATGGTATGAAGATAAAGAAAGATCCCAACAAAAAGTTGCTCAAAGATGGTTGAAAGTACAGAAGACCAACATGCCAAAGAAGGTTAGTCGCAGTGAGTTCAAGGATGAAGTTGCTATTTTGATAACTTTGCTCAATCGGGTTACTAATATTTTTTGACCGTGGATGTTCTATGTCATTTCTCGGATCATCGATGGTAAAGAACATTTTGACTAGGCCATGTTAATCAACGAGTGCCTTCACCAGTAAATCACTAGATTCCTCAAAATCCACGAGTTTCACATGGTGTCTTATCTGGTCTACTTGATTGTGTTCCAAGGCAATTTTAGACATTTGAAGACCAATGAAACTCTTGGTGTTTAGCATGTTCACGAATATTACTCTCAATTGGAGTTCTCAAAGGCTAGACAGGATTTCAAAGCAGTGAATGATCACTTTTTCATGAACACAGAGACCTCAACAATGAAATGCACATCAAGATTTTACCAGAGGCAAAAACAGCAATGGAGAGTTGGGCAGATTGGTTCATTCAATTCCCCACTTTCACATATATCCGAGTGTATGGTTACATTGGAGAACCTCTGATGCTACCGAGGTACCCATCAAACCAAGTCCTATTTATGGAGTTTCTACAGCAAGCTCAGGAGGTTCACTTTTTTCTTTGCAGTCAACACAAGCTAGCATTCACCTTTCCTTTCGAATGGGGTATTTACAAATGCAAGGCGGCTGCTAATTGCAAGTTAATGACGAACAAGTTAGAAAAACTCAATCTCAGGTTTCTCATCGAGAGGCATTCCTATGATCCTTTGGGTCATTATGCAGCTCAGTTGGAGCGAAGTGTTTCGCACAGGCCAACACTTGAGGACTTTTGGGCCAACTGTGAAGACGAATTTGAAGTGCGCTAACGTCATTACTGTAGACTTACTATTGCTCAACTTGTTGATTTCCTATCAAAGGATGTTGAGAGTTTGTTAGATGATGATGAAGAGGTGTTGCTTAGTTCATTCGTCAAAGATCAAGTTGCTCGCCAGCCACTTCGCCAACCAAATTGGTTTGCCAGGGAGAGTACTTCAATTGAGGACGTGTCAAAGACAATTATCAAAACCAACATGCACTTTTTGGAGAGTAAGAGAAGGCACAAGACAGTTCCAATCACAGAGCCGCCGATAGGGTTTTCCTCACTACCTTCTACCTCAAGGTCAAGGCCTCGAGTTAAGGTTATCTTGAAGCCGCTTGAAGGTGTTAAGAGTTAGTGGAAACACAAAGGGGAGAAGTACCGGCAAGTGGAAGCAGAAGCAGGTTGAAAGAGCGCTTGAAGTTCCAGTGGAGACAGTCATATAGGTTGAAGCAGATTCATCTCCTGATACACCATTTTCAACATAGTCACCTCCCATTGATATAGATTCGGAGCCAGAATCACCGATTCGGGAAGCCTCAGCGCCAGTTGATCCATCAGAGGTTGATACAGCAGCAACAGTCTCTCCTCAAGAAGATAACATTGTTCATTCATGTTGGCTCGAGAGGTCTTTGGGAAGACAGAGGCGAGAGCCTTCATATAAGCTTGATTTTTCTGAGTTTGGCAATCCTTATCAAGAGAGGGCAAACAAGAAAATCAAGAAGCAGGTGCACATTGAGAAAACTCCGGAAGCAGAGATCATCATTGAAGTTGCTACGCCACTAGAGGGTAAGAGCCTGGATGAAGTTGAACTTGGTGATTTCACCTTCTTCAAAGCAAATCTTGGCAAGAGCACTAGAGAAACGGACGTGAGCCTCTTCAAGGTTGTCACAAGTAATCTTGAAGAGCGTGTCATGAAGGACGGAGAGGATAAAATGCTTCTTAAGGCTGAAATCAAGCAACTCCAGTAGTATATTTCTGATCTCGTTCATGGAAACTCGAGCAGAGCACCTAGTCTTCCACATCTTCAAGGGACACCTGCAGAACAACAGAGGTTGGATCAATTAGTCAATTATGGAAAGCTCTTGAACAGCTGGATTGAAGATTTCATTGTTACAGGTTGTCACCTCCTCACACAGTTATATCAGTTGAGGTACGATACACATAATCTTCGTCAGGGCATCCAACGGCTTGAATTGACCATAGCACAAGGCAAGGCAAAGGACCGGGTTCTCATATCTTAGTTAGCAGTTGCATATGACACCATTGTAGAAGATGAGGATAAAAGGAAGGCTTTCATGTGGAGAAAACAACATCTCTTCAAAGTGGAAACATATGACAGAATATCTACAAGGTTGGATGCACTCAAAGAACATGTTACCGGAGCTCTCAAACTCATCAGTGAGTTTATCACTCAGATCACTTGCCATTATCTTCTTGAGGATGGTACTTACAATGATCTTGAGGCAGTTCAAGCCAAGTTTGAGAAGCTCGTTCGTGACAGCCTAGATGGAGATCCTATGGCGTCCAAGTTGGATCACTTCTCAGTGATGACAAGTAGTTTCAAAAAGGCAACTGAAGAGGTCAGAGAACGCATGAGGTTGATTGCAGATGGTGAGAGGGAGTTGAACAGGCAGGTTATCGTTGTGGATAGCGTCAAAGTGCCAGAGGAAGAGACAGTCAACCTGTTCCTGGATGAGGTGATAGTCCGCGATGGCTTGGAGTAGTTAGTCAGTTGGAACCTGTAGTTATTTTCGAGAATAGAGTTAGGAGCAACAGTTAACTTGACATCAGTCTTGAGTTTTAATTGTTGATTTTATGCACGCACCTCTCATCCTTGGAGATATCTTCGCAGGAGTTTAGACTTTCAGTTAGGATCAGTTAACTGATGTTAGTTATCAGTTATATTTTATTTCAATAAGAACTTGCATGTTGCACATGTCCAGTTTAGTTTAGTCTTGTTTCGGTTAACTAATGGTAGTTTTCCAGTTAACTGTATAGTTTCCTTTATTTATATTTAGCAATAAAATCTTGCATGCTTGCAAGACTGATTGTTGACTCAAGGTGATTTTAGGGTTATCTACACCTTTGATGTCTATAAATAAGAGCACTTTGCTCATTTGTAATTAACTTTTGCACGTGATAGAGAACATGCTGAGCCACCTTGCCTGTAGTATCGCTATTTGGTATTTGTTCACCTTGTAATTAGAACTTTTGCGTCTGATAGCATACATGCTATGCCACCTTGCCTGTAGTATTGCTAGTCAGTATCTATTCACGAACTTTTATGGTGATAATAAATAGTTGTGCCGCCTTGTCTAAATGTTATTGTTATTGTATTGGTTCACCTTAGATTAAATATAATTGTTGGTTTGATCGTTTATTGTTATGCGTGTCTCGATATGCAATCTACTGTCCCAGTTATTATTTTATGTTGAGTTTAATAAGCTTTGTTTCATATCTACACTTCGGATAATTGTTATCTCCTTAGGAATTTAGAAGTGAAGGTTGTCGTTTGATGTAATGCCAATAATCTTTCTTTCAACCTATGCCTCGGATAGGTGTCATCATCTCCTTGGAAATCCTGACTTAAAGATTATCATATAACCAATTCCCGGCTCCTAAGTCCTCATGCTCTGTTTCTTGAGGAAATAGGATAGTTTAGCGTTTAGCCTAGTTGTAGTTAAAGATCTACAAAACCAGAGAAAATCCTTAGCTGCAATGTGTTTGGTTTCTTAACCTTGTGCCTCTTCCAGCTGAGTCAAAAAGATAGGATTTAGATCATTTACTTTTTCACACATATCAGCACAATAGGGAGCTTCCCCTCCTAATTTGAAGAGCAGTCATTATGCATTGTGCAAAGTTCTCCATTGCCAATTCATACTCCAGAGGTGTGAATTGTCAGGCCAACATGTTCCTTGGCAAAGAATGGGTCAGATTTTTAGTCTTGAGCTTGTTGTTTGGTTGCAGGTCAGCCACCTCATATTTTGGGTTGCTCTCATTTAGGGGAGTTGGCACATTATTTCTTGTCAAGGAAGTAAAGGGTTTTAGTTGGAGATTGCTTTGTAGTGTTTTCGAACCACTCTTGAGTTGTTTTTGTGCAACAAAATGCTCATCTCACATGCTTATACTTGGAAATTCCATTGATACTATTGTTATCCCTCGTGAAGAGCGCTAAAATCAGATTGCACTTTGTTGATTCCAGCTTTGAACAGCAGTGATTATTTGTTTCTTCAAACCTTCCAAACTCTAAGAGTTCATCTTATGAAGGTTTGTGATATAAACTTTGGTAGTTTACTCTTAATGTTGGTTCAAGACAACGAACTTCTGCATAATTTGGTTCATCATTTAGAGACTCTTGGAGTTGGAACAATAAGAGTTTTCAAGAGTCTTCATGGTTGTATGTGGTGTTATGATGATGAGTTTGTTGAACTCTTGTGAAGGATTGCTTTCCTTTTAGCAAAAAGATTGGAGGAAGTCGGATTTGCAATTGTGGCTTTGCATGACACCATGGGGAGGTATGCGAAGGATTATGGTTTTAGGTTGAGCAAACTGTTCTTCCTGTTGAGAAAACTTTATTTTATTCAAAATACCTCCCTTGGGCATCTATGCTCTTAAGGAAACTATTTTGCTTTTGTTGCCTTCTAAAACAACATTAAGTCATTACATTAGGCTCCAAGGTACTTTTTACATGACCCCCTGACCCCTTCACTTAAGTTAAAGTAACTTTATTAAAATAACTTAAGTGAGAAATACAAATAATAATTAAATTGAACCTTAGCCATGCCAACACCCAAACTAGAAATAAACACTGTTGAAGTAGCCTTGGCCAAGACCTATTACCAAAAATATACTTACTATTTATAGCAATTGCTAAAAATAGTAAATACTCCAAATCACCAAATTGGCACAAAACATTAGATTTCACTTGACAACTGCCACACACTGCCCAAACAAGAAATCCTACAATGCACTGTTGCCAAGACCAATTACTAAATATAATATTTACTAGAAATAGTAAGTGAGTCAAAACCAAACTAGCCTGAATAAGGACACTGAAAATGGGGACATTACAGTCCCTCCTTCCCAAAGATTGTTTGTCCTCAAAAAATGCCATGGTATCCACCATAACAACCGACTGAAATCAATTGAACCCAAGTGTAATCTTGGGATCCCAAGTCAATCTCTGCAAATGTCCACCATGTTGTCACTGCACCATTATGATCATAACTGATAATCCATCGTGCTCATACTATACTTCTCTGTAAGGGTTGAACCCTGTACCATGAAACATCTCCCACTGAAGCATCTTGATAGTGTCCATGACTACAATCCTAGTACATAACATGATCCTGGGCAACTGGAATAAATATTTGTGCAACCCATAACCATACTCCTCAATATACCTCCTCAATGTGTCATGCCAAGTCATAACTATAGATGTAAACTCCAATCTTCTTGCAAAAAGGAAAGCAATCCTTTGCAAGAGTTCAAAAAACTCACCAACATAGCACCATATGGATCTAACATATCTCCTTTGTACTAATTTGATACAACCATGAAATCCTGCAAAAAGACTTACTATTCCAACTCCAAAGGTCACTGAATGATGAACCAAAGCATGTAGAAGTTCATTGTCCTAAACCCACACCGAGAGTAAACTATCAAAGTTTACATCACAAACCTTCATAAGATGAACTCCCCAAGTTAGGAAGGTCTGAAGTAAACAATAATCTCTGCTATTTAAAACTGAAGTCAATGGAGTACAATCTGATTTTAGTTCTCTACACAAAGAACAACAGCAGCACCAATGAATTTCCCAAGTACAAGCATGCGTGAAAAACATTGTGTTGCACCAAAATAACTCAGAAGTGGCTGGAAAACACCTCCAATCAAACTCCAACTAAAATCTATTACTTCCTTGACAAAGAAGAAAGCACCAACTCCCTTGAATGAGAGCAAACCAAAAGGTGAAGTGACTGACTTGCAACACAAAAACAAGCTCAACACTAAGATTTCGATCTATTCTTTGCCAAGTAACACTCCCAAGAGTAATCATTCGTTCATTACTCCAATCCTTACTTAAAATCTCTCTCCAATCCATTTGTGCATAAGCAAATAGAATCACCAAATGGTTGGTAAAGAAAGGAACAACATCATTAATTCTGAATCATTGGTAGTACATCGATGATCAACTCTTGTATCTATTTGCTACTTGTTGTGACCTTTTTCACACATTGCCCCATTCAAGATGGGGACCCCTAATTTTTGCTCCATTCTGGTCTTTTGGCTTGGGTTTTGTCTCTCCCTCTCTCTCTCTGTCTCTTTTCTGATGTCTGTCTTTCCGGGATGTCTCCATCATCAAGCTTCAGCGTGAATTTGGCTAAGTCTGAAAATTAGGGTTTGGGTCTTCCTGGGTTTGAGGTCGAATAAAGTCAATAAATTGAAAATTGAGCTTAACATTGTTGTCAGTGTGTTTCCAGCAGGCTTCCACTGAAATTTTATCAGATTTTGAGGAACTTACTATTTTTAGTAAGTATGCAATTACAGGCAATCTGTCATTTTTGAGATTCCGACAGTCCCACTCATTCGAGTACATCAGACTCCTCGCGTGCAAAATTTGAGTAAACGGACAACTTTCTATTTTTAGCACCGGCTTCACTAATTTCGGGGTTGATTGAGAGTTTTTCTTTGCATGTTGGCATATTCCTTCGGTTTTGAGACCTTCACAGCGATATAACATGCAAAACGAGACAACTTTAATTCAATCCAGAGGCTATTTTAGGGTTTGCATGTCGGGTTTCTTTTGCATGTTTGATTCGATGGGTTTTTCGAGCTTCGATGGTATGACATGCAAAGAGATATTCACTCAAGAAGGAACTTGCTATTTTTAGCAGGTGTGTCCCGGCAGCCGCTTCCCAGTAGTTCAGAATCACGAGCTGATCGCAGTGCCACAAAAACGAAGAGAAACAGAGTTCATTTGATATACATGCGGAGCGAATTAGGGTTTCTAGCTTCGGGACCCAAAAAGAGGCATAAAAAGTCAAAATTTTCGAAAACCGGTGTAAACCACTGCGATCAGCATCCTTCAGGCTATCTGCTGGTAAAATTTCAAGTCAAACGGAGCACTTACTATTTATAGTAAGTCAATTTGGAAACAGGCTAAAAATAGTAAATCAGGTGCATGCGTCAGTGTCAGCAGTAAGGTCACGTGGTGAGGAGCGCCTCATTCAAATTTCAAGTT
The DNA here is from genome assembly GCA_007258455.2 of Sequoia sempervirens. Taxonomy (NCBI): domain Eukaryota; kingdom Viridiplantae; phylum Streptophyta; class Pinopsida; order Cupressales; family Cupressaceae; genus Sequoia; species Sequoia sempervirens. Next base: position 213,834,702 of record VDFB02256132.1, on the reverse strand, counting down.
GATCGGAGCAGTGGAGCTATCAGAAACAAGAGGTTACTATTTATAGTAAACCACCTCCAGAAACGAGCTAAAAATAGCAGGTCAGCTAAAAGTGGCAGTGTCGACAGAACAACAAGGTCACGAGGATACAGTGCACAAAATTTCAAATCATTCTGAGCTTCAGAGATGCGAAATCAGAGAGCTTACTATAAATAGCAGGGTGTGGAAACTGGCGAAAACGAAGAAAAAGTTCTAAGTCTGGAAGTTCATCCAGCAGGCCTAGCAAAGTGCGCCCAGTTGATGAGAAGGCATGAAAATTTCTAAGAGTGTTGAGCTCGTCCAGTACACAGGCTAAAATGCGCCCAAGCTAGAGGAGGTCAAAGGAAGTCAACATCATTCGTCCTTCTGCCTAGCTAAAATGCGCCCAGTTGATGAGGAGGCTCATAAAAAAATGCTAAGTATGAAGTTCGTCCTGTTCAGGGGGCAAAATGCGCCCAAGGCACCAGAAGTCAAAGAAAGTCAAAGATGTTCATCCTGCTACTAGGCCAAAATGCGCTCACCTTGAAGAGAAGAAAGTTGAAAAATTTTCTAAGTATAAGAAATCCGCCACCACCCTCAAAATGCGCCCAACTTGCAAACTTCGTCCTCCACCATGGCTAAAATGCGCCCAAGGCAAAATGGTCAAAGGAAAGTCAAACATTTTAATCCCCCTCATGCATCAAAATGCGCCCAAGCTCATCCTGTAGCATAGGCAAAATGCGCCCAAGATCATGCATGTGAAGACAAAAATTGGAAGGTGAAGAGTCACCCAAGGACGTTGGAGAAAGTTTCATCCACTAGACACATCAAAATGCGCCCAAGGTGAAGGAAAGTCAACAAGTCAAAGATTTCGTCCTCCTCCATAGGCAAAATGCGCCCAAACTTGTGCATGCCAAGACGAAAATAGAGAAGATGAAGGGTCACAAGGGACGTGGTAGCAAGTTTATCCTTCTCCTACATAGAAATGCGCCCATGTTTGGATGTGAAAAGTGATTAAAGGTGGTAAATGGGGTGAAAATATTGCCTAGACGTGGTGAAAGGTGGTAAATACCAAGGCGTTATCTTCCTTGAAGTATCAAATGCGCCCAAGGTGATGAATTCTAGGCATGATTTTAAATTTCCTCCTCAAGTGCTAGGCGCCAAGGGTTGATGGGAGTTATAAGGTGTTAGAAAAATTTCCTAAGGCGTGTGAAGTCAAAACAAACTTGCTAGGCGTTGAAAGTGTAATATGTTGAAAATATTCCAAGGTGTGAAATAAAATGCTAAGTGTGCTAGGCGCCTCAAGTAAAAATGAAATATTTTCTAAGTGTTGGAAAATTTCTCCAAGGCGTTGGAATATTTCCTAAGTGTGGAGTAAAATGAAAGTGAAGTGAAATAAAAAGTTGCTAGGCGTTGGAAAAATATCCTCCATGGCAAGTGATATGCGCCTAAAGTAAAGTATTGAGGGTGGAAATGAAGTGCTAAGGCGTGATTTTCCTCAAATATGAGATGAGTGATGAGAATTTTTCTAAAGCATTGGAGCTTCAAAAATATTTTTCAAGTGTGAAGTAAAATGCGAAGTGGTGGCTAGAAAAATAAAATGTGCCAGGCACCTCTATGAATAAAATTTTCTAAGTGAAGTTGATGTTCTTCTCGCTGGCAAACGACCAAAATTTTCTAAGGCAAATTTTCAAAGTGCAAGACGATTTGAAAATTTTCTAAGGCACAAATATTTTCTTCCTTAGAAAATACGCCTAAGTCTGATGAGGTGATGAATTTTCCTGATGTCCGAGTGGAATTGCCAGTGAGGCAGTCAGAAGATGATGGCAATGCAGGATAAATCCAAAATTTCTCAAGTTAGAGCAACAGGACGATCACAGATGAAGAACGGATTTAAATTTCATAGGGGAAATAATTTTCTAAGGTTCAAAATTCAAGAAAATTAAATGAACCCGTTCGTTGGGTACCCATGGGTTTGACACGTTCTGAAAGAAATTCTCTTCTGGGCATTGAAGATTATCAATGAGGAATGGATTTTAAGATCTTCCACAACTTGCCGATGATCCCGAGGTAAAGATTTTAAATGGGCACCAGGTTGATGAATTTCCTAAGGGAAATTTTAAAATTTTCTAAGGAAAATGTGAAGAAAACGTGTTTTCAAGGTGAAATTCTCCAGACGATGAATTTGAAAGAAACTGCCTAGGTGAATTTGCTTCAATCCTTCGTGAAGATGGTTTACTTGAGCCAAAAATAAATAAAATCGAGGTTATCAGAGCTCCAGCAGGTGAAATGAATCTCTCAAAGATGATACGCCCTTGAGGAGGATGGATTGAAAATTTGGTTAAGGCATGAAGAATTTGAACGTGAAGTTGGCTACCGGAAGCGATGAACGTGGGAATCCTGGTAAGTGAGTTGAGATTATATTATGAAGTGTCCTAATACTCTTCTCCTCGCTTGTTTTGCAGGAGGAATGTCGAGGCCAGAGCACGATGACTTGAAGTGGTGAGGCACGATGATATCACAACCTTCGAAGGAAGATAAAGTTACGAGTTTCAATCTCGAAGGAAGATAAAGTGTTAGCTCAAGTGACAAAGAAGTTGAGGAGCAACGCCAAGAAAGAAGATCAAGGATAGTGTGAACGCATCTACAAACGGAATCTTCTAGAAGGAATAATGGACATTATGGCTCATTTATTACCCCACTTTCCTTTGTGGCGGTTTTTAGGGAAAATCTTGTTTAGGGCTGAGGTGGCACAATTCTGGCCACTCTATTGATTGTAACCCTAGCCGTCTTTTGGGACTTGGCTAGCTATATAAAGGGGGAGTCCCCCTCATTTGTAATCCATTAGATTAGAAGCAGAGCTTAGAGGAGTAGAGAGAAGTTCATAGAATAGAAAGTAAAGTAGTGTAGATTGAAAAGGAAGGAAAGTCTTCCCTTTGAAAACTTTGCAAGAAGTTGTCATTTATGCTTTCATAATAAAAGAATTTTCATTGATGGTGAATTCTTCTTCGTTGTGAATAGTTGTTGAGGCTTCTTCGTCCTTCCAATTCACGTAGCATCTTGAAGTAGCTTAAAGTAAAGTAGATTTCATTTCATGCAAGTACTTAGCAATTGTGGAATGTGGTGCTCGATTTGAACAAGACTTCGTTTGTCCATACCACTAGCGGGCTCGCTGACGGTGGGTTCGCCTTGCGTGGTCAACTGGAACTTTGTGAAACTTAACTTCGATTATGGTTTATATGTTGGCATGCGTCGTTGTGATGGTGTCTTCATGCTAGATCGTGATCTGAACATCTTGAGTCACTCCTCTGAAGATTGCACCAGTTCCGCGGAAGCTGTCGAAGTGAGGCAAAACGGAGCTTGGTTGAAGTTGTGAGAATTGATCACCGTGTCCCACACTTTAGAGTAGACTAGAACACTCTTATCCCTACACTCATTTAATTCAGTTCATTTCCGGTTAGGATTAGGAAACCGTGCTCACTTGCCAAATCATTTGAATTGCACGAAAGCCCTTAGTCTACTGTTTGTTGTTAGCCGTCGAACAATTGTGTAAGTCCCCTTGAAAATACCAGCAATATCACATCGAGCCAAACTGAGCCTATTCGCACTTAAGGAACCTTGGAGTTGAAAGCATGATCTTACTCGCAATCTTAGCATGCTGAATACTTTGTTCAAGAGAGGATAGAACGTCCGTTGGGAGACTTTATTCTGTGTTGGTGCGGTCTCAAAAACCACGTCAACACTACTCACCCCATTGAATAAATGGTTCTCTCGCTGAATAAGTGGTTGAGCTTTCTTCTTTTCATGTCATTTCTTACCCCACTGAATAAGTGGCGCTCTCACTAAATAAGTGATTAAGTTTTCTTTACTTTATGTTATACCTATTGAATAAGCGAAGGATCTCTTGTGATTGGTCGACTTGCCGCCAAGTGCTTTGCTTTATTGTAATTCCTGCAGTAGAAGTAGATGGTTCATTTCATGCACTTGATTTCATACTTACCCCACTGAAGAAGTGGTTTGTTTAGAAGCACGTATTGTAACCTTACCAATGTAGGCTCTCACCTTGCCCACATTGGGATCTGGGTGATCAGAAAGTGGAAAGAAGTTTACTTCAATTACTTATCCTTAATTGTTGGCTAATGTATTGTAACATTACCACCGCATGCTCTCAGCTTGCCCACATTGTGATTTGGGTGATCCGAAAGTGGAAGGGAGTTTACTTCAATTGCTTATCATTATTATTTGGCTAACACTAATGGGTGCAAAATTTAAAAAATTAAGGGTGGTCTATTACACTGTCTTTCTTACACCACTCCCTGTGGAAGGGTTTCTTGTCTTTATCCTTCTTTTGTGGAATCCCTTTTACTGAAATTTGTGCTTTGAGGTAGAGATTCCATGTCTCTTGCATTTTTAATGACCTCCTAAAGTGTGGATAGACTGAGGGCATTTATCCATCCTCTCAACAAATCAGCTAGACCATCCATGAACAACACTATAGTCTCTTATCTAAAATATCTGTTATTAGCATGGAGTGTCTTTGAAAATCTGCAATATAGGTGTCCATTGAACCCCACTACTGATGTTGAACCAACTCCTTAAAATGGAGTTCCAGATCCTTCTTATCGAACATGTCAATCAAGCTCTCTGTAAATTCTACATAGGAATCAATTTGGTCATGGCCCAAGGTCACCATTATGTGATGCCACCACTTGTGTGCACTCCCATCCAAATGTATTGTAGCATACTTGATGGCCTCATCCTCTGGCATTGTGTTGAGCTGAAAGTAAGTGTCCAATTTTTGCACCCATGCCCTAGTTGTGGTTTTACCTGAACCATCATAATAGGGAATAGACAACTTCTCCACCTTCCTCTACAAGTCCTAATTGTGTGGTCTACCACCTCTATTTGGCCTATGCCTCATCCTAAGGTCCATGTAATCACAAAAAGACATCTCAACTTGGAATTCCATGCTTGAATTCCTCCAATCGTGTAGGATCTGATCTTGTAGCTCCTGTTGTGTTCACTCATGCTCAACTTGAGGAGTGATTCTAAGAGGGAAATTTGCATCAAAGGCCTAGTGTTTGCTGATCCAATCCTGTTATGTGGTCTTCCTCCTCCATTGTTCATTGAACCATCACCATTGCCATTATTCCTTTCATTCCCTTGTTCTCCACCATTGTTGCCACTTTGATTCCCACCATTGTTGTTATTAATGGTTGCCATGTGTGTGTCATAAGGGCTGCCAATTGAACTAAACTCTATTGTAGGTCACACTATCCCCTTGCAAGATCATTGAACATGTCTCTAGTGCTTGGTTTTTCCCTCTCTTTCTCTATCACCCATGTTTTCCTCTTCTTCTGATTTTGAATTAAATATATTCTCATCTACTCTCTGTCTTCTACTCCGGTAGGTGATTTGCTCTATGCTTTCCGGATTCATGAAAAAATTTTACCATCAAAACCACATAGGCTGGCAGGTTCATGGGCTCTGATACCACTGTAGTGACCCTACTAATGTTGGCACAAATTTTTGCACCCTTTCTTCCAGGATTTTGCTCAAACAGTATGTTTATAAAATAGGCAAATGGTTTCAGTTTTATAAAATAATTGTTCAACGTATAGCATGAGTTTGGAAGTGGTTTTCATGTTCAGAAAAATAGAGAGTTTGCAGAGTACTAACAATAATTTATATCCTCCATACATATTTCTTATTGAGACAACAGTATTTGCACTAATCATATATCTGATGTAAAATAGAAGAATAATCTGACCTGGAATGTACTGAAACAACAGATTGAACATAGATAATGATGCCCAATGGGTTATTTCATTCAGTATACAGAGGTTACAACACTCTTTATGGTGACTATTCTCAAGAAAATAGACAACAAACAGGATAAATTGCAGTATGATGGTATCCTTGAATAATACATGTGGTATTCCTTATTTCTCACGCTTATAGAAGGTACAAAAATACTAACCTGTTTGCTGCTATATATCAAACCCAAAATTGTACAGAAATGTATGGATAGCTGATTAGAATATCTGGCCATCAACAATAACTCCTCACGTGCATAAAAAATGTAAGTAAACTCGCCCAGCCCTATAAATACCATGACTTGCACAGGAAGGGGCTCAACCAAGAAGAAACCCTATCATCAACCTCGCGCGATTTATCACAACGAGCTATTGGACATAAATGACCAAGCGTAATCACTGTAGCTAAGTATGGAATCACTATAGCGAAGTACATAATCATTATAGCAGTACAGTCACTGTAGTGAAGTACGGAAATCACTGTAGCAGGCCTCAAACATGCTAAAATCTACCATATTGTCACTCCAAAACTTAGAAATCTGACTTCTTATGACTTCACAAATTTTGATGAATCTCCAATAAACCTTTGTAAGAAATCTGTTTGATATCTCCAACACTGGCTAGGGTAGATAATTTTACTACCGAATCTAGCAATCCCTTGGGTTTTCATCTGAGGGTTTCCAGCTCCAATGAAGCTCTCCAAAATTCATAATAACCAACATAAAACTCAAATGAGCTCTCTTTTTCACTTTTATCTCTTTTTGAAAGAAACTTCTCAAAACCCCATTTAATATTTGCCGCTTAAATAAACATTAAGCTCCTTTTTATAAAGTGACTTTAAAGTTTATAAAGTATCCTTTTAAAATTTCCTTAATGCCACTTTATAATATCACTTTAATTTAATATTTATCCTTTTAAGTGTACTTTTTGCCATGCAATATCAAACAATTAAATTAACTAATTCCCTTAGTCTCAACTATAGCCTACAGGAATTAAATAGGCTAATAAGTCATCAAGAAGTGATCATATGGAAAGGGAAATTACAGATACAAGTCTAAAGATCTCTATTTGAATCTTTGTATGAGTATTGTTATTTATGTTTTAGTTGTCATAAATTGAGAAACTTCATTGGTGAGTTAGCAGTTCTTCAAAGTCTCATGCTCTAACCTCTAAGATAAAAAAAATAGGTCAATTTTGCATAGTCATTTTATCTTGATTGAAAACCCCAAATTTAGATTTAAAAGTAGATTAGATCAAGGACCTTCCACTACAAATTTAATGAGAGAATTTCTCCATCCACTATTTTGTTGTGTTGTCACAAAAGTAATAAATTAAAACATCAACATTCTTATCACTTTGTATCCACTCTTGTACATCCATAAACAAATTTGGCCCCCAAAGGTTGGTTACCAAATCTTTCATATTGTTAACATCGAGACCATGGTTGTTTGTTGATCCTTCATCAACATCTATGGATATAACTAGAATCTCTTCTCACTAAACACATCTATGAATAACTTTCTTCAATCTCATTTTCTAAAGCATCTTCTTTACAAGCTAAGGAAGGTCCTTGACTTCAATATAATCTTTCCATCATTCTCATAGGTTGCATGTCCTTTGTATAGGATCCTATTGACAAATTTTCGCCTATGTTGTCATACCACAAAAAAGGCAAGCATTGTTCACAATTCCTAGTGCTTTGCCCAAAATGATCTTGGAGGGATAATTTGCAATGACAACTTTCAAAAGCATCTTGATCATGAACTCATAAAGAAACATGAAATAGTGAGAAATCCTCCCCTCAATCAATGGCTTGTTGATTGTGTAAAGTGGCACCTAGTGGTCCAAAAAAATATGAAGGGATTCATTAGAAAGTAATATTTAAACTTTTGAATTGTATGAGCCACGGTTTACATACTCGACGAGTACTCGCCAAGCCCACGAGTACTCGCTGGAAAAAACCCCAACGAGTAACTCATAGGTTTACTCACCAATCAGCTGGAAAAAAAAACCGTCGAAAATCGTTGTTGGCGTGCCAAAAAACTTGCAAACAAATCCCCTATGAAAATTGTGGGAGAAAAAATGTGGGTTTGACACGTTTATTCTCTTTTTAACCCTTGAACATCTTTTGTTTCTAAAAAAATCGATTGAAAACAATTTTAGTTGACTTTGGCGAAGGGAAAAAGGTCACACGATTTCCAAGTCTTCTCGAATCACGATTTCCAGGTTTTTCCCATGTTTAATTCGTGATTTATCTTGGTCAATGTATCATGTATGTATATTAGTATATTGATAATGTGTAATATGTATCATTGTGTATCAATCAATAGTCATCATGATCAGTGTATTTTAATTTGTGTATATAAAAACTTAAATTGTTCATTTAAAATCATTAATTTTTATATATATATTGATATGCACACATGATACACTGATAAGTGAAACAAGAACCTGTGTGACTGTGTGTGTATAAATATGACTCTGTGTGTATATGCATGCAAACTTGGCATCCTTTGTGTGTGTATAGACACATATGTGTGCAGTGTGTGTATAGGTATGTTATGTATGTTCGTGTATAGCTTATAGGTATGTTATGTGTGTGCATGTATTGTATGTGTGACAGAGTGTGTATGTATATGTGTGTACACAGCTATACATACATATATTATATGTATACACACACATACATACCTGCATACACAGCATGTACAATATGTGTGATAGTGTGTGTATGTATGTGTGTGTACACACCTATACTATATACGTACATATATACACACACTATCACACATACATACCTACATACACACACATCACACATACCTTATACCTATACACACACAACATACACATATTGCACACATGCATGCCTACATACACACACATCATACTTACAACTTACACAAACATATATATCCACACATACATACAACTTGCGTATATCCACTTACTCGCCAATCTGTGAACTATGATTGAAAATCTGAAACTACTTTTACAGTGGAATATCTGCAATAAATACAGTATGGAAATTTTGAGCAATTTCTATGTAATCTGTTAAATTTAGTGATCAGATAAGTGCACAGAAAATTAATTCAAAAATCAGACACAGTACACAGCAGATACCCTGGGAAAACCCTCCTCTTGAGGGAGAAAAACCCAGCCACAATATAATACTTATATATTGAATCTCAATAAGGAAAGTCTCCTTTTACAATAGGCCAATCTGAAGGCCGAATATGAGCCCAACTAAGAATGCAACACAGCCAACACAGAACAATATTTCGCTGATATAAGATATAGTCTCAAGAAATCGCACCACCTTGAAGAACACGCACTTGACAATAATCAATCTGAATCAATAACTTTTCCTTCTGCACTTGGACTGAACTCGCATGCATATAATATGAACTGAATGAATGAATGATGAGAGGACGAACCAAATGAGTATATATACAACTGATTTGAAGAGACGCACCTCTTCAAATTATCATGTCGGCCTCTAACAAAAGTCGTCACAATTAAATGCAAGAAGTTGGCATTGTCTCTTCAAGGAAGTCGGCCATACTAAACAAATCATAAACTTAACAAATGAAGTCAGCCACAAGTGAATTGCATCTCCTTAGGAATACGTGCCTCTTCATTAAATCGCTCCATTGACTAAATGCATATTAATCAAAAGACGTGTCTCTATATTGCTTCAAGTCGGCCCATAAGAAAGAGTGTATATAATTCAAATAGCCGTTGAGGCTCCATTTGAATTATCTCATACGCGGGTTTGGAAGATACAGCCTGATGCTACAAGAACATCAACACTCCCTCTCAGCTAGGGATGATACTTCCAGCCACACAAGACATATCACGTCAACGTGACGTCTACCACATTCGCTACAACCAAATGTGGAAAACAAGAATATCACCTCATTGTGATATTAGATATCGCCTCAACACGATATCAACCATAATGGCTACAACCATACTATGGTGTGTACAAGTGTTTATCACTTGCGTGATGTTGTCACCTCAACATGACTTTCACCATGGCTCTCCTAGAGGGTGAAACAGGAGTACAAAATGTTGTCATGGAGTCACACACGATATCCACCATGACTCTCTGAGAGGGTGGAAACAAGGGCTTTCACCTCAAATCTCAAAGAGAAATGCATTAACAAGGGCTTGCACCTCAAATTCCTCTGTCTCAAAGAAAAATGCATTAACAAGGGATTTCACCTCGAACTTCTTGTTGATGTGGTTTTTGTGAACGCACCAATCAGCATAACAAAATAGTTCGAAGGCTACCCCGTTCTCTATTGATCAAAGTATTCCGTGTGCTAAGATTGCTAGATAGATCACACGTTCAACTCCAAGGTTCCGAAATACTTGGAACACCCTCAGTTGGTTTGATGTGTATTGTTGTGTTCTTACGAGGGCACTTACACAATTGTTCAGGATACTTGCAATAAACAACAATTATATGCTTTGAAAGGGATTTTGTGCGAATAATCTAGCCTTGAAGTGCGAGTTTCCTAAAGCTAACCAAAAGTATGCGGAATTGAATGGCTGCAGAGATTTCGAAAATCTAAATTCTAACCTAAATGCAAAGGGTGTTATGCTCAATTTCAATGAACTTCAAACAAACGTTGTCTAGCCTCCTATTGGACAGCTTCGACAAAGTTAGTGCAATCTTCAAAGGATAAAAAGGATGTTCAAATCACAATTCAATAATGCAAGTACCATCACAATGATACATAGCTACACATGAATCTTGATTGAAGTTAAGTATAAAGTATTCCAGTTGACCACGCAGGACAAGCTTACCATCAGTAAGATTGTTAGTGGTATGGATCAAAGAAGCTCACTTACATCAAACATAAGCATCCATATCTAACTATGAGCATGAAATTAAGTCCTAGTTGAAGTCAAAGGAAGAAGAAACCTCACAAACTACTCACAACAAACTTTGAATTCACCATCAATGAAATGCTTTATTATGATTAGCCTTCGTGACAATCTCTTACAAAAATTCTCAAAGGGAGAATTCCCCTTCTTCTTCAAACAATGCAATGGAAACTACTCTAACTCAAAAATATCTACTCTCTATTCTGCTCCAATATCCACTAATTGCTGATTACTCCGGATTCTAACTAGATTACAAATGAGGGGGACTCCCCCTTTATATAGCTGGCCAAGTCCAACGGACCGGTCCAGATTGAATTACAATGGAGGGCTCAGATCGAGCCACCTCAGCCCTAGACAAGATTTTCCCTAAAAACCGCCAGAAGGTGGAGTGGTGTCATAAATGATCCCAAAAATAGCAGATTCCTCCTTGACCACTATGGGCAATTAATGCCCACTACCCTTCTAGAAGATTCTCGTCCATGACTCTGATTCCCTTGCTCTTCTCTCTGACCGCGTATGCTACGAATCGGGCCAGCACCTCATCAACCTCCTCCTCAAAAATTGCTGGAGTAAGATTAAGCTGATATTCCAGGATAGCCACAATCTGCTCATGTTTATCACAAGACTTTCCCCAAGCCTCAATAGAATCCTGTGTACTCTGAATAATTGTTGAAAATGTCGAAATGTTTTCAAAGTCCAGTTGAGAGAACATCTTCATCTCGGAGAAGAAAGGTTGCAACCTTGCCTTCAATCTGTCAATTTCAACCTCCTCAGGAGCCAGCCTCTTGGCGAACAATGCATCTAATGTGTTGAGGATACCCTCGTGAATATTCCTCATCGCTTTCTTGATCTTGGAGGACTCCACAGCTGCTGTGTCAAAGAAGCCCTTTCCAGTGAATGCAGTTGAATGCCACCCAGGAAAATCATATCTGTCGCCTGCCTGGATCACTCCCTCATTCACCAAAGTTTGCGTGGGCACACGCATCAAAACAGCAAGGCGAGGAATAGTTTTGTCCTAAAAAATATGGGTGTCTCCCCAAGCTTGCTCGACACCATCTAAGCGTGAAAGGATACCAGATGCATTCTGAAACGATGAGACAAGATCGGCCATGAATTTTTCTGCCTCAGTGCGGACACCGCTTATCCACTTGTCTCCCTCTCGTATAGCTCTCCTCATCTCCTCAAGCCCACTGATTGGGTCTCGTGGTAGCTCAGGTGGAAGCTCTACCACTGGATTCTCTTGAGCAACTGGATGTGCTAGATGTTGCACATATTCGACCAATGCCCTGTGCTCCTTCTTCAATCTTTTATACTTCCCTTCCTTTTTCACCAGCCTGTCCTTCAACGCTTGGAATGAACTTTCAGCTTCCTCAACCACTTGCACTCGGAGGGACGTCCCAATTCAATTGTGGTGACGGTGTAATTTTCTGGCATTGCGTCACTTAAATCATGATCCTCCCTTGGAACAGCAATATGGAGGCTGCGTGAACCGGCCTCATTAGTCTCCATTTTCGTATACTTCCTTGCTCTCTTCCTTTTAGGCGACTTGTTCTGTTTAGAAGCTCCTCCATTTCAATTGCCAGGTCAGCATCATCGTCCTGATCCCTCCTTATTGCATGTGAGAGCCAATTGCGCTGAATGTCGTAAATAATAAGGGGTTGCTCTTCAGTTGCCTCCACTTCACGAACCTCCTCTCGAGCAGTATTTTGTTGAGGCTCGTCTATCTCCATACATTGATTCCTCTCCTCATGAGCTCCAACCCTTGATTCTATAACATCTTCCTCTTCTTCGAAAACATGATCAAAGTGGGTGTCTGTTTCCGTTTCCTCCCCTTCATCTGGCTGATTGGCACCTTCAAGAACATTAACACTTGAGTATCCAACTCTCTCGGCATTGGTTGGTTAACCTCTCCAACCTCTGGCTCTTCATTCCTTCGAGCCCTCTGATCTGCAAACAGTGAGACTTCGCGCACGCTGGAGGAATGGGTCACCAACTGAGTAGATGATGTGTCCTCCGATCCCTGAGGTTTGCCTAAGTTACGGTTGGGTTAGGGGGCGGGTTAGTCGAGAACCGATGCGCAAGTACGGGCAAAATTTTTTTAGGGTTTGGCTACATGGTGCGTGTGTATATATATATATATATATATATATTAATAATTTAATATATTATAAATCTATATATATGTATTATATATACAAAAAAATAAGAGAAATATAGAGAATTGTAAAACTAAATCATTTCATAGTCTGATACTTGATCAACAAAGGTAATGAAAACTCAAATGATTAGACATTGATTTTTTGTTAATTTTATATCAATTCATTTGAATTCTCAATTCAGCTCTAATGTATTATAGATGATTATACCATGAATATGGTGAATGCCTTATCATATGAATATTTGAATTTTTCTATATGTTTAAATTTCTGCTATTTTTTCAATTGCTAACCCCTGGAAAAAAGGCCTCCTGTTCCCTGTCATCACTGAAATGTGTCCCACTGTTTCCTACCATTCCCATCTCAGAAACTTGGTGAACAAAGGTGTTTTTGTCAGACATGGATATTATATTTTAGGCTCCAAATCTAATGATGTAACAGAGGTTTGTAGAAGAGATGAAACTTCCTATCACGGTGGGCCGCAATAATCACATTTAAGGTGACTGCAAAATAATTATGTATGGGTGCACCCTGTGCGTACCCAGCACGAACCCACACGTACCCGACGAACCCACGAACCCTGGCGAACCCACGTCTTTGGCGCGCCTACAATGCACTCCAGCCGCGAACCCCACCGAGCTGCGAACCCACGAACCTGGTGCGCTTTTTGGCGTACCCGGCCGCGAACCCGCGGGAACCCGAACGGCGCGTGCGAGCGGGTTGAGGCACAGATGCGAATCGATAACATAGGTTTGGTGAACGGGCTCTTCCTGCTGTGGTGGCTCCACAACCCGGGCAATTTGTTTCTTCCTTTTTGCCAACACTGGTGGCCTTTTATCACCCATGAGGTCGTATGTGAGGGCAATCGACCTTCTCCTCAATCTGTGAACGCGCTCCTCTACCCAAGCCCTTGTGAAAGTCAAGACGGGAATAGACAGAGTGTCTAAATCCGTAATCTCCGGCTCAGCCCAATCTAGTGGTGGGATCGGCGTGTTCTTTATAGATTCATAATCCGGATGAATAACCCTGGCATCCTCTTTGACTTGATCCGGCACTTGGACCACTTCACATTCTCTGATTAATTTGAGAGGCAACCTCGAAAACATTCTTTTCCTAATCTTAGCCTCGTCTCCAGCGTTCGCCCAAAAATCCTCTAAGTGAGCCCCGTGTCTGTACTCCTCCCCTGAACTGTTCCAATCTTTCCTCGAGGATCAAAATCCTGCCGGCTGGTATGAAGAGTCAACTTATAGAACTGCAATTCATCTTCAGCCTCCTTGGCTGCCTGCAAAGTAGGGCATTCTTCAAGTGAGTTTCTCAAAACAATGGGAGAAGTCAAACCTCCTGTTGATGTGATTTTGTGACCTCACCAACCCGAGGTAGAACAAAGTTTCCAAATGGATACCTTATTCTCTCTTGAACAAAGTATTCGGCGTGCTAAGATTGCGAGTGAGATCATGCCTTCAACTCCAAGGTTCTTTAAATGCGAATAGGCTCAGTTTGGTTGATGTGTATATGCTGTGTACTCACGAGGGGACTTACGTAGTTGTTCAAAAGGCGTGTAGTGACAACCAATGTGTGCTTTTGAAGGGGACTTATGCGCGAATGATTTGGCTTTGTAATGCGAGTTTCCTAAAACTAACCAAGATTATGCAGAATTGAATGGTTGCAGAGATTTCTAAAATCTAACTTCTAATCTAAATGCAAATGGATATTACGCTCAACTTAAATGAACTTCGACAAACATTGTTTAGCCTCCTGTTGGACAGCGTCAACAAGGTAAGTGCAATCTTCAAAGGGTGAAAATGATGTTCAAATCACGATTCAATAGAGCAACTACCATCACAACGATGCATAACTACCTATGAACCTTGATCGAAGTTAAGAATAAAAAGTCCAGTTGACCACACAGGACGTGCTTACCGTCAGCAAGAACGTTAGTGGTATGGATAAAAGAAATTCACTTATATCAAGCATAAACATCCATGTCTAACTACAAGCATGAAATTAAGTTCCTAATTGAAGTCAAAGGAATAAGAAACCTCACGAACTATTCGAAACAAAGTTGAAATTCACCATCAATGAAAAGCTTTATTAAGAATAGTCTTTTGTGACAATTTCTTACAAAATTCTCTAAGGGAGAATTCCCCTTCTTCCTCAACAATGCAAATGAGAAACTACTCTAACTTAAAAGCCTCTACTCTCTATTCTGCTTCAACAATAACTCTCTATTCTCTGATTCTATGACTACTAGAGTACAAATGAGGGGGACTCCCCCTTATATAGCTAGCCTATTTGAACAGACGGCCCGGATCAAATTACAACGGAGGGCTCAGATTAAGCCACCTCAGCCCTAGACGAGATTGCCCTAAAAACTGCCAGAAGGTGGAGGAGTGGCATCATAAATGCTCCTAAAAATAGCAGATTCCTCCTTTGACCAGTATGAGCAATTAATGCCCACTATCCTTCTAGAAGATTCTCGTCCATGACCCAGGTTTCTGCTCTTCTCGGACCGCGTCGCTATGAATCAGCGCCAACCGCGTCGACCTCTCTCCTTTGCTTAAATCATTGTCTAGGCCACGGTTGCCTGGAACAACTCGAGTAGGATCATTCTGTTGGTAGGGTACCTAGGTAGTTTGTACACATAGGAATCGTACCCCGGCAGCCTCAAATAGGTAAATTTTGGGAACTGGACGAACCAACACCCATACTCCTCGATCAGCATCTGAGCCTCCTCGGATATTCTCTGCTGAAGGGTTCTCGTGATGTACATGGTGAAGGCATCATTCACTCTTTGAAAGTCATCAGTGTGAGTAAGATGTAACTGTCTGCATGACTGGTGGATCTTAAACTGATTGTAGCCGCAGCCAATTGGCTCTTGGTACGCCAATCCTCTGTACTTGGTCATTCGAGCCAACATATAGACGACATATGAGCTCATATAAAATGTCTTCGTTCTTCTGAGGCTCCGGAACTGCTCATCGATGTTGTCACTTATCATCTTCGCCCAGTTCACTTGCTCATCCCCTTCGAGCACCACACTGATGTAAAAGAACATCCATGGCTCGAATATGAAAGATTGCGGGCTACCATTGACTCTGCTGAGCAACATAATGATGTCGCAATATTCTTGCTTCAGCTCCTCTGAGATTATTTGTTTCGGTAGCCTGGCAGCAGGTGGCTTTGGCTTGCGCATCCATGAGGTGTTTATTCTTCTCACACACTTCTCGAAGGTTGTGGCGTACATCTTATCTGCCTTGGCCTTGGACTTATACAACATGTTGTCCGTGGCGAGGATTCCAAACGCCTCGCCGATTGCATCTGGAGCGAAATTAGCCATGATCAAACCATCGGGAGAGGTGATAGTTCGATCCTCAGTATTGTAGAAGTTGGCGCACTCGAGGATTAGCTCAGGACAACGGACTGCCGGTTGGAAGCCTGCTGCATTGTACAACCCACTCTTCACAATATTCCGTGATGCATCTGTTGGAAGGTTGCCACCTTGCCCGTACATTCGGCGTGTGAAGGCCTCGAGGTTGAAGGATCCGAGGTTGGTGTCTGTCAAACTGCCATATTTTGAGATGATCTTTGACTCTGGGATGAAGGATTTCTTTAAACCCTTGATAATCGCCTGCCTGGAGGCGTTCTCCTTAACAGCTTCGTTGTTTGCAGCCTTAGTTCCAGCCTTGCTAGTTCCAGCAGCGTCAGCCATCTGCAAAACAAAAAGCGAATATCACTCCATCAACTTTTAAAAACGACAATCACGTGAGGTGGCTGGCAGTTGGAATTGGCTGCAAAAATAAATACGAGTTAGTACGTTAGCAGTCAACTTTGACTTCTCAATAATTAAACTTCAACCTCCAGCAACTCGCAGCCAAAAGAAATAACTTAACTCCTCACAAGAAATTTACTCTATCAATTTCAACTCCGAAAAGGCGTGTTAAGTCTCGGCAATATTTAAAATCAGCAATTTCGAATTTAAAATCAGCAAGCCTTCGAATTATAAATCACCAAGTTCGAAATCAATTCTTCGACAGTTATACATCAGCAACTTCGAAGAAAATAAATCCGAGAGTTTTTAAAGCGAACAAGTTAAGATCAGCAAGTTTCGACAAATTAAAATCAGCTTTTCGAAAGTTATAAAACAGCAACTTCAAAAAGTAATCGAAAATCAGCACTTCGAAAATTATAAAACAGCAACTTCGAAGGCATTACGATTTAAACCCAACTCGATTCAGCAACTCAGCAATTTCGAACAACTTCGAAAAATTAAAGCTCAAGCAACTTCGCATTCAAACAATCTCAGCATTTTAACTCTCAGCATAAATAAACGATTTCAGCATTCCAACTTTTAATTTCAAAAGCATTTCGACTTTCAGCAAAATAAAAAGTTTCAGCAGCTTCGAATACATACCTCGACAACGTGAAGAAATAAAAATGCTAAACCCTTTTACTTCGAAGCACTTCGCAACTTGCAACCTCGAATCTCAGCAACTCCAACGATCGAACTTTCAGCAACTTCAATCTCAAACTTTAAAAATCGAACTCTCAGCAACTTAACTTGCCAGCATAAATTTCAACCTCGAATCTTGTGAGACGATAATGAAAACCTTCAGAATTTTATAGCAAAAGGCTGGCGCTAATTTTAGCAGATGCCTTTTATTCCCTTCATCATGACTGACGCATTTGCTAAATTTAAAAGGGAATATTCCAGTCGTCAGGCAGTTATTATGGCAATTTGCTATTCGGGGAGATTCTTTCCTCGATTTAAATTTAAAATTCCCTCCCGACTGCCAGTTACCTCCAGTGATTTCGAGAAAATCATTTTTACATCGATTTGAAGTTATCTTGACTGTATTTTAAAATGGCACTTTTAATTAATTAAAATTTTAATTTAATTGCCATTTTAATTTATTCCTTTTTTAACGCATTTAAAAAAAATTCGATGTCGATTGTCAAAACTGGCTAGGCATAATTTTATTTTCCGTCCGTAATCGACTTCCAAAACAAATTCCCCTTGTTAAATCGTCCGAAATTTTAAAATTGCATGGGTCAAAATCGAAAGGGGAATTTTAATATTAGACTTAGGAAAATAATTAATTAATTAATTAAATTAATTTAATTTCTCCGTATTGCTTAAGAGAAATTTTAATTTCCTCCGAATGCCATAGAGAATTTCTATTTAATCACGCTGAGAAAACTTCAAGTGCCTTCAAAGTCCGAAATTTTAACATTTTATCTCCACTTGATTTTCTTTATTTCTAACGCCTTTTAATTTAATTCTTGCTTTTTGGAAAATTTAAACGCCCTTTAATTTTAAGAAAATCACCAGTGATTTTAAAGGGGGGAGATATTAATTTTTTTTTCTTTAGGCATTATTTTTCTTTATTCATATCTCCCTTAATCAAAGCGCTTATTATAACTTCATTTCCAACGTCCCCTTTAAAATTTTCTTCTTGATGCCTTTTAATATTGCTTGATCACTTTTGAATATTAAATCGTTTTTTTTTTAAAACTTTGAATGCCTTTTAAACTTCAAGCTTGGGCGCATATGGCTATGTCAACTTTCAATTTCCAGACTCCAAAATTTTTTTTTTTAAAACTCACTTCCCAGGCATAGGCGGATTTCATACTATCAACCTTCAATTCGGCCAACAGATTTCTTTATCCTGGGCGTATCTTAAAAAAAAAAAGCTTTCACTTTTTGATCTGGGCGCATATCAGTGCTGGAGCTTTCACCTTTTGATCTGGGCGCATTTGGGACCTCTGACTTCCAATTTTTAACTTAGTCGCTTTTTATCCTTGCCTCCCTGGGCTGGGCACATATCATCCAACCAGCTTTCATTTTCAACACTTAAACCTTTATCAACGTCTTCCTTCTCCAACCAAGGTGCATTTTATGCTAGCAACTTCCAATTTCAAGACTGGGCGTATTCAACTCTCAAAGTTATCACTTGGGGCGCATATGGACCATCTAACTTTTCATTTTCAACATTAGGCGCAAATGGATGGGTCTATGTCGAGTTTCAATGTTTCTAGAAGTCATCTCTTGGTCTTAAGGCGCATTTAAGTGGGTTAACTTTTACTTTTGCCAAGGCGCATAACACCTGTCAAGCTCTCACTTTTAATAACTTGGGCGCAAATCACCCTGGGAGGTTTCAGCTTAAATGACTTCATCAAATTTTAGTTTCCATCATTCTTCTGAAGGTGCATATGGGAGTTGATGCTCTTGGGCGCATATGAGGGGAGTAGCTTTCAACTTTGACCACCCCAGGCGCATTTTGCACCCCCAACTTTCAGTTTAGCCTGGGCGCATTGAGCACATTCAACCTTCAATTTTTGACTTAGCCGTTTTTAGCTTTCATTTTTGGCACTTAGAATATTTTTAAGACCCCCTTTCCAGGCAGAGGCGCAAATGATGGGTTGTACTTTCAGTTTCATGAGGGGCGCATTTTGCCTAGCCTTCTTTTAATTTGCACACCCCAGGCGCATATTAGACCCCCTGCTTTTATTTTTGCCTTAGGCAATTTTCATCCAATCACCAAGGGCGCATATCAAAGGTGACACTTTCAGTTTTGTCAAGAGGGGCGCATATGACATAGTCAACTCTTAGTTTTTTGACACTTAGGCAAAATTCTTAAATTTTCAAACAGGGGCGCATTTGGAGGTCCTTACTTCCATTTTACTTGCCTTAGTGAAATTTTTGAATCCCCAACCTCCTTGGGCGCATTTCACCATGTCTACGTTCAATTTAAATGCCTTAGAAAAATTTTCACTCCAACCTTCACTGACCCAGGCGCATTTGGGGGGGTCAAGCTTCCAATTTGCAACACTTAGAAAAAATTTCAACTACTCCACATGTTAAGGCGCATTTGACCATGGCTACGTTCATTTTAAAACACTTAGTGAAATTTTCATCATTTTACTCCCTCCATGACCTTGGGCGCATTTGGCAGGGTCTCCGTCCAATTTCCGACACTTAGTGAAATTTCCGCCTCTGTTCAGCCTTCAAAGTGAGCTTTAATGCCGGACTCGAAATTTTATCCATTCTAGCAAATTTTACGCCTGCTGCCAGATTTAAGTTGATTTTCCGTGGTCAACCCTAACTCGCCCTGACTTTCTATTTTTAGAAAGTTCTTTTAATTTCGCGCCGTTGACTGGATCCCGACTCCAGAAAGCCTGATTTTCACTTTGCTCTGAATTTTGACTGACTTGATGCTGTCGACGCCCGATGCCTGTTTGTACTTGCTATTTTTAGCAACCTGCTAAAAATAGAAACTGTTCAGAAAGTCTTCAAATTTTGTGTGTTGAATGCCCGAAACATGGTGATTGCGACTGGATGCTGCTTCTGCATGAATATCTGGTTCTGCCCTTGATTTTGGGAAACCCTAATTTCTGGTCTTGACCTGCTAAAAATAGCAACCATCTGATTCTTCGTCCTCTGTAACTCTGTTTGCTTTGAAATTCGCGCCACGGGTTACTCATCACATGTTTGTCCTGTACTCGCTGAGATCTGGTGCTGAGCTACCAATTATAGCTGCTGCTGAAGTGACTTACT
>VDFB02256132.1:213675278-213814182 GCA_007258455.2 Sequoia sempervirens | reverse complement strand
ACTTCTGTTAAAGAATGCATGTTGGGAATGTTTTCACCCTATAATTGACAAATTCCTCAAAGTTCCTCCTAGGATAATCTCTAGGGAAAAAAATATCACCAAGTTGTCATTATCTAAAATTACCATATCACATCTCCATTATGTTTTTTTATTGGTGAGAAGTTTTGTATAACATTAAGATTCCATAGGAAAGCCCATTCACAATGGTAAACAACCCAAAATCCTGCTACAGACAAATAGTTATAGAATGTAACCTCCAATACCATACTTAATCTCTCCACACTAGTTTGTCCTACAAGCAAGATTGCAACCCCTCACTGGGAGGTTCTTCAATGAGCTGGTCAACTTGCTGAATCCAAAATCGAGATGCCTCAAACAACATTCCAAGAACCAAGAGACCCAAAACTTCAAATGCACATACCCACAATTCCCATGCTTGGCTAAGATACCACACAAAGATATACTACAATGGCTTTCTAATACAAAAGTCAGTTTCCCTTGAATGGCACACTCCATAAATGAAGAGAATTAGACACTCCTATCCACATACCAACAAGTATAACTTGCAACTAAGCTGCTATGACAAGAGGTACTGCTCCATCAAAGTCATCTATAAATTGTATTTGTCCCCAACTATGCATCTAGGGAATCAAACCTTGGTAGGTGGCTCATTCCATCACTATCCTTGCTAGTCAGACTTTGACCCCCCTAATCACATCAATATGAGGTTTGTCCTCAATGTTTTGCAAAAGTTGAGCAAAGAGGATGAAAATGATGACAGAAGATATCCTTTTGAATGTATACCCTTTTGGCTTTGTTTTTTGGCCAATCACATGCCTAGGAAGGAGAGGCTAGCATGCATTGTTCATGTGGCTCTTTCAAGATGCTGGAGCTTAATCAAGTTGTTCTTTTGCTAGATTAGTGCAATATATTCATGGTGCTTACAAGAAGGCTCCATACCCTTTTTATAGGACCAAATCAATACAATGGAGCTTATAAGTTGGCTTCATATGCCTTATTATGGTTTCAAGTAAGCCCTTCCAAGTCTAGTTGTATTTTTCAATTGCCCCACTTATTAATTATTAGTTTCAAATTAATATTTTCTTTCTTATTTGCCAAGGTTGTAAGACCAACAACTTAGGAATTTGTAATGTCCCCTTCTCGTCAGTGATTAGTTTTGTTGCTCATTAGCCTATTCTGGAGACCCGTAGGCTCGTTGAGAGGAAATTAGGGTTTCCTTGCTTGGAGGTTTGTGGCATTTCTAGGTGTTCACTATTTTTAGTAAATACTAATTTTGGCAGTGGTTCAGTTATCAGCCTTTAGTTCATTTTTTCAGTTAGAGCAATTGCTTGTGTTTTAGTTTTGGCTTTCAAAAGCAATTGTTGGTGAAATAGCTCATTTCAAGGCAATAATGTTTTATTATTCAGTTGACCCCCTTGGCCTAGTAAAATAACTTAAGTTGTTTTTAAAAGTGGGTCATGAAAGGGTACGCCCTCATGAAGGAGTTTTTTATTATTTTATTAAGTTTTGCTGCCTTGAGGTTTGGACACCACCTTGGAGAAGATTAATTACCTTTTGAAATTTGAAAAGTTACAAATTGTGGCTCTTGGCGTACCTTGTTGGGAATTTGAAGAGTTTTCTCCTCTTCTATAAAAAAGAAGCCTTGCTCCAGCTTTTGGTATCCATTATTTTATCATACTGTTATGCTGTTGGAATGACAATTGAATTATTGTTTCGAGGGATGCTTACCTCCTAGCCTCTAACCAATTTCGTGTTTGAAATACAACATCTAGTTGGTCCTTGCTGCTTCTCACATCAGACTAGCAGATGGAGCCTCATTGTTGATGATTTTCTGGAGTTTTTATTAGTTTTGAGTTGCTGGTTCATCCATGGCTGAAACTGAATTTTGCTCACAGCTTTAAAGACAAATGGAATTTGGTTCTGGGCACTTTTGCTTTGTGTTTGTTGGTCTTGGGCGCCCCTTTCCACACATTTTCAGATTTTAATTTGAAGAATTGAATTTTTAAGAAGAAATCGCCCTTCCCAGGTAGGCCATACCATCTTAGAGGGCTTTGGAATTTGTGAAGAAATAAATGCTGGTTATTTGAATCTGTTTCTCAATTGTGAACTTGGCGCCATCCTCCTAGGAAGCTTCAACAACAAATTTCATATGATTTGGAGGTATATTTGATGAGTTATGAGCATTTCATTGGTTTCACAGTTGCTGGTTTACAGTTTCAGTTTGCTGGTTTTTGTAATCAGATTGTTATAAGTTCAGTTTTTGGCTTCAGTTTCCAATATTTGAGTTGTTTAGAGCTTGCAAGAATATTTCCTCTCACCTTGCTTCATTCTATCATTGTAACACATTGTAATTTGCATATTCCTTTAATTGTAAGGTTGAGAATTAGTAGTACCAATCCAACCATTGTTAATTCTGCATTTACTTGTGCTTCTAATTCATATACAATAACCCCTGGATGGTTTACCGCCAATGAGGAGGAAAATTACTTTGTATTTGTTATTCTCACCCACTAACAAGTGGTGAATCCCCACTCTTGAGTGGATGCCCACCACAGCGGATGAATTAGTTTACTTTGAAAATCTTCCATGGCTGGTTATCCGCCTAAGTTTACTTTAAATTTGTAATAAGTACTCCGCCATATGTTAGCACCTCGCCCTCAATGGGATCTTGAGTGCAAATTCTTGGCATTGAGTTTTATCTTTAGTTTCCAGTTGCATTCTATTTCTGTATCAAGTTTTAGATCCTAGGGATTCTCTGACCATATGCCCGCCCCCCTTCCTTAAGTGGTTTTAGGGCGCATTCTTGGTTAGAATTGCTTTGATAGAGTTTGGGTTTGGAGCTAACGCTAATCAAGTTGGCCAAGTGTTGGTGATTGTGTAAAAACTGTGGCAAAAAAATTGGTTAGCATATTTCAGAATTTTCCTTGTATACTTAATATGAATTCATTTATAAAGGCATAAAGCATTTCAAATTTTACAAAAAAGAAACAATGACCATTGTGCATGCTTAGTTCCAAGGAGTTTACCATAATCCAGAAAAGTATTTCCCATACTTATAAGGTTTGCTTATCACATTATCTCTCTTATTGCACATAGACAGTAGTTTACATTTTTGCAAAAAGAAAAGACTACTCATCCATCTTGACCTGAATGCACATAGACAGTATAGTGCCTTAATTTCTATTAAGTAAACTCAGGTATATGTTGAATGCACAAGACAACTAAGAGTGAGGTAGGGGGGGCGGGGTGGGACGGGGCGCAGGCGCGGGCGCGGGCGGGCGGAAGGGCGGAGTGGTGAATCAGTTGTACCTTAAAACTTCAAAACTTTCATGAACATTCAGATCCATATTCATTCAATTAACCCTTAAACTATTATAATAATTCAGCATGAAAAATAATTAGCAAAAACTAAAACTTAATCAACACCATGCATAAGAGAACACCAGATTTGTGTGGAAAAGCTGAGATGGGCAAAACCACTGTAAGGATTAGCTCACTGTATAAAATAATATCAACACCAAATACAATAGGGCTCACTGCCAGACTATAAAAGAAGATAGAGAAGAGTGTTACAACGAGAAATCCATCTCAAAGCAACAGAAGAAATCCACCACAATATCACCAACACCTTCGTATTCTATCTGTAGAATTATAGACACCTTCTGCTCAACGTGATCCAGCAATCTAACACATGAAAGCTCGCGATCAAAAGACTTCCCAAATTCACACTTCTACCACTCTGCACCTTGTAATTCTAACTGCCATCATGCCTCATCTCCTTCACATCCATCACCAAACTCAAACTCATATTTATATCATCTCTCAACCCTTTGAAACCACCTCCTCCTCCAAGGCTCCATACATCAACTGCAACTAAATTAGATCAAGATCAAACATTCCTACTCAAGTGGGAGAGAGCGGAATGAAGGTTTTACCTACACACCCTTTAGCTAGGACCTAAATCCACTTATACACACCCACACCACACGCCTCTTCAAGTAGCGAAACACCTGTGATGCTAGCTTACTCATGTAAAATGCACCTACGGAAACTCTTTTAAGCACACGCTTCCTTTGATCCAACAACTCATAGACAACAAATGTCACTTGAACACAATCTAGAATATTCCACAAATACCCTGAAATCCAACAAACTCCTTCGCAACAACTTTCACCTATGGATGTACACACCCAATACATTCAAACAACTCTGCCATACACTATAACTAAAGAAACTGACTTCCAAAACACCAAACCTCAAACAACTTTGACTAAAGAAAGATACCAACACTATCAACACACCTTCAGATCCACAAGACATAAAACCAAACTGTGAAGAAACGCGGAGCAAAAACATTTCTCCCAAATACCTCTGCAATACACAATTCACACACTGGTGAACACAACTTCTTTTGTACAACGATCCAGCACACCAAATTCTGGATAAAACACCTCTGAACACCTCTTATGAACATATCTAAAACACATAGGCAGATCTTCAAACTAGAAGAAATGTGGAGCAACACCAAAACCCTACTCTTTTGCTAGATTTAGTGCAATTTATTCATGGTGATTACAAGAAGGCTCCATACCCTTTTTATAGGACCAAATCAATACAATGGAGCTTATAAGTTGGCTCATATGCCTTATTATGGCTTCAAGTAAGCCCTTCCAAATCTAGTTGTAGTTTTCAACTGCCCCACTTATTAATTATTAGTTTCAAATTAATATTTTCTTTCTTATTTGCCATGGTTGTAAGACCAACAACCTAGGAATTTTCCTTGTATACTTAATATGAATTCATTTATAAAGGCATAAAGCATTTCAAATTTTACAAAAAAGAAACAATGACTATTGTGCATGCTTAGTTCCAAGGAGTTTACCATAATCCAAAAAAATATTTCCCATACTTCTAAGGTCTGCTTATCACATTATCTCTCTTACTGCACATAGACAGTAGTTTACATTTTTGCAAAAAGAAAAGAAAGAAAAGACTACTCATCCATCTTGACCTGAATGCACATAGACAGTATAGTGCCTTAATTTCTATTAAGTAAACTCAGGTATCATCTTTTTATACCAAAAGATAGTCAACTACCTTTCCACCACTGTTGCTACCTTTTGAATTGTTACCTCAAACACCATCTTGTTACCCGTCAATAAATTTTAAATTATTGCATTGGTATTATGGTCATGCACAAAATATGATTGCTTCACCCTTTAAGATCCTAGCTGGAACCTTGCAAATATTTCATCTTCCTCAATTTGTCTTGGAATATATGTAATGTCTCTCCACATTTATCTTGATAGCATATTTCCTTCTCTTTCCCTTCTATGAGAAATTTGCATTTTCATTTCAACTTCTCAATTCATTCTTGACCTTGAGCATCACTTCCATGTCTCTCAAAACCTGAGAGCTTCTTGTCCAGATTCTCTACAATGAGTTTCTCCTTTTGTTGGTGTGGTCATGTGCACACCATTTTACTCAAGCTTTTGTTGGTGTGGTCATGCGCACACCATTTTACTCAAGCTTTATTTAAGTGGTTAGTCCACCCTAAGTTAGAATTATTTTTGAGTAATTAGGCTAAGTTATTGGGTTCTTCACTTTTGCCCCTCATACCCGTGTGGGTCCCTTACAGGTCCAGGTTCCTTACTGGTTCACCTCAAGGTTCTCCTAGGGTCCTTCCTGGGAACCCGGGGTGCCCCGGAGGGACCCTGGACGAACTTGGGCCAAACCCAAGTGAACCCAAGGGGACCCATGGGTTGCCCAAAAAAGTAAGAAAAAGTTATTTTTAAAACATTTTTAGAAACAAAAAAAAAAAAAAATTGCGTACATAATTTCGCCTTTAAGTGACAAAATTATGAATATCATTGACTTAAGACGTATTTTTTTTATTGGCAATTATGATTATCATTGTTTTATATTATATAACTTTAAATTTTGTAATACATATGTACATACATGCATTCATACATATAATAGATATGCACCCGTACCTGAACCGGTAACTTAGTAATTAGGAAATTAGAAAAAGTAAGACATGCAAACTAGCCAATTAGAGTTAGCCATGTAATCTGGCCAAACAGAATCAAAGGTGATGTAATATGGCCAATAGGATCACTTCTAGACTTATTCTATAATTTAAGGCTCATCATCTCTTTAGAACATAAATGAACACAAGAGAAAGTGAGGAAATGAGTGTAAGAAGACATTTCATGAGATAATCTCCACAAGAGGAGCTTACTAATAAAATGTTATTATGCCATTTTCTTTCCTTTTGAATACAGATTCATAGCAGGTTGAGTTCTTGCATTTCTCATATGGCATGAGAGTCCATGTGCCCTTTACAACATGGTATCAGAATCTACTGTTTTTCTTTCCAACACCTTTATCATCCTATTCATACCCTTTCCCCTCATCATATTTCACTGCCCCCCTTAAAACTTTCTCTAAAAGTTCTCTTATCTTTGTCCTGCAACTCCCAAATACGTAGGTTGTAATCATCCTGCAAACCCATCCCAGAGTTACACAAATCAATACTTTGCATTATTGTATTGATAATAAACAGGTATGAGTGTTCCTCCTTGATGTGCTAATGTAATTGCTCTCCTTAATGTGGTTTTCAAGAATCTGGTGCTCATTGTAGTATTCATCCTAATTATTACAATTAATGGTGATATTGAGGACTATTCTCCCCAACATCAACATAATCCTTCAAATTCCTTTATGTTTAGCACTGCCCTTCTCATCAGTCCGTGCCACGTTTTTGTTTGACTCCTTTACTACCAACTAGTCAATAAGAAAAGAAAAAAAACCTTCAATAAGGTCCATTTTACTCCAATTTTTACAACCTTCATTTTGTATAGCCTTAATTATTAAGGCTGAATTTTACTCTACAACTATGGTGCTCAAGGCTAGAAAACTCCCCCCTACAATGTCATTTGTAACATACTACTAGGTCTATGGGAAAAGGACCTAGTCCTGCATCCTCCTCGCATCTTATAATTTCTCGTGAGTTCAGATTGGACCTTGGCAGTTCATTCAATGTTCAGCTTGGTTTATCATGTTTTGATGGTTGAAAATACCATCTTTTGGTCCCATTTGTCTATTTTATCAATCTCATTTATCAGTAATGACAACTTAGAAAATCTTAATCTACAAGCAATGCAAGGAAATGAATTGAAACTGAAAGTGTTTCATGATGATATCCTTGGGAACTTAGATGAGAATTGCATCGGGCTCTTCTTGATTACTGGCCCCACTTTAACTATGGTTTTATCTCCATACCACATTGGTGGTCAGTTTTGGTATAGACCCCTCTTAAAAGGCTTGCACAATGCCCACAAAATCTATGACCCATATTTACCAAATCTAGCTTGATTCAAATCCAATTTGATCCATACTTTCTTGACCAAACAGATTTATCTGGTTCACTCTAGAAATTCAATCTATGTAGATTTTTTTTCCAAATCTTTTTTATAATTTGAAATTTCTGAAATTATTTGACCTCCCAAACAAATTAATGTTCTGAACCAGGTAACTATGCTACTACCCCTTTTCTAAAACCTAGTCATTGCTTCTCTCCCGCTAACTAGGGATCCTTTGTCCTGTTTTCTCTTTGCAATTTAAACAAATCCAACAAGGGATTGAACACAATTTATATGGGCACTTAACACTGTTTTTCTGAGTTTAAAATCCATTTTGTGGATAAAAATCAGGCTGTGTTACTGGATCTGCCTGCAGACTGGCCAGATCCAAGTCTACTTCGAAGTGGATTTGTGATCCAATCTGATCCACCTTCAGATATGGGCAAGATACTACTAAGGGGGGTTGGATTTGTTTGGGACGAACCTAGGGAAAATCCGTCAATCGCCTATGCTTTTTTTTCCTTTTTTTCTTGCTTTGACTTTGACGTAGGAACCCTAAAAGTCACTTCTAAAATATGTTAAACACCAAAACAAGTTTATTTTAGCTCATTTCTATTGCAAAAAGCAAATATCATTCCAAAAAAGCTAAACATTCATTTTTGCTTGTTGAATCAACAAAGGAAGCTGAAGATTTATCTTTGAAAGTCCTACATCAATTGCATTGCCATTCCTACATATTTTTAAGTTTCCATTGGCTGCCAAGAAGATCATAGAAGAAGATTTTTGCAAAGTAAGTTTTTTTCATTTTTTTCCTCCATTTTTGTTATGCAAACATGAAACAAACTATTTGCTTTGTTTTTATTTCATTCTTCTACAAATGAATCAAAAGAGCTAGGTTTTATTTATCTACTTTTTGTTTTTAAAATTTTATTTTCTTTGAATGTGTTTGTAAAATTTCTTGCCACAGGAATTACAATGGCAGCTAGTTATAGCTCCATAGCTTGACCTAAATTCAAAATGGATATGTTTCTCCTCTATGGAAGTATGTTGATATGATACAACAAGTTCTAGGTGGTGGTGGTATATTTGGATTTTCTAGGGATATGATGTTAGATATTCTTTTGTTATGCAAACATGAAACAAACTATTTGCTTTGTTTTTATTTCATTCTTCTACAAATGAATCAAAAGAGCTAGGTTTTATTTATCTACTTTTTGTTTTTAACATTTTATTTTCTTTGAATGTGTTGTTTGTAAAATTTCTTGCCATAGGAATTACAATGGCACCTAGTTATAGCTCCATAGCTTGACCTAAATTCAAAACTGATATGTTTCTCCTCTATGGAAGTATGTTGATATGATAGAACCAGTTCTAGGTGGTGGGGGTATATTTGGATTTTCTAGGGATATGATGTTAGATATTCAAGGTCATAGCCTGGTGAAAGCCCAATTGTGTGAAATACCTAGACAAAGCATCAAAGCTTGCCCTAGAAAGAATGGTGTAACTAAGCCATCAAAGCAAATGATAGCATATATCATGGAGCAAGAGCAAGCAGATGAACTAGTAGGCCATAGAGCAAATCATCCCTTAGCAAAAGAAGATCAAAGGAAATGAAGCCCCCTATGCCTCCATTTAATCCCAATGTTGTGGTAGAGAGCCACCCATTTTTGGCCACTCTTAACAAAAAACCAAAGGGACCTTTGGAAACTGCATTTCAAAATGAGACTTGAGAAATTGTTGATCAATATATAGTAAGATGTATTTACACAAATGGGTTGGCTTTCAATGTTGTTTGCTCACCATATTGACAATAAATGGTGAAAAAAATT
This sequence comes from Sequoia sempervirens, assembly GCA_007258455.2. Classification (NCBI taxonomy): domain Eukaryota; kingdom Viridiplantae; phylum Streptophyta; class Pinopsida; order Cupressales; family Cupressaceae; genus Sequoia; species Sequoia sempervirens. The sequence continues at coordinate 213,804,965 of VDFB02256132.1, read as the reverse complement.
AATGCCACTCCAAAAGGGTACGAGGGCCCAAATTATAAGAAGGATGACACCTTAATGGAAAAAGAGGTCAAGCTCATAGAAGATTCATTAAATCCCATGAGGGATTCATGGGTCAGGACAAGGGTGTCCATTTTTTTATGATGGGTGGAAAGATGCTAAAAATCAGCCCATGATCAAAGTCATAGCAATGTCCCTTTAAGGGGCAATGTTTTTGAGAGCTATGAATTGTGAGGGGCAAGTGAAGGATGGCCAAATTATTGCTAATATTTTCATCACAGCCATTGAGGAAGTGGAACTTCGTAATGTTGTTCAAATCATAATGGACAACGCAAATAATCATAGAGCTGCTAGGTTGTTGATTGAGGAAAGCTATTCACAGATCTCTTAGACACCTTGTGTGGTCCACTCTCAATCTTATGCTACAAAATATTGGGAATAAAATTGATCAGATCAAATGTATGTAGTGGCTGAGGAGATCCAAATGTTCATGACCAACCACCACATGTTGCAAGGCATATATAAATCATTTTCAAAATCAGAGCTATTGATGGTAAGTGAAGCATAAAATTTTATATTTTAATTTCACTTAGTTACTTGAAAAAAATATAAACTTAGTTACTTAAGTCATATTCTAATTGTGTATTATAATTCTTCTTTAAAGTTTGTTTTTAACTTCTTTTTTTTAATAGGTTGATGAGACCTGTTTTGCCTATAACATAATCCTCTTGAAACAGCTTGTGAAAGTTTGAGAGGCACTTTCTAGCATGGTCATTAATCAAACTTGGTTTGTATGGAAGCAAAGCAACACTAAGAGGGCAACAAATATCAAACAAGTGATCTTAGATGACTTTTGGTGGGATCATGTGAAGTATCTCCTTAGTTTCAATGAGCCCATTTTCTAATATGATCTGTTATAATGATCTGTTATACTGACATGGACAAGCCTTGCTTGGGGGAGAGATATATGATGGCATTGACTCAACGATTGACAAGATGAAGACCATCATAACTACGAAAGAGCGAGACCTTGAAAAATCTTTCTTCAAACAAGTGCACACAATTATTGAAGAAAGATGGAACACAATGACCACCCCACTACATCTTGCCTTTGCATTGGATCCAAAATACTAGTGTTGAAATTCTTTCTATGCCAACCAAGATTGCCCCATATAGAGATTTTGAAGTCACAAAAGGTACAAGGCAACATTTCATAGACTCTTCCTTGATTCTTATTTGCAAAATGTAGTCATGAGTGAGTTCACTGATTTTGTACACTCAAATAGTTGTATTGAGGCTCTTTGTGATAAGTTCAAGAAGGATGCTCACAGTTGGTGGTACTTCCATGGCCAACAATTCCAACACCTATAACCTGTCACAATCAAAGTTTTATCGCAAGTTTAATAAAATTATATTTGTTAATCTTTAAAGTTTCATTTATCGTATTTTTAATTTTTAATTTTTATAATGTATAATTCTATCTCTCTACTTTATCTTCATAAGTTGATAGTTTATTTGCATCTAAGAGAAATTAGAGCACGTACTTTTCATCCACACAATAAAGTGCATGAGATCACATTCCAACTTGTGCCTCCTTTCACACAAACAACTTGGCTACAAGGAAGGGGACACAAAGTTATGAGATATAGAGCCAAAGCATACTAACTTGGATGCTTCCACTTCCCAACATATTTCACTTGAGGAATCCAAAAGCGAGCACACTTTTAGTGCAAGTGGCAATGGCATTGCCTATGGTTCTTCAAATGTTCCCACATTATCTAATGTCAATGATGATAATATTGATGATTTAGAAAATTCATTTGATGATTAAAACTAATTGTTGAACTTTATATTATTATTTTAATATTGAACTTGAAGTTTGAACAATGAATTTTAATAATATTTATCATTTATATTTTTAATGACATCCAAGTTTATGGTGGTTTCGTTGTTTATAAGATGCTATGCAATATTCTACTCTTAATTCCTACTTTCAAGATATATATATAGATATTGTATATATGTATATATATATGTACATACATACATACATACATATATATATACATAGAAATATATATATATACACGTGTACATATGTATATATATGCATGTATATATACACATATTTACATATATATACACATATATACATATGTACCTAAGTTACTGATTCGTCCCTAGCAGAGCCCGGATACGATTCAGTACGAAACGGATTCATGATTCGGATTCGATACTATTCAAATTCGTCCAAGGTTCGTTTTTCAGCCTGCGGATACGTCCAGGGTACGAAAAAGTGCTCTATGGATAGGCCCAAGCCAAATCCGAAACGAACCCAACCCGAATCCTGCTGCGTGAGCGCCCAGGCCATGGAAAAAGTGACTTTTTTTGGATTTTTTTATTATTTTTTTGACTTAAAGTTGACTTCTAAATAATAAAATATTGATTCCAATCCTAATCTTTGCCTCCAACTTTAATATTGACCAAGATCATCTAGCCATGATGTCAGTGAGAAGATGAAGCAACTCTTGATCTTTTTCTTTTTTAACTTTTTGCTTTTGAAAATTCAAAGATAGATGCACCCCTGTGGTTTGAAAACAGGGGAGGATGGCAACATTGGCATGAAGTGAGTCTTGTATCTAGAAGCAAACTGTCAAGTATTAAATTGACACAGCATACATGGAACCATGCAGGTGTAATTCTGTAGTTTTAAACTATGAATGGCCTAGTAGTTGGCAAACTAATCAATTCATGCTGCTTCTTTTTATGATTTGTAATATTAAAAGAGTGTGACTGTATGACCACACAGAATCCACCAATTCCTGCTATACTCGTATACAATGCACATCAATTATCAATATTCAAAGTGATAGCATCCTGTGCCAGTATAAAATTATCAAGAAGTATTCACCTTGAAGTTGACAATGTTCTTCCTTCATGATTAACTAATTATACATTTAATAATTATTAATCAATGATAAATAATTATTAATGGCTGATTGTAAACACTTGACATTTTTATGTTTGAAGTTTGAACTTTAATTTATAATTCTATATCATGACATTTGAGTATAAAGTGGTGGTGTATTTTTCCTATGTTATTTGACTATTAATATGGTGGTGTATTCTGAACTTAATTACTGCTGCAAATATGTATATATTTCTGATTTGTCTATGTTTTTGTATTAATGTACCCAACTCCAAAAAAAATTTTGACCGAATCCCATTCCGGATTCTCGTACCCATACCCGAATCCAAAAACGAATCAGTAACTTAGATATGTACATATGTGACCCAAAACAAACCCAACCCAAAAAAAAATTTGCCAGATCCAGAAACCCAAATCAGGATCCATACCAGAACCAGTAACTAAGAAATCAAGATATAATAGCATTAATAGGCTATTTGTAGATTCATTGTATTCCATGAATCTATGTTACAACAGAGAATTGTGTTATTTCCAGCAAAGAATACCTGCTGTATAGAATAAAGCAAAGGTTAACATTGTTTTCAAAGCTAAAGCATAGAGTACAAGAAATAAAGCTTAGCAAAGCCTAAAGATTATTTTAGAAAAATAAAGCAAATTCTAATGATTTTTTTTAGAAGATTAAAGCAGAAAAGAGAGTTGCTTAAATTTAAATACACTAGTGCTAAGGTTTGAGAGATTTTGAAAATTTCTGTTTTACGAGGTAGTCTGATAGAAACTTTCTTCACCAAATGCAGTGCCCAGGAGTTGGTGACTATACCTTCTCTGGAAATTTTTCTAAATTGCATGTATCATCTGCAATTGTTCTTTAAAATATGCTAAAGTTGCATTCAGTTTGTGTAAGATTTCTGCTGTTGTCTTTGATGTCCCTTCATGTAGATCTCTTCTAGAGAAGGGAAAAAAAAATAAAATCAATACTGAAATCCTAAAATCGGATTCTTTATTTTGTTTTCAACATTTCAATTTAAATTTCTGTAAAGTTTCAGTTCCAGATTTCATTTTGGATAATAAAATTATATTCCTCTGCCTCTTCTATCTTATGCTTTTTTTTCCCAATTGTGTTCATATTTTATGCTGATTTAGCTCAAGTCAAAAGGTGCTCTAGGTGGTCTGTAAATCTTGTAGAGGAGACTCTATCCTTCAAACTCTATAGAGGAGACTCTATAGCTCAAGTCAGAAGGTGCTCTAGGTGGTCTGTAAATCTTGTAGAGGAGACTCTATTGTTCAAACTTCAGTCATCTTCCACAAAATTCATTAGATGGAATATCAAGAATATCAAATATATCAGGACGGCTAACACATTTGACCTTGAAAACACTTGGATGACTCATAGAGAAGAGCTAACTTATGTTGCTCAGGCAACAGCCTAAAATAAAATACTACCAAAGAGAGGAGATTGCATTATACTTGCGATGGTTAATCAGTTCTACATGTATATGATCTGAACCACAAGTTTATACATAGTAGCTACACATCCAAGCAATGAGCTGAATCTCAACATATATAAATAGTTTCTGAACAAAAGGAAAATTTACCAAAAAAGAAAACCCAAAGATATGTCCCATAGATGAATATTTCTGATTTTTGTCAAGAACTCTTAGGATGAGTAGCTTAGAGTCCAGACCAACAGCTCACACTCTCAGGAACAGATTTAAAAGTACAAACTTCCTCCAAAACTAATCACTGCACATGAACAATTTGGGATTTTCCCTTGCAGATCTATGAATATTTCAAGAGCATTAAAAAAGATAGCCATGATCAACTGTATAGAGACCTAGGTTCAGCCCAAATGTTTGGCAAGACTATAAATGGAAGCTCTGCTATAAGCATAGAGAACTATAGTACGTATCACAGACACATTCATCTTTGGTGCATGTTGTGCACAAATATAATGGCTATATGGGATTTAAAACCATAAACCTTGGTTGAAAGTCAAAACCCATGAGGTTCAAACGTATTGAGAAGCATACAGAATAAAGAATGTCAATTTTATGCATATTATCTGTTTTCAATATATATAGTAGCTTCCTCTTTGGGAATTTTTTTGCAACTGCCATCATTTAAAAGGCACACATCATAGACTAATCACATGAACACTACAATTCCAAGATTTGTCAAGCATAAACAGATTTATTGCAATATGCAACTACATATTCTATTCCCTGGATGGCCATGGATGATACCATTTATGTTCATTAATTTCATTTTCCTACTTTCAAGAGTCTAGGGCAATGCATGATCCAGCTAAAACTTTGAAATAGTTAAAAAAGGTAATATGTAATCAGTGTTATGGAATTTGCTAAAAAAATTGAAAAGATGACTGACCACTTGGTATACACATCAAACCTTTTCCACAGTCCTCAGCAGGGCAGTCGGTACTTTTTTTATCACCTCGAAAAGAACAATTTCTAGAGTACACCATCTGCAATTATAAGACGGAAAGCTACTTTATTTTTGGAATTAAGCAGTAAAATCCCTGAATCAAAGTTTTCTGGACGTTGATTATGTATGTCAATGAAGAATTAACCAAAATTTATTGGGAAGAAAAACTCTTACAGAAATCTTTGGACTTCCAACAGACTCTGCAATCACAATCTCAGGTGAACAAGACTTTGGAGTTTCAATATTTATCGTCTGTCTTGGTGATTGAAGTGTTTCCCCACTCTCTAACAAATTTTGCTCTTTAGGAATATAGTTCTGCTGTGCCTTTTGATTCTTCGGATCTTTGTACATTTCAGCAAGAGGTGATGACAAACTAAAAACTGTTGATCGAATCTCAGAACGTTGCTGTGATAATCCTTGCTCAGAGAAATTTGATAACAGTTCAGAAGCTAATGGCAATAGAGAATTCTTGTCCAACATAAAAATATGGCTCTGCAAGAAAGGAATCATGTCTGATTAATGCATGTGATTATCTCAGATGCCACTGCAATGCATTTATTTTCACTAGTTTCTCTGTGTGATATGATTATATGATCTCGAAAAGATCTAACTTTAAATATTTCAAATATGTGGATCTGAATGATTTGATTCAGCAACATTATGTGATTGAAATTTGGTTCAGCAACATTATGTGATTGAAAAACATAAAATCAAGCATCTGCAGATCAGAGATAATAGATCTGTGAGATTGATGTGTGCAGTCAATACCTTTGCAAATAATTCCTCCAACTGATTGGCAAGGGAAGAACCAGAACTAACAAACTGCTTCTTTGTGGGCCATATCTACAAAGAAAATTTCATATTATCAGAACAATGGCATACTCTGTGCTAGCTGTAACACTTTGCAAGAACTCTTGTTGAATGGGAGCCTAAATTAAAGTAGTAGTTAAACAAACCCCAAAGTGCCGTTACCAATTTTTAGATCCCAAAAGTTCATACAATATGCAAGAATATAATATTTAATAAATTAATCTTGATTTGCTTGGTTTTTCTATTTATTAGAGTTTCCAAAAGGAATGCTTTAGTGTGCAAATGACAAACATGTCTTTCTAAATTTCTAGCTTATTGATCTCAAGACTGAAGACAGCAACATACACTTTATTGAAACTAAGTCGATTTGTGCATTGAGCTAAAATAGAACATGTCCTTCTTCGCAAGAACTCAAACTAAAACATAGCTCTGTATCATTTGCTCCGAAACAAAACAAAACTGGGCGCTACTATATTAGCAGTGGAAGACACTAGCAGACATAGAGGCTTACTTGTGATTTGCATGAAGGACATCTGTAACCTGTTGGAGATGAAGATCCTTTCAAAAGTAGAAGCAAGCACGAATTATGCAAAACATCTGAACACAATCCTTCCATGATCAGTCTTGTTCTAGGCTAATAAATAATCTCATTCCTGTAAAATCAAAGTTAGTAAAGTTGAACGAAAAACATACGTAAGCAGCCAAGCCGAGTGACAGAGTGACTTGGATGAGTCAGTATCTGCAAGCACAAGCTACATTTTGGTAGGAAACTGCAACTGGAATCAACCATCCACTCTGCATATGTCCTTACCTGTTATCCACCCATATACAATAATACACAACATCTTAAGAATGTCTCCTTGAGAAAGCCAGAAAGAAGCCCACACCCCTAAATTATGCATTGAATTACACAAACGAACAGAGGATATTCCATGGTGACTGCATGTAGTTTACGTTATATTTATCCAATCTCAAATTTAGGTCTAAATGGTAACAGAGAACAAGCAGTGAACATATATCTCTGTATCTTATATACATAACATGTTTATTTTCCACAAAAAGAAGCCCTAAAGATTGAGTTTATGAACTGAGATCACCTCACAAGCACTGTGTTCAGGAAGGCAGATGCAATCTCCACATACAGGAACCTTATGCATACAGCAATATAGTTGTGTTTCCTGCACACATTTCAGATGTTCAACTGAAAATCATTAAAAAGGACTAGAGTGAGGCACAGATTCTTAATTCTTATTTTTTGTGTACTCTTTTAGAGGCTTCCTGAATTTTGCCAAATGACGCAAATAATCAAAGGATACAGTGATGGATGCATTCTAATTAGAGACATTTTTTGGGGATGGATTTGCAGACTTTCAATCTATAGTGAGTAAAACAATATAGTGGAATGAAGACTTTCAGAATAAAGCATTCGTTTAGGCTGTCTAATGGATGGCAATGATGAATATCAGAAACGTACGGTCCAATTGCCATAACTATTTAGCAGGAGAGGGGGGTGAGCGAGTCCCAAAACAAAATGAGATGACAATAAGCAAATCCTCTGCATAAGCCATAAAAATTCTCCAACATTTAGCAAATCACTGCAATTCTCTAGGAAATTACAAAAGAAATTTTAGATCACAGGGCTGACTGTTCACAAACAAGGAAGTTACACTTTTGTCTGTACACCCAAAGTCCCAGTGAACAATAGAAGAAAAGCAATATGCATAACATCAGTCCCTTCCTGCCATCATCGACTTCTATAAACTTCCTCTCTGACTGAGCAAAGGGAACCAAAATAGGCTCCAGTTCAGATATCCCTGCGAATAGTAATGAATTGAAATACAAAGTTTTCCTGTTTTACTTGAGGAAAATCCCAAAGGAAAAAACCCACCTTCTGGCACTTGCAGACTACCATGGTTGATCCCTGAGGCCGAAACTTCGAATCCCCTTTCTTCAACAAACTGCGGCAACGGCAACGGCATTAAACAACAGACATTATACACGATATTTCCCAGGTGCCAAACCATAAAACTTATCCCCATTGTCAGCTAGCATTTAATGAAAGCATTATTCAATTGTAAATTCTATGACAGCTCCAATTTCAAATAAATCAACCAGCCTATGTCTGTTTTCAAATAAAACAACTAACCATTGTTCAAAGCATAAATGTAATTCTTCCAAAGCAACAAAGAAGATAAGGACAAGGGGAATTTTGTTGGATTTGAACAACGGTTGGGTGGTTCTATTTTTTAAACCACCGGTTCTAAAATCGTATAATCAAAGTGGGTATCTGTCAAAAGTCAAGGTTGCACATAAAACTGCATTAGTCTGAGATACTAACAGAGAATAGGTTTTGCGACAAAATACGGTATTTGTGATTGTAACGTGCAGGCTCGATGACAGAAAAAGTAAAAGGAGTATAAAGAAAACAAAAAATATAAAATGATGAACGTGCTTACCGAACATACATGCGAAGCTCGAGGCTACAAGACCGGATGCTACCACACTTTTTTCTACTCTCTGTACAGCAATCTCAGATTGGTATTAAACTTTGTTTTTTTTTTTCGGGAAAAGTTTTTGTTGGTGTTCTGTGCAGATTGGAGTGTGTAGGGATAAAAAGCCGAGGTTGTATATCGGTCTTATTGTGATGGGCATCAGAGTTGGCAGTACAGTGTTAATGCATGTGAATGAAGTTCCGTTTGTGTCCACGTGAACGTAGAAACAAATCAAAGACGACATAGGAGAGTCACGGAGGGAAAGCAAAAGTACATGCATGTTGTTTCTTGTGAAATATACAATGCAGATAGTCCCCCAAAAACTGGTTTTTTCTCTGTTTTTTGAGGATTGGGGAAACAAACCTAAAAACCACGCTATAGTACTGGGAACTTTCCTTTTCATTTAAAATCAGGTATGGGACCATACGTGTACACCTGTATCCTGTAAGCCTACACCTGTATACTATAAGCCTCTTCTAGAGAAGACATTAGGATCAGATTTTTTCATTGATGATCATATATAGGACCAAATATGTTGAGTACCTAATCATACATCTATGTTATAAGTCTTTTCGACCAAAAATTAATGATGAGATGGATCATCTTTTTTATCGAAGTCATCGACTAGACTACAATTCTTCGATGAAATTTAAGTTTAAATTTGAGAGCATATATGTTTTTATTTTATTCCTCTTTTTATAAAGGTAAATTTGAAAGTGAAGCTTTTATAAAAATTTGAGAGCATATAAATTTTTATTTTATTCCTCTTTTATAAAGGTAAATTTGAAAGTGAAGTTTTTATAAATATATTTTCATGAAATTTAATTAATATGGTTTTATATGTAAGTGTTGTTTAACGTTCAAATTTAACTCATCGTAAAGTTGTTAAAAAGATATTTACATAAATGGTTCAAATATTATAACGTTAATGTTGACTAACTTATAGACTTGTACAAATAATATGTACATTCAAAATAAATTATGTAGAATCCAAGAAAAAATTTGGTATTATATAAATATCAGTCTAAAGTTAGAGTATTTAGCATACTTACATAAGATGACCACTTTTAAAACATATAATATTACAAAATTAAAATCAATTCACGTGAATTAACAAATGAAAATAATAGATACACTATCTCAATAATACTATAAAAGCTAATAGTAGCATGGTTTGATGGTTAAGTTGTTGTGGTGTTGTTCTTGTCATCAAGGTTCAAACCCCACTAAAGTGTAATTGTTGAATGTTTAAATTGGGGATGAGGTCCCCATTTATGACCTCACTGATTCATAGTTTCAAAACAAAAGAGTCTACCCCTTAATAAAAAAATAAAAAACTATAAAAGAATATATAGAACATAAAATATAATGATAGTTTTATTTTTAAATATTCATTTTATAAATTCACCACAAAGATATCAAAACTAAGCACTGCCTAATTTGTGAAATATCAACTAAGACAATCAATCAATATTAGATAAACTTCAAACAAGAAAACATACACCTTTATAGATCTTATATATTACTTTAGCCTAGTGAACATTTCAATAAAAATATATAAAAGTCTTAAAAGCTAGTATAATCATTCAATTTGAAAAAAGATAAACATGGATAAGAAGATATAGAAGGAACATTGACCAAAACTAAAGAAAAGACAAAGGAAAATAGGATTTTTAAATTCAAGATGAATATTTCAATGAAGTGGCAAAGGTGGTCCTTATTATCAAAATATATAGTGAACTATAGATTTGGAGACTAAAATTAGATAAGATTGAGGTTTAAAATGTGTATTCATTAGGGCTTGGTTAAGTGGTGATGTGTAGGTCCATAAAGATTTAAATTGATGGATGGAGGCTAAGTGGTGACATGTGAGTTCATGAATCGAATTTTTGGATTAAGGATATTCTCATACACCTTTCAAAATATGGATGATAAGAATGAAAATGTTCACTAGGCCTTGATTTTATAACAATTTAGAAGTACATCTAAGATACTAGACTCTACATTTCAATCTAAAAAAGAAGGTATTGTCCAACATCCTTCTTTATGTAAGATCTCACAAGATTCCCTTACAACTTTAGGTACAAGAGATTTTGTAAGGCCTCATAAGTTAATTGAGATAATTCTTAAAGTGACTCAAAAGCAACAAGAAATAAAGAAATTTCTTTTTACACAAGGGTTGATGTTTAAGTACAATTAGGAAAATGTAATCATGAAGCAATTTGAATTTGTTTGTGGATTTTAAGATGAGAGAGATTATGAATATCTCTCCTTCAAATGTTTTAATTATAAAAAAGACACGTCAAATGAGGGATTAACCCAATTTTGGAGCTCAAAAAATGTTACACCCCATTGTGTTATTACCTATTTACTATTACTTTGATGAGTTAAAATGCTTTAATACATGATGATGACTTGAATATTTTGATGAAAAAGGCAATGAATGGATATGTATTGTGATTTGATTACTTTAAATACTTTTATGATGCAAATGGGTGTTATGTTATTGGCTAACTACTATTGTGATGCACTAAGTTAGATAAAAGAAGGAATCAAGCCCTCCAAGAAGAGAGAGGGAGTATCACCCAAGAGAGGAATTTGGTTTGGTAACCCTAATGTACCTACTTCAGTTATATCACACACTCACATCCTAGTTTGGTCTAGTTGAGTCGAGTTAATTTGGGAATTGGTAAGTAAACCTTCGGTCATAGTTTGAGGAATGATTTGTAATGGTTTTGGTGTTAGTCTTTGATTGTTTCTTGATTTGAATTATGTGACTAAATCTCTATGTTAAGTGTAAGTTCTTCTTTGTATTTATATGCAATCGATGAGTATATATGTAGAATGTATATATGTATGTGTTTACAATAACCCATACATGTGAGTATATATATATATATATATAGATACACATACACATACACATACACATATACATATACATATATACCAATCGATGAATATATAAATATGTGTTTATTGTTGATATTAAGATAATGATGTGTATAATATATATGTATGTGAGTATGTTAAATACATACATAGTAATATATGTATATATGTGTAATCATTAATATATATATGTGTGTGATTAGAAAATAATGATTTAATGAACATGTATATATATTACAACAATGGAAGTTATAATATAGATATATATTATTATATATAATTTATATATATATATATATATTATAACAATGGAAGTTATAACATATATATTAATAATATATATTATTATATTATTTAAAAGTTTTATGAAATAAACTTGTTGCATATGAAATGTAAACCATGAATAGTGGTTAATGGTTGTATAAAGCCAACAATATAATGTTGTGCATAAATAGCGCATATGTGAGAAAGTCAAAGTATTAAGCACATGGTAAATAGTATGCAAGTAAATGATATTTCATGTGGCAAGTAAAGCGCTTAGAACTATGCTATAATGCAGCGATGCATTTTATCTTAATTGTTGATAATGTTGAAACCCACATACAACATAGTAATATGTAAGTATGCAATGCCATGTTTGGTCGAATAAAGCAAATAGAAGTTTGTAAACCAACAATGAGCATAGCGACCTTGTCAAGCCACGAGTTGGCTTAAGTTGAGAAAAGAAGTCGACTTGCTTTTCCAAGAAACCTATAGTTGAACATTTCTCTATTGACTCAATAAAATGATAGTTGTTGTCAATTTCAAAGAAGCGACTCATCCATATTAAGAAGTTAGAAATGTAGGGACTGTTTATTGTGTTTAGTGGTGTCAAAATGGAGAGAAAAGGTGGCTAATGAGTAGCAAAATTATAGCAATGGGCTTCTCAATTCTTAATTGAGTAGCAAAATTATAGCAATGGGCTTCTCAATTCTTAGTATAAATAGAGGCAATGCTATAGTCTTTTCACATATTCTTTCTTTGAGAAATTTGTCGGGCTTATATGTAGTTTTTTTGTGTAAAGTGATTTAAGTGTAATAGTGAGGAGTAAGAGAGTTATTATGATTTAGTTGGTTATTGTTGTAAGTTTTGAGGGTGGAAAGAGGCTAGAAGAAGAACTAAGTTGAAGGTAGAGGGAGCAGCAAGCACGGTCTTGAGATTGAGCTTGAGGCAATCCTTATTTGGAAGCGAACTATCTAGGCATATTAGTATTTCTACTTTGTTATTCTTATTTGATTCAAAATGTCATGTGCTTGTAATGCTTGAAAAATTAATAATTGTGTATATTACGTAAAGCTTGTTTATAAGTGAATGTTGGAATGTTATTAGTATAAATATACATAAATATATATCTATTCAATATAGAGATGTGAGATGGTATTTGCAAAGATAATGATTTATTATATTTATAATATCATAGGCCAATATATGGTGTTGTAGTGTTAGAAAACGTACACCTTTACATTTTCACACTATGTTTGGGTCCCTTAATAAACTGGACTTAATTAAGCCTCTAATTGGCCTAATTATGCATTTAAAAGTCTAATTTGTCCCATTTTTTGAAAGGGAAATTTGTATTAAACAATTGCAAGCATTAATTAAATTTCCTTGAAATCAATGTGTCCTAGGTTTGGGGTCTAGGACCCATTCGCCCAAGGGCGAATGGGTCCCCCTTAAGTTTAGGACCCCAATTTTTTAATATGTTTTTGGCAACATTTTTATGATTCAAATTAAATTTGCAATTATTGGCCTTTGATGTTTAATTTTTGGGAAATTAGAAAATTACCTATAAATACAAGGTCTTTTTATCAATTCAAATCCTGGAATTTCATGAGAGAAAAAATTATAGCAAAAATTATTGTCAAAGGTGTTCAAGAGTATATCTATCAATCATTTGTTGCAGTATTCAAGATCTCAAGCATCATGTCAAAGTTATCTTCATTCATGCATGTTTTTGGAGCTAACATTGTGATGTAGGTTTCAAGCATTCAAGTCAAGATTCAAGCATCAAGATAAACATCCAATCAAGCCATTTAATGCAATATGAATACCTTGGAGAGATGTGTTAGATTTCAATCATTCAAGGGTTTGTGTTCAAGGGTTTGGTGAGTTGCAACAAGCAAGTGTTCATTCATCATTCTTTTCATTCATGTTTCATTTCATTTCAAGGTTTAGTTACCAAAACGGGGTTTGAACAACCCCATTCACCAAAAATAAACAATTTTTCATCTTGTGTGTGTTGTAGATCTTAGGTTGAATAAAGATTGAAGACTCATCCAAAGTGCAATTTTGCAAAGTTGTCAAAGTTGTCAACATTGTTGTCAAGCCACAAAAACTCAATTGCAAAATTTAATTATGAATTTTTTTACTGTGAAACCCAGAGGAATCGAAAGTGTAGACCTAGGAGTAGAGGACTGTGAAAGTATATTTTGAATCCCTATAGCAAGACCTATTCACCCTAGGGAAAATGAGTCCCAAGAGGACACTCAACAAAAGCTTTTTGTGATAGGTGCATAAATTCATAACCCTCTCAGATCTGTTGGAAATTTTTGGATTTTGTTAGATTAAGGTTTTAAATTGATGTTTCAAGTGTTACATTGCATAATTGCATTCATTTGGTATGTTTCATTTATCTCCCAAAAGTGCATTTCAGGCCAATTTACCCCGTCCTCATTCATAAGGAAGACAACAAGATCTCCATCAAGACTGACTCACCTAAGGGTTGAAAGTCAATAGATTGTCTTGTGAGATCTCTTTTTCCTAATGAAATAAGGGAAAGTGTAGGTGCATACCCCCATTCAAAACCATCACCCTACATTTTACTCCATTTCAAGTGACATAAAATAAAATGTCGATATAGAAGTATTGTGGATGTGAATACTAGTTTGTAAGGTTATGTGAGCTTGTATAGAATGGGAAACCATATTGCATAAAAGTGTTATATTGGAATGATTAGCTTAGAATGCTAAATAAACTTTGAGGTTAATAAGGTTAGTCCTTGGGAATTCGGATAAACCAAGGTTGGGAGTAACCTAGTTGGTGTATTAGATCATTTGGATATTTAATATTTTTTATAGAATCAGGATATGGAATAGACTCATTGTGAGTTAGTATGGTCTTAGTATTTACTAATTTGAGCAATAGAGTGGGTGAACATACAACATCCACTTCATAGAGGTGAGACACCACTTTTGATAGTGAGTTTGAATGTGTTGAACAAATACTTGGCCAAAGTAGTGTAAGTTGCAATTGTTTACACTATCAGTTCATTGTGGGCCAGGGTTGCATAACTAGGCTGGGAATGTCATGCATATAGGCAGGTATCCATTGTATGATAGCTCTAGAATATTTAGAACAAAACACTAAGTTCAAATAGGCTATTAACATTATGAGGGATACTATACCAAAATCTTCGTAGAAGGGTAGGGCCATCTTACCAATTTGGTAGATGTGCGGGGGACCGCAATAAGTCTATGGTTGGCAAAAAATCGCTTGGGTGATGCTCTCCCTCATACAGTAGGAAGCCAAAATTTGAGGATGTATGCTAGTAAGGGTATTTGGACCATTTATACTTTATTCCATTGTGCTAGCGAAAGCTATGTATGCCATCATGATGTTCTATCTTTATGAAAAATATGTATATAAAATTGTAGTCATTACTTGGGATTATGTAATGTTAACTTATTTAAATGCAATGATAATTTAAAATGTGATTATTTCAAATATGCATTTTTATTATTGAAATGCAATGGGAATTAGAATTACATTATTTCAAATATGCATTTGTTATTTAATATATGTTTTTTAAATTATTGTTATGTAATGATGATCTCACATTTGGGTTAAAACTTTGGTGAAAAAATAGGGTATAACATCAAGCATTTTACAAAAAAGATCACAAATTTATTCATTCTTAGATCCTTCCATGGATAAAAAGGCACTCCATATGTTTATTCAAATTTGGATCCTTAATACCTTATACCAAACAATAATTAAATATAAAAGGAGCAAATGATAACAGGTATTTCAAAGTATCATGGAAAGGGGATCATAAAGTAAACATCTAAAACATCATAAAATATTGTATTTAAGTCTATTCTTCAAAATGGATAGAGAGATTGGTTAACCAAGCCTTAAGCTAGTAGGTTCAGCATTATGGAGAGGATCCATTAGGTGTGAGGGATAGGGGTTTATTATAGCTTCTAAAGGATTGAAGCAAATTATCTAAAGGAAAAAGTAGCTTTAGATCAAATGATCCTAACAAAGAGCATTTCATTAGAAGCGAGGATTTACTAATGACTCTTTTTTGAAGCTAAATAGCTCGATAAAAAATTATATTACATCTTCTAACTAAACACAACCAATATTGGGATGGTTAGGAATTGAGTAAGGAAATTTATGTGAATATTCAACAAGAAACATAATATTCAAATAGTGAGTAGAAAAAGATTTAATTGGTATAATCTTAAGTGGAAGGGAGAGACCTTCCACCAAAGAGATATTAGGACCTTCAATTAGAATGTAAGAGGATTAAACATCTCTAATGATGTTTATTGGTAAAGTGGCTTATATAGGAGTGAAAACTATAGTAATTTTACATGAAACTAAAAAATTGGTGAGGGTCACTTTCAAATAATTGTTGATTGAATTTAAATTAAATGCAAATGGAAGGTCATAAATAAAAATGGCTCAATGAGTGGCCTGGTCATTCATGTAATCCTAAATTTTACTCTAGTGTTGTGTATCTTAATCTATCTATATTTTAAATTTGTTTGTGAAAGTTTTAAATGGAAGCTTTTTTACACTTTGTAATCTTTAGGGGCTCATGGAGGTCGATGAGAAACATGATTATTAGAAAATACTAGAAATCTATAGAAACAATTTTTGTACTCTTCAAGTTATTTTAATTTCATATTTTAACAACAAAAAGACAAGGGATCAATTATTGTCACTAAAAGTACGATAAAAATAACTTCTTTCAAAATTAATCCCTAGTGGATGTGGAACCCAAAGGAAATGTTTTACCTAATCTAATAGACAACATGGTGAGAGGATTATCTTAAAAAGGACAGCCCAAACTTTAACAAGATTTGACTGGTTGGAAATTTAGGAATTAAGGTCAAAGTTACTTTACTAGGTAAAATTACTTGCTAGTTGCACTAAATTTAGAAGAAGTTTGGAAAACCTAGAGATTATTATTAGTATATATTTTGATATGTTGTTGTAATGGGTTTGGGTAAAAGTGTATATCATTTTTGGACCCCAATTTGATATGGCTTGAGTTTCTTTATACTAAAATAATAAAATGTAAACTAAATGAACCATGGTATACAAGTGATATGTGCAAGATAAGCCAAAACATCACTTGAAATTTATTATAAATTAAAATATAAAATGAGGCATAAAATTTTATAATATAAATCCTAGGGATCTTCAAGAAACAACACTTTAAAATGTGTGGATTTAGATATGTTGTATGTGTGGAAAAAATATTGATAACTAATTGAATTTTATAATTAAAAACAATGCATATAAGAGATATCAAAATTAGAACATAAAAATGTTACTAGTCATATTTGTAATCTATACATGGCATATTCTTGAATCAATATATGATTGTTTATCTTCCACTAAATACATCCATGAAATATGACAAATATATGTATATGTAATATTACAAATCCATGAAGGCTAAATAACCATTATGGAAGTTGAGTGATTGATCTTACATATGAATCTTCACCTTGTAATGGTTGAAATAAATGGAGTTTTAATTCAATGGGGTGAAAGCTAAAACACTCTTAGCACTTGCAATGCCACATGTTGTGATTGGAACATGAAAATCTAGGTTGCAAGCATTTACAATCCTAACAAAACTAATGTTGAAGACCACTTAATTTTTGATGTGGACTTGGATAGTGTCACATCATATATTCCAATATTATTTTGTAGCACAAGAGAAACATTAGATAGACATTATCATAGCACAAGAGAAACATTAGATAGGCATTATCATAGCACATGAGTTTATAATGGTGTATTTAGTATTTAAAATAGATAATTATATTTTTAGGTGTTAAGAGAAGAGAGGGTACAAGTTTATTAATGTTCTTTGTCTGAGGAATCACATGTAGGATAGTGGAAGGTGTGGGGGTTTTGTATAAAGGATGGGAAGTTAGATGAATAAAAAAGTATAAATTTATCACTTTATTTTTATGAGATAATGAGAATTATTTTATTGTATTTATGTCTAGGGCTTGAAAGTTCAAATTTGTTTACTCCTAAGTAGACCTAATAACAAAGGTGAGTTTAATCCATGAAGGAGATATTGATTTTCAATTTAAAAAGAGGGGAATAATATATAGACCTTGTATAACAATATATAAGATAAATGGGAAATTAATCCCCTCATAGGTATCCACTAACAAGGTTCCATACACCAAATTGGTGTCTCAAATAGAAATGATAAGAAAAATAACCTTTTACCTTTTTCATCATTTTTAAATACCTTTTATAATATTTCCATCAATAAATAGCCAAGGGTTAATAGATAATTTATTATAAGGATTGCAACACGATAACACTTAAGAATTTTTTAATGTTTATGTATAAATCTAAGGTGGGTGAGAAATTGTAATTTTTAGTTTCTTGTGATCTACCCTTTGTGTAAGTACTACTTTTCTTGATCCAAAAGTGTAGAGTAAGTCAAGAATGGCCCCACATTCACATGAATGTGTTCCCCTTCATTTTTTTGAGTTATATTTTTCATCAACAATCAATCTAAATTATTATAGTTTAAAAATATTTCTAATATATTTTATTTTTAACATCTCTAATCCAAATTTATTTAATATTTTCCATTTCAAAATGAGTGTTTTTGATAAAGTAAGTTGAATTTACAAGGTGTAGTACCCTTTACACATGGAGCTCAAAGGACCAAAAAGAGACCAAAGCCAAAGTTACAACATTATGTCCAGAATAGAAACAACAGAAAAAACCAAAAAATACACAAACACAGTAGACTGACAGTAGAGGAAAGATCCACCCACCCAAAACACAAACCCGTCCACTACTTGGCTAATCCCTCCCATTTTTCAATGAGAAGTTTCAAGAAATCATCACCAACCCATTTAGGTCCCTCACCCTCAGTATTCTTTTCCACTTCCTCTTTGAGTACCTCCCGGAGAGAGTGACAATGAACTTGTGGATGATTTTTATAGAGAAGCACATCAGCCAAGTAAACTTTTGTTCAAGTTTGTCCACCTAGGCTAGTAGTTTGTTGAATTCTTCTTCCTTGTCATTTGCCACCTTAATCATCTCCTCCTCCCCTAGCCATGTGATCCAAAGACCGAGTGGTGGAATCCTCTTGAATCATTTTGTTCAATTCTAAGAAGTGACTGGGGCCTTCAATAAACTCCTCCATTTCCTCAACAGTATCCTTTTTACTTTCCTTTTTGCCATCAATCTACTTTGACCTGCAAGATATCTCATCAACAAGAACCTCTTTCTTGTTCTTAGCCAACCTATGAGACCTTCTAACACTGGTTTGCTCCATCCCAATGTCCACACTAGCTAAAACCACGGTATCACCTTTAGAATCTTTGTCCACAAGGCTCCTACCTTTGCTATTTGTGATTGATACCTCCACATGACACAGGGTGTCCTTTTTGCCCTTGGTCTTGGCTATCGATTTGCTATCCTTCTTGGTGGGGGTGTTTTTTAACTCACAAAGCCTGACTGTTGTCTTAGACTGGGCTAAACCCATCCCCCCTTTTTCTTTTTGGCTAGGGGTTTGGATTTAGGCTTATCTTTGGGTTCACAATCCACAAGGGGGTTCTTCCTTTTTGTTCTAACTAAAGCAGTAGGTGAAGGTTTTTCTAGGGAGTGGTCAAAGGGTTCTTGTCCTTCAACATGGACAACAAAGATAGGTTTGGGGGGGGCAGAGGGCCAAATGAAAATGGTAAAGTTGAAGGATAAGGTCATGGTGTAAGGGCAAAGGTGGCGGATTATCAAGGTTTAAAGTAGTAGAATCAAGGGTTTCCTTAATCGAGCTTTCCAGGGAGGAAAGTAGAAAAAAAGGAAAACTTATAAGCATCTTGTGTCTAATATGGTTAAGTAATGGTAGATGGTAGAAATAAAAGACTTTAAATCTCCCCTCTAACATAACATACTTCATTATAGCTAAGAAAACCTGATCCCACGACTTTGGCAGCGACTCCCTTTCAAATCATGCATGCTTCTTGATAGGCTTCTTGTTCTCCCAAAAGAAAGCATTAAGGCTCTCTAAATCTTGCACCTTAGTGTGCTTCTTGAGCTTCTAACTAGTGTAGGATAGACCCGTCACCTTGGCGATAACATCCTCATTAATTTCAAAAGAGGTTCTACCAAAAATGACTCTCCTATCACTCCAAGAACTTGTGAATTGCATCAAAAGCTTCTCATCGTGACCCACCAAGCACTCCATAAGAGGCACAATTTCTCCCTCCGCACAAATGTTCCAAATGATAGGGTCTATGTGGAATTCATCACAAGAACTGAGATTGGTTTGAACCCCGTCACCACCCATCTCTTTGCACCGAACGATAAAATTTACCCAAGATAACAAAGTTAGCAAATTTTCAAAATGGCAATGGGTAACCTTTACCACCCATTTATTTCCATTTCCAAACCAAGAAGGAAAATCATGCCTAATTAAGGCTTCCAGATAATCACATGAGCTAGTGGTCATTTCCAAGAAAATTATGGCCACGAGGCCATAATAAAACTTGCTTAAGTACATCAAAGTTAAGCTAAAAGCCATGATAACCTTTATCGGGTAATTATTAGCCAAAAGTTTGATTATAACTTTGGCATTACACATGTTTTTAAAAACATGATTTGAATTGTGGTACTTTTGACAAGATTATGCATAAATATTTTGAAGAGCCCAACCATTCATCGCTATGATTTCAAAATGCCGCCCAAATTCCTACCTATGCCTCTTCACTTCATCTTGCTTGGTCCACATCATCAATGAGCCAAAGGTATAGTGTCACATGTACCCGCCCAAATCAGCAAGGTTAGCTTTCATCATTAATGATAATATTTTTTTGTTCATCAAGGATAAATCCTTGTATATTCACAGGGAGAGCCCATTAAATGTTTAATAAAAAAGGTGAAGTATATAAATAAATAGGGGTATAAAAATGTCATTAAAAATACATACCTAAGATATACAGTGAAAAAGAGGAGTATTTTAATATGAATGTGTGCTAGGAAGGGTGGTCAAAAATTCAATATTGAGAAGTAGAAATAAAAATTGGGAGTATTTAAGACTTTAGGAATGCATGTGTTATAGGATGGGTTACTAGTTAAATCCCTTGGGTTCACACCTTGATAAAATTATATGTGGAAATTAGTGGATATAGAATGATGGTTTCTTGGAGATAAAAAAAATCTTCACTAGATGGTTTATAATTATAGTAAAATATGAAACATGAGTTCACTTTATTAGAGGTTGGTAAAAATGGACCTAGGAGTATCATTACAATTGTTCTTGGATCATATGACATATTTAGTACATTTATATTATCTCTTATAAATATGTAAATACCATATGGTCATTGTCAAAATCAAGAATTACATGAGTAAATCATCATATTTTTCTTTGTTGAGAAAATATAAATTAATAATTAATATAACCACGAGAAATGAGAATAACAATATTTTTGTTAGTTATGTGCTTTAATTCTATATTTTATATTTTTAATATTTTCACTATGGCTATACTTGGATCCTAGTTAATGTAAAAAATAGGAACTTGAAGTCCTACATGAGTATGTATAAAGTATGGCATTGTTGTGCCTAAAATATACCCAAATTGTTATAATTTAGAAATTAATATTATTGAGTCCCTTTGAGTTAGCAACACCTATGGTATACACTAGGTTATGTGTAACTTATGGGTGTAATTTGTATAACTCAGTACATTCCTTATACATGTAATTCATTGTTAGTTTGTACTCTACATGTGTCAAGGGTTATGTCATGTTCCACCCATAACTTGTGTAATGTCTCTTTTCAAATAAATTTAATTTGAATAAATTAAAATCTCATTCCTATTT
Source organism: Sequoia sempervirens (assembly GCA_007258455.2). NCBI lineage: Eukaryota > Viridiplantae > Streptophyta > Pinopsida > Cupressales > Cupressaceae > Sequoia > Sequoia sempervirens. The sequence goes on along the minus strand of VDFB02256132.1, from coordinate 213,783,264 downwards.
TCCTAGGCTAAGGAAAATAATCTAAGATAATTAATTATTTTCTTGCAAACTATAGACTTATATTTTTGAGAGGTAATTAAATATTAAATATTTTATTTTATTGCACAAGTGGATCATGGATTTGGAGAGGAGTTTTTTGTAATGGCCAGTTTATGACAACTATGACAATAATATATGGTAGGTTTGATGATAGGTTGTGCATGCAGTCAACGAGTGTAAGTGGCAAGTCATTTTTGGCATGCATGGTGGAGTGAGAATCTCAAAAAAAAATAGGGTATTTGGATTTGTGGCTATTATAAATATGCAATTATTTTCTTTCAAAAGAAATTTTGATCATATTTTCTTCACAACCTTTTGTATGAGCACTTGTGCTTTTATAATTCCCTCTGTAGACAAAAACCTTTTGAAGGCAAAGATCATTAAAGATAAAAACCCATTGATTTCTTGAGGAAATATTAGTTGTGCAGTTTGTATGTGTGTTTGCATGATTTCAAGAGACTTTGTGTGGAGTTGCATTTTTAGATTTAGCGTGGATTTTTGTGGAGTGTATGGTTGTTTATTTTAGTAATTTTCTATTTATTTTTTGTTCTTGAGTAGTTCCAGGAGTTGGAAATGATATAGTTTATTTATTTAGTAAGTTTTGAGTTTTGGTGCGCTCTATGCATTTTATTGAGTGAGGGTTTATAAGTTTGTTTCTAGTGTTCATGTGGAATTTTGATTTTTATTGTTTATTACTAGATATAAATTTTATTTTTTAGGAGTTTATATTTTTTTTTTTTTGGGTCCATTAGATCAACCCCAAGTGTTGAGGAATTTATTTTGTAATTTGGAGGAGATTGATATTGGCAATGGTGTGTGAGTACAATTTTTTGGAGTAGTTTGTTAGAATAATTTCTCATATTTTTTTATGTTGTTCATGTTGGATATTTTTCTATTGTAACAACACATTTCCTTGTAATAAATTATATGGTATTTATATATGAAGTTTCAAGAGTTTATGTGCTAAGATTGGTCAAATTAGGTGCATCAATTTGTGATGAAATACCTTAATCTTTGTGGGTTTTTCATTTGCATATCAATATTTATTTGAAGAGGGTTTGAAGTCTAATATTTTAACTCATATTTCTATGTGGTTGCTATAAATTTGTAAAATATTTGTATTTGGGAAATTACAATGGTATCAAAGCATGATCTTTCGAACCGATAGGGTAGATTTGATTTGTGTTGCTTCCTAGTGAAATAAAGATTTGGTGTCATGGATTCTTTTCAAAAGATACTAATGAAATTGGTGAAGGAAAAAATAATGGAACAATGGGATAGATATGAAATGTACAAATTTGAAGCTCTCAAATTTTTATTTCAATATAAAAAATTATCTAAAATATCAAAAATAAAATATCTTTTCATGACTACTTGAGTTATCTTGAAAGGAGGAACCAAAAAAAGGGAGTTTATGACTATATATGAAGACAGAGAAAATAAGAGAAAAATTTAAAAGTCGCCAAGGAGGAATAAAATATTGGGATAGCTAAGCTTGAGCTAAATAAAGTTTTTATAAATGAAGAAAATTGCCATGTCACAAAAAGAATGAAGTTAGTAAAAATGAACTTAGAAGACAAAAGTGTTATTTTGTATGTACAAAGAACATTGGGAGCCAAGTCATAGATGTGGGAGCAAAGAAGAGGTGAAGCTAGAGAAAGAACTAGAAGAGAAAAAAAGAAGACCATAGAAACAAAGGTTGAAGGTAAAGACTTTTAATTGAAAAAGATTTTTCAATAATTTATAATGAGTGTTCACATTGGGAAAATGTTTCTTTTGATGAGTTCAATAAAAAATCAATATTGCATGTTGAATGTTAAGTCTTCAAAATTGAAAAGTTGTTTCAATGAATTCTAATGGTGTCCAAGAAACACCTATTGAGATTTTTAGCATTCAAAAGGAGGATCTAATATCATGTGAGGATGGTCTACAAGAAATCCATGTTGATGAGCATGATATCATGAGGGATGATTTAGTTGAATATTTTCTTATTAATGATTTTAATTATGAGCGTGACAATGTTGTTAATTTCTTTAATTCCAAATCAGTAAAAGGAGGTAAACTCTTTGATTTCCTATGTGATTATTGTTGAAGTCAATTTTACTCGCAACAAACAGGGTGAATAAATTCTTCACATACAAGACTGCAAAGAGCCTATCCTTCTTGAAAGATATGGAACAAAGACAATCTAAAAGGGAATTCTGCATTAACAGGAAAAGATTGGCTTTAGTTCAATCCCAAGTCTTCGATAACCAAGTCATGATTTCACTAGGGTCGCTCTCGAGTACTGATGTGATATTGTTGTTAATCTCAAAGGGACTATGCTTTTGAATTGAATATTTTAGGCATTGGACTTTCAAATGAATCATAAAGTCAAACCTCATGAAATCGAAAGATTTGCTATAACATTTCATGAACATCACAAATTCTTTGCTATCACTTAAGTAGATTTAGCATTAAGCTTTCAACAATTTTATGGAAAACAAAATATTTTCAATAAAATTCCATCCATTCATTCAAATTTTGGAACATTTTCAAGAATTTAAACATCTACTCTAAAATAAAGCATAAAAAATACCGAAAATTAAAAGTTTCTCTCGATTATTCTCCATGGATGCCCCAAAGAATCAATTAAAATAGAGCAAACTGCTTTATACTTCACCACAGCTACATATAAAATGGTGCAAGCTTTTAAAGAGAGGGGTTTCGTTTCTGGACACCGAGTAGGTTTTGTATGCACCCTTAAATGGCACAACATACAGTCTTGTTCGACTGAACTAACAAAACCAGCTACAAAAGATATTGAGATAGGTAGCTATCTAATAATCTCCTATATTAATCAATGTCTACGTGCATACAAAGTTTTACATCGGAATGGTTCAGAAAATAGGAAAAAGAACAAAACTTAAAAGTTTATGCTCCTCCAACATCCAAAAATTTTGAACTTAAAATAAAAAAGGGATCCTCTAGCCTTTTATAGAACACAAGGCTCAAAAAGGATAAGACAAATACATGAGAGGAAATCCAAGGGACCAATCTCATTAAGGCACATGGAATGTAGTGACCAATAGGAGAATTGTAATCGAAGTCAATGGAAGTCAACTCCAATTACGCATTGAAACTCTTCGGGTGTTAATCTTTAATCATCACCAGGATGATTCTTTGAATCAAGATAGTGTGTAGGAACTTCCCATACATTCAAAATGAACAAGTGGAATTTTTTCCCCCACACATTGCTTGGCTCCAGTTCTATCACTCTCAGGAATGGGCTTCCTTAGAGGTTGGTGCTCTTTATCCACCACATGTGAAATACCGGGATCCCTAACATTCTTGTGGATTCAAACTCCTCTGCCAATAGTACCCCTGAATAATCGAACCGAAATAAAAATGATTCTATCCATGATTCAAGTTTTCCTGACCATCCATACCCAAAATTTGCATCACAATCTACATCTCCTACAATCACAAATTCCACACATTAAATCCCTTTAAAAGAAAGAAAACATTCGTAACATCTCATGTAAATAAAACCATTATTCAAATGTTCATATAAAAATCACATAATTAACACGCTATTAAGAATATCACAAATCCTCACATATATACCGGATTATCGGAATCATTGGATAAACTTAAAAAATTTAGCATTTTCACTTCACATTACAACCCGGTACTCGATACCTGGTATTCAGCTTTACCCACTTTCTCAGACCTCAGTTATACCAGACTTCTCATACTGGACCCCTTCATACTAGACCGAAGCCTTCCATTCAAAATAACATTACCTTTCACCTTTTCACATGTTTCTGGTACCCGATATCCAGTGCCCGAAACACTTACCTTACGAAGTACTTTTATTATCAACGATTTCTCTTTGCTCTTCACTTACGGTGATCTTTCAATTTGCTAGCTCTTCCCATAAGAGTTATTTTTTTAATTGGGTCCCCAAGTCTTTTCAATCTTGGGGTGTGTTGTGAGACCACACAACAAATTGCAACCAATAAAACTAAATTTAAACCAAACTTGAAATTAAATCACCCATTGTAAATTAAAACTTATACATATTTTAAAACAATAACTTCTACCTTTACCTAGATTTTGACATAAAAAAGTAAAAATCCACCAGAAAAATCCATGTGTGCTCTGATCAATTCCAGTTTTCAAAACTTAGCGAAAAAGAATCAGTTCATTAACATTGAACTACATAATATAGTAATCCTCCAAATCCAACCAAGGATAGAGCCTTGCTATTAATCAAGCGTCCATATCCCCGACAAGGTTATCTCTGTAATTCCCCCAAACATAGCTCTACTGTTGGTTAGGCGTCCATAGCCCTGGTAGAGTTATTTGGATAGCCTAAAGAGTTGATATCTATTTTTTTTTAGATATAGCAATGATAGCTCATTTTTTTTTGATATTTTAGTGATAGCTCTTTTATCAACTTGCAAGCAATGAAGCATTGTTATTAGGTTGGGAATTACAGTGGTAGTGAAGGTTACTTTTTGATTTTTCATTCAATGTAAATCCCTTCATCAATTCACTACTTCCCAAAAACTCATTTAATGATTTCCTATAAGTGTGTGTTTCTAGCTAAATTTTACTAATTTATGCCAAATCCTAGCTAACTGCAGCCCACTATATGTTAGAAAATATGCATAAATTAAAATTTAGCCATAGACAACTTAATCACCAAATTTAAATTTAGAAATATCAGTTACCACCCTTCCAATTAAATTTATGGCAACTACTAAAATTTATGCTAGCAATTTTGATTTGACGGCACTATACCTCATTAATGGATCAAAAAATGTCATGATTACCTTGAAACATGATCACATTATTCTTCATTAAATTCGCACACCTTACTTTGCAAGTATTATCTTCTCAACTTACTCAGGTGATGACGTGTACTACCTTGCCAATTTCATTTTCCTTTGTATTCCACACACATAAGCACCTCCATAATTAATACGACTCTTAAAAAAAATGAAATGACCACTATTAATTTCAAAATCTTCAACTTGTTTGATTCGCAATCTTCGTACTATTCAAATTTGAAGCAATTTATCACCAGATATGTGTAAAGAATTAATTTGATTTAACCTTTAACTTTGAAGATAATTATCCAGCTGCCACCTTGCTTGCGGTTTCCCAAAAAAATATTTTCACTCAAGGCAACTATGTACCACAACTTCCTTATGGATCTCTATAAATTTTGCATTTCTTCTCAAATTCTTCACACCTTTTCTTTCTATCTTTCTGTTTTATTTCTGTAATTTTGCTATGTGCATTTGCATTTTCTTCTTAGCCATGGATACTCCAATTTTCTTAGGTTGTTCTCATCGAAAAAATGTTTTATTAGGGAGCATCACACCACAAAGGCTTGAATTTTTTTTCTTTATTAGTACTTACAGTTTCACTGTACCAAATTTGTGCTTAGTCCTTGGGGAAAAGTATGTTGAATCCAACCGTTACTTTTGCTTCTATTCTAATATAGCTTATGACTTTGTAGCATCACTTCTAGATATTGGGCTACCTGTTGAAGATGTCCGTGTTGTTTCCAACTTAATAGTGAAGCTTGAATTCCTGGAAAATATGGATACCATTTTATCTATTGCACATCGGACCATTGGGATTCCCTCCATGGATGATATTCCTTGGTTCCTGGAATGTAGGGAAGTGGTTCCACTTTGACCTTTTCTTACTGATCTACATATCCAAGACTTTGAAGTTCACCAGAAACTCGCATATATAGGGTATTTGGCCCTGATAGAAGAGGTGTCCCACATCGACTAAATGGCTACTATTGTCTACAAATTTGCTCACTCTTTTTTTTGCTTTTTGATTTTTTGAAACGAGGATTTTTTATGTCTCATGTACATACGTGATATACGCATATATATATATCCCTTTTTTTGGTACATTTTAAAGTGTGTTTTACTATGCATGCTTTTATTATCATGGTTTTCATAGTTCACTCTACAAATGTTTGAATTAACTCTCATGTGTAAGATAGGTTTAAGTAGAATTTTCTAAAGCAAAGGCCATACAAAAGAAAAGAACAAAAACGAAGAAAGAAAAACAAAACCCTACAAAAAAGAAAACTAAGCCTTAACTACCCTAACTCTAACATAACAAAAGATCAACTCTAATAAAGTGATTCATTTCAATTTCTACAATTATTTCTTCTACATTTTTGGTACGAATTACAACAGGTTTGTCTTTAAATTCATTTATCAAAATTTTCAATGTTTTACTGTAACTATGAATTATCTTAATTTTTTTGCATTTAAAGATCATAAATCCAAAAGCGTGCTTACCAATGATTTGGCTCATATGCATGAAAATGAACTCATTAGAGATCGATTGCACACACTTCATTTGATGCAACCATACTCTACCTTCTTCAACCCCGGTCTATTTCCATGAACGGTTGTATCTATTTCTCTGCTTCCTCCTCTTTTGAAAGTCTTCATATCTTTGTCCATGTCTTCACTTTGCATTTTGTTTTTGATTAATGGAAAACAAGTTTTTTAAGGGAACCTAAAACCCTTAACAAAAAAGAAAGTGGCAGCAAAGATAGAACAAGAGGCTGCCCACCCAAGCAACAACAAAAAACAACCAGCTGATTAACCAACCATCAAACAAACATAACCAAAAAATAAAAAATAGCAGGGCTAAAAGGCCACTACAGTAAGTCCTTGAGCACTTTAGCAGCCACAATATCCTTGGCTTCTAGCCTGTCATGCATGTCCATGATTTTTTCAACATCCTGAGTAGGATCCTCCTTACCTTTCTTAGTTTTGCTCTTAGTACGAACACTCAGGCTAGTAGCCATATCAGCCAAATTCACCTCCAAGCCAACACTCTCCTCATGAACCAAGTTAGTATGAGCTCCAAACAACCCCTTCCTAGTCAACTCCATGGCCTTCTAGTTAAGGAAAACCATACCCTTAGTAAAAGCCTCCAACTTCTCCTTGCTTATATTAATGAGCATGTCCAAGTCCCTTCTAAGTTGCTTATTTTGACATTCCAGCACCGGTTCAGGTCATTCTTCAGCAAAGCAAGCTCATCCACCAGACCACCCACATTGGTATTTAGGGATCTAGAAAGCCCAAAAATAGCTTCCTGCTCCTTAAGGCTATAGAGAGTAGAGATGTTGTGTGCACCTAGCTATAGTATCATGCATATTATGAAGATATTGAATTTCTTGAACCAGCCACATAAGCAAATTGAAGGAGATATCAGCCCCTTCTTTGACAAGGCCTGATGCCTAAGAGAAGTCCATTGCACCCCAAAAAAACCCCTGCCCTGATGCGACCCCATCGGGGCTCCTCACACAACACATCCTCAAAATCCATTTTAGCCTTCCCTTTAGAAACAAATTCCCCAACAGAAACATCCAAATTAACCACTGAATTCTCCTTGTCGTCCACAGGGGACCCACCAATACCCAAGTTCTCCCCTTGAATATTTCGAGCCACCTTCTCTTGATTAACATCCTCCACCTTGGCATGGGCCTTCAACTTCTTACCAGTAGAACCACCCTCAAAAACCTTCAACTTACACTTAGCATGCAGAGCTCTAAAGGAAGATGGATTCACATCACCCGTCAAAAGGGTATAGTCTAGGTCAGTATCATAGCCATCTGACCACCCTTCAGAATCAACTTCAAACTCCAAAGCTTCGGAATCTTGAATCTCCTGAATCCTACAATTCCCACTACCTTTCCCCTTTTTTTTGGAAACAGGGGTTCTAATAATGCAATTAGCTTTCAAAAAATCCACAATGAGAAGCATTAAACCTTCATGCACGTAAGGATTCCTAGGATTTCTTTTGAAATTCGAAATACCCTCTTCCAAGGAACTCAACAGATAGAAGGGAAACAAAACCAACTTACCATGACGAAAGTGGTTCAAAAGGACAAAGTGATGTCCATAGAGTGCCGTGAATTTTTCATCAAGCGTAAAGTAGCACATCACAACCACCACAACCTCCCTCCAAATAGGTTTAATCTGCATTCTGTCATAACCACCACAATCCAAATGGACCATCCTAGCCCTTTCCCTGTCACAAAGGAAATTTTGCCTTGAATTTTGAGAAATGTTCTTGTCCCTATAGAATTTTCTCCCAGCCATGGACAAACTCGTAACCTCAACAATAAAATCTTCATTAATAGCAGTATCTCTACCAAACATGCTAGCCACATGGCCATGCCAGGCGTCAACAAACTCCTTAGACACCGAGGGTTTGAAACCCTTCAAATGCTCCAGGTAAGGAGTAACACCATCATTCTGCAAAATTTCCCAAACCCAGGGATTAGCTCTCGTTTCCTCACAAGACAGAGGCTCTGTGTGACACCTATCCCCTCCCATCATTGAGTTACTAGCAGAGCACAACCAGATCACAACTGAAGCACAAGCCAAAAACCCACCCAGAAAGCATGTGAGGCACTTGAAAGTAGACTGAGAGGAGGTAAAAAATAGAGTACTAAGACAACTCGCCACCAAGAGGCAACAATTTCCAATGATCACCCACTATGTGAAAAGTCCCATCAAACTACAAGCTTCATAATAACCACGCAACCCCAAGATCAAGGAGGTGGATAATAATAAAAAAATAATGTATCTCATTAATAATGAGGTTCTTCAAATCAATAGTAAGGACATCACCCTCCCTCCACAAACTAGTCGATGACACCCCAAAATTAACCAACCAATCGACAACAACATTAGCCTCCCTATAGGCATGGGAAATGTAAATTTCTCCAAATTCCTCACATAAAGAAATGGCATCAAATATAAAATTGTTGATAGACCATGAAGGAGGAGACCTTTGTTTAAGGAAACTCACAATATTTAACGAATCACCTTTGATCCATAGTTTAGAGACCCTCAAGTCCCTAGCCATCTTGATGCTATGATAGGCAGTAGCTTCACTTTGCATTTTTTTAGATCAAGATATTTGACTATTTATATTACTATCAGAGGGAAAAAGTAAAAATTTGATATTTCGTATCTTGTATAAAACTAGGAATTTTTTTTTTTATAGCTTGTGAATTTTCAACTTGGAGCAAAATACACATGTTTCCTGCTTGATTTTCTCACTCCTTCTTGTTATCTATGTTTTCCATGTATAGAGGGAATGATGATTCATTGATGTTATTTCCTTGTTTGTGATGAAATATCCCTAAATCTTGACATTCTCGCTTATTTCCCTACAAAATGTTAGAATTTTCTTTATAATAATCGTAGTTTTCTGATTGTTTTAATGTATCTGTTAATTTTTTAATATTTCCAATTTCACTAGGTTAAACGTTTTTCTCGTTAACAATTCCTTTCTTTTAGCAGTTAAAACTTCCTATGTTAACGAAATTACTTTACATGGCCAAACTTACCCTAATTAAAAAAAATCACATTCAAGTTCACCGTGATTAGTCGTATCATGAATTCTACACTCAATGACTCTTTCAAGAGTGAATAAATTCAAAGGATGCAATTTCTGGTTAAAAATTTTCAAAAGTTTTTCAACTTCCATACTAAAAAGCCAGCTTGCATTCAAAAATTATATATTTTTATTTACAAGTTGCTCACAAAACTCAGGGTTAATGTTTCAATGCGTAACTCTCCAATCTAGAAAGGATAAAACCTAAAATATCAAGCATGTCCCTCCTAGCACCAATTCCTATTGACAACAATTTTACTCACAACAAATAGGGCGAATAAATTCTTCACAGACAAGACCACAAAGAGCCTATCCTTCTTGAAAGATATGGAACAAAGACAATCTAAAAGGAAATTCTACATTAATAGGAAAAGATTGGCTTTAGTTCAATCCCAAGTCTTCGATAACCAAGTCATGATTGCACTAGGGTCGCTCTTGGGTACTGATGTGATATTGTTGTTAATCTTAAAGGGACTATGGTTTTGAATTGAATATTTTAGGCATTGGACTTTCAAATGAATCATAAAGGCAAACCTCATGAAATCGAAAGATTTGTTGTAACATTTCATGAACATCACAAATTCTTTGCTATCACTTAAGTAGATTTAACATTAAGCATTCAACAATTTTATGGAAAACAAAAGATTTTCAATAAAATTTCATCCATTCATTCAAATTTTGGAACATTTTCAAGAATTTAAACATCTACTCTAAAATAAAGCATAAAAAATACTGAAAATTAAAAGTTTCTCCTGGTTATTCTCCTTGGATGCCCCAAAGAATCAATTAAAACAGAGCAAACTGCTTTATACTTCACCAGATTGCTTCATAGCTACATATAAAATGGTGCAAGCTTTTAAAGAGAGGGGTTTTGTTTCTAGACACCGAGTAGGTTCTGTATGCACCCTTAAATGGCATAGCATACAATCTTGTTCGGCTGAACTAACAAAACTAGCTACAAAAGATACTAAGATAGGTAGCTATCTAATAATCTCTTATATTAATCAATGTCTACGTGCATACAAATTTTTACGTCGGAATGGTTCAGAAAACAAGAAAAAAGAACAAAACTTAAAAGTTTATGCTCCTCCAACATCCACAAATTTTAAACTTAAAATATAAAAAGGGATCCTCTGGCCTTTTATAGAACAAAAGGCTCAGAAAGGATAAGAAAAATACATGAGAGGAAATCCAAGGGACCAATCTCATCAAGGCACATGGAATGTAGTGACCAATAGGAGAATTGTAATCGAAGTCAATGGAAGTCAACTCTAATTATGCATTGAAACTCTTCGGGTGTTAATCTTTAATCATTGCTAGGATGATTCTTTGAATTAGGATAGTGTGTAGGGACTTCCCATACATTTAGAATGAACAAGTGGAATTTTTTCCCCCACACATCGCTTGGCTCCGATTCCATCACTTTCAAGAATGGGCTTCCTTAGAGGTTGGCGCTTTTTATCCGCCGCATGTGAAATACTGGGATCCCCAACATTCCTGTGGATTCAAACTCCTCTGCCAATAGTACCCTAGAATAATAAAACCAAAATGAAAATGATTCTATCCATGATTCAATTTTTCTTGATCATCCATACTCAAACTTTGTATCACAATCTGCATCTCCTACAATCACAAATTCCACACATTAAATCCCTTTAAAAGAAAGAAAACATTCGTAACATCTCATGTAAATAAAACCATTATTCAAATGTTCATATAAAAATCAGGTAATTAACATGCTTTTAAGCATATGAAAAATCCTCACATATATACCGGATTACAAGAATCATTGGATAAACTTAAAAAATTTAGCATTTTCACTTCAAATTACAACCCGGTATTCAACTTTACCCACTAACTTTTCCCGAACCTCAGTTATATCGGACTTCTTCATACCGAACCCCTTCATACCAGACTGGAGCCTTCCATTCAAACTAACATTATCTTTTTCCTCTTCACATGTTTCCGGTACCCGGTACCCGATGCCTGAAACACTTACCTTACGAAGTACTTTTATTATCAACGATTTCTCTTTGCTCTTCACTTCTGATGATCTTTCAATTTTCTACCTCTTGCCATAAGAGTTATTTTTTTAATTGGGTCCCCAAGTCTTTTTAGTCTTGGGGCATGTTGTGAGACCACACAACAATTACAACTCAAAAAATTAAGAGGTTGATATTAGAAGTAATGATTTTCTACATCATTTTGATATACGATGTCATTAAAATTTTGTTGTGAGAAAGTAATTAGCTCATGTCTTGTATTCTTTATTTCAAATATCTCAAAACCATTTTCTATAGAATGTGAAGCTTCGGGAATTAGTTGAAAGGATTTGCCTCATAGTAGTTGAGAGAAGAGAGTTGAAAGATTTAGAAAAAAGGTTCCTTTATGTATGACAAGAATATTCTTGTCATCATGCATATTATGGAAAATTTTAGAAAATATTTGATTTATGGTAGATTTTTGGTTGAGATACACTACAATGGATTTAATTTCCTCTTGAATTAGCATAAATTGAATGATGAGCAACAAAAAGGGGTAAGGAAAATCCAATTTTATGATTTTGATTTAGAGTGTATGAAAGCTAAAAAAAAATGTTATTGTTGATGCCTTTCTTATTATTCCCACACTTTGTTCTATTAATCATTCTTGGAGATTGGAAGATTTCCAAAATGGTAGAATATAGAAATAATATATTTTTGCTAACATATTTGATGAAATTTTGAAGGATGACAAGTTTGTGTTAGAAAATAAATTCATTTTATAAGGACATAATCTTTCTAGTGATTGAACTAAAGTTGAAGCATTTTTTTTTTAAATCATTTGACATAAGAGAAATAATCTTTAAGAAGGGTCTCAAATTCATAAGGGAATACATCGCCTACCAAAAATGAAGTAGGACATGACTTTCTAGTGAGTTTGTTGCAGCCATTGTTGGCTCATCATCAAGATTGGAAAAGTGTGTTCAAAGATGAAATTGTAAGTATTTATGGGGTATATGATGAAGATCTCATTTATGTTGTGATTTTTGCATATTTCTTTAATATTATCCTCATGGGGATATTTTTTTTAAAGAGATAATCAAATCATGTCAGTTGCACAAGGATGACCTATGCATATTAGAGATAATATATCTTGGAGTGCTCTTTGACAAGAGTTGTCTCACTTGATAGGTACAATATTAATATTACATGGAAAAAATAGTTTGATTCATGGTATTGACATTAATATAATTGAGTATGTGGGTTTGCATATTGTTCTTTAGTAGGAGATACACCATCTATCATGTACATGATCTAATCTTTATGGGCAGTATAGTATTACTTATCACATTGGTATTATAATACTTGAGCATCATGGTTTGCAATTGCTTGAGAACAAGCAATTTGGGGAAGGGTGGATTTGTCATGCACCCTTTAAAATAAATTTAATTTGAATAATTAAAATCCTATTCCTATTTTCTTGGGCTAAGGAAAAATAATAGGAGAAATATTTTATTTAATAATTTAATTATCACAAATTATAGACTTATATTTTCAAGAAGTAATTAATTATTAAATATTTTATTTTATTACTCAAGTGGGGCATGGATTTGGAGATGATTTTTTTGTAATGAACATTTTATGATAGCTATGGTAGGAATCTATGACAAATCTAATGACAAGTTGTGCATGTAGTTGGTAGTTTTAAGTGGTAGGTCATTTTTGGCATGCAAGGTAGAGTGGGAATCTCAAAATATATTTTTTAATTAATATTTTTCACCAAATGAGGTGTTTGTATTTGGGGATATTATAAATATTCAATTATTTTCTTTCAGAAGGACTTTTGATCATATTTTCTTCATAACTTTTTGTATGAGTACTTGTGCTTTAATTATTCCTTCCGTGGATGAAAACCCATTGAAGATAGAGATCATTAGATGAAAACCCACTAATTTCTAAAGGCTATTGAAGTGAGCAACCAAGATCTTCAATCTACAATACAAAATAACATCCATAAGCAATTGAGAGAAGCAACAATGAAAGATGTTGTTCCACCAAACAAGAATTACAATATGATACAATATGATCAATATGTTGAACAATATGCTCAAGATGCAAAATATGCTAGAGATGCCTTGCTTATAAAGGCAAGCTGAGAGATAGGATTAGACAAGATCATGACAAGTGTCTTAATCCTATTACATGAGACAACTAACTCATAACTACATAGGATAATATAAAGTCTAGATAAGACAACTAAGACTTCTAGAAGAAAGCTTATATCCTAAGTAAACTTAGCATGTGAATAAGTCCCTTAAGTCCCTAGTAAATAATTAACTAGGTACAATAATTTATTCACACCAACACCCCCCTTAAGTGCAACTTAGGGAGGAAAAAACTAATGCAAAATGTAAAAGATGGGTTTCGACAACAAGGCTTGATGAGGTACCCATGTACAAAACAAAACTCTCACAAGCGGAGAAATGGAGAAAAACCTTGTGGGAGAAAAATCCTCTCCAAAAGAGAGAAAAAGTTGAAAATAAAACTAAAGAGAAAGGAGGACTCATCAAGACCCCCCTAAGGACAACTTCCTTCACCCCAAGAATTAATGGAAATTGAAGATAACGAGGCGATGCCAAAGGTTAAGTGAAGATGTCTACAACCTGTTGATTTGTACGTAAATACTCCAAGCTAAGAACACCTTCTTGGATGAATTTCTTGATGAAGTGCATGTGGATCTCAATATGCTTAGTATGTTGATGCTCCACTAGGTTGCGAGAGATATCGATGGATCTCTTGTTGTCACACCAAATAACAGTGGGTTGAGTGGAAGGAAATTCAAACTCAATCATCAATTGAAAAAGCCACAAAACCTCTTGACTAGCAAGAACTATACCTCGATACTCAAACTCTTTCAATGATAATGCAATAGCAATCCACTTCTTGCATGACCATGCAATTAGACTAGAACCAATGCAAAATACAAATACAAAAGTAGAATTTTGATCATTGACATCACCAGCCATCCCAATTTGAGCTAGTGCAACCCATAATTTGAGACACTCCTAATGTATAATGAATTCCAAAATGAGTAGTGCCTTGAATATATCTCAAGATATGTTTGGCGGCCTTCTAATTATTCTCATGAGGGTCCTGAGAGAAATGAGAGAAAATTCCAACCACAAAGGAAATATCAGGATGACTATGTGTCAAGTACAAAAGACTGCCAACCAACTATTGATACAAGGTGGGATCAACTGTAGTAGTAGTGCAACTGGTAGAGAGTACAACACCTGACTGAAAAGGAGTGGGGGCAAGCTTGCAATCAAATATACCAAATCTTTGAAATAAATCAAGAGCATACTTCTTCTGGAAAATGAAGATCCCCTTACCAAGGAAGTAATACAAAAGACCAAGGTTGGTCATATCAAACTACTCCATCAATTCTCACTAAGTACTCAGAATCATGGAAGTGGAGCTCCCTATGAGAATCAAATCATCCACATAGAGCACAATAATGACAAGATCCTCTCCATGTCTCTGAGTATAAACTATAGGATCAGAATGGCAACAAGTGTAGTCAGAAGCAAATAAGAAACTATCCATATTCTCATACCAAGCATGAGTGGCTTGTTTGAGACCATACAATGAATGTCGTAGTCTACAAACAACTTAAGAATCCTACACAAAATCTAGTGATTGCTCCATATAAATATCCTATTGCTCCATATAAATCTCCTCATGAATATCCCCATGCAAGAAAGCACTCTTCACATCCATCTGATACACTGACCATCCATGTGATGCAACTACAATGACGACAAGATGAATAGAATCCATCTTGGCAATAGGATCAAAGGTCTCAGAATAGTCAATTCCTTCAACCTAAGAAAACCCCTTTGCAACAAGATGAGCCTTGTACTTGTCAATGGAACCATCATCTACATATTTGGTACAATACATCCACTTGCATCGAACAAACTTTCTTTCCTTAGGAAGAGGGATAAGATCCCAAGTAAGATTCTTCGTCAAAGAAGAATACTCATTAGCCATAACACTATCCCACTCAGGAATACCTAAAGCATTTTGAAAACTTTTGAGAATCATCTGAAATGGCATGACTCAAAAGACTAATTCCTAAAGTCTGAGAATGAGTGTGGCTAGTGTCTATGGGATCACCAACAAGAGGACCAACCTCTCAAGAGTAACACAATCCCATTGTGACCTAGTGGGTGGATTAGGAGGAGGTGGATCAAGACCATCATCAAAATCTTCCTCAAGGAGCAAAACATCCTCAAGTGAAGAAGATTGAGTAGGTTGTGATGAAGAAGTCGAAGGAGGATCTGTTTGTGTGAAAGACTCAGCAATCTGAACATCACGACAAAAATGAACCTCTCGTGTGTCAGGATTGTTACACCCCATGTGTTATTATCTATTTACTATTACCAAGCTTGGTAAATTGCTTTAATATATGTGAATTTGTTGTTATGAAATCTGATGGAAATATGATGAATGAATGTTTGATTCAATTTATGTTTTATAATGATTATGTATATAAAATATATGTGATGCATATGAATGTATTGATTTGTATAACTAATGTTATGGTGAACTAAGTTGAATGTACGGACAGGTTCAAACCTTCGAAAGAGAGGGGAAGTATCACTAAGGAGAAGAACTTGGTCTGGTAACCTTTAATTCAGCCTTATTGAGCATTCACACACTCATGCCCTAGTTGTTCTTAGTTAAGTCAAGTTAGTTCTAATAATGGGTAAGCGATCTTTAGTTTTGATTGTGAATGTTTATATTAATTTGCAATCTTGTTTTATGGATTTTTGGAATGAGGAATGTGATGAAGTCTTGATGTTGAGTTGAATTCCTTCCTTGTGTGTTTATAGTTATATCAATGAGATATATACATAAAATGTAGATATATATGTATATATGTACGTCTCTATGGTAAACTCATACATGTGAGTGAATATGTACGAGTATACATAGGTAGACGTACCTATGCATGCTCATGGATGGAATACCCATATGCATAGAAATATCAATTAGAATATTTGTATATATGTATATATACACGGAGTGTATATATGTCAATCGATGGTTATGAGTATGAGTGTTTTTATAAAGATATTAAAATAATATTATATGTATATATATGTAGAAAGTAATATAGTTACATATATATTAATATATACATTTATATATAATGGTATATATATATGTAATGTTATTCTTTATATATTTATATATGTTGATAATCAATAATTAACTTATTGGTTAAACCTTGTGAAATAAGTATATATTAATATATATATATTATATAATATATAAATGAAATTCATTTGTGATAATTTATAAGCATAATATATATAGTGCTATTCTTAAGTGAAGCGCTTGAATGAATAAGGTGCATATGATAATACATGGCACAACCTTTGGAAACATAGTAGCCAACACATAAAGCAATAATAGACCAAGTCAACCAAAGTTTAGAATGAGTTTAATAACTATTGTGTATACATTTCAATGAGAAGTTAATACAGTTTTAAAATAATAAGGAAGCAATCCACCCACACTATCCTTATGGGGTGCCAACTTATGAATGTGGCGCCAATCTGGAAGTGTATGGAATGCAAAAGAAGTCTGCAAACTATACATAATTCTGATAATAGCCTTGGGACTCGATCAAAAGTAAACTTTCCAATATTATGTGAAGGAATTCGATTTAGGAAACTTGTTATTGAGCTTGATGTTTATTTGAATTAGTAAAAGAGTCTTGTCATCCCTTGTAACAAGTCAACTTAGCCATTTAAATGGAGAGGACTATTATGTGTTGCAAATCTATAAGTTAGTTTGATGAGTTGTTGCATGAGGATAGAAAGGTGGTAGAAATATTGACTTGTCTGTAGCCTTTTGTTGCTCACAATTTTGTAGAAATAGAGGTGCTCATTCTATCAATTTCTACACTTATCAATCTAATTTCCTTGTGTTATTCTACTAAATTTTTTTGTGGTAAGTGAGTTGAGAGTTTTTGAGTTAGAGAGTTGTTTTGTTGTTTTACATTGATTTTACTAAGAGATTTAGTAAGAAGCTAGTAGAGGAATTTGGGTTGTTCTTAGAGGAAGTTGCAAGTGAGCTTGAGCCATTAAGCTAGGAGGGAGGATTAATCAGTTGGGCTTTAAACAAGCATGTTGATTTCTACTCCTTTGTTATTATGTTGGAAAGATTGTTTATTAATTTTCCATGTTGGAAAGATTGTATTTTATGTGTTTTATGATGCTTGCATGTCTTTTGAATGTTCCTTGTTTGTTTCTTGTATTGGGAAACCTTTCTTTTGGGTTTATATATATATATAGATATTTATACTATAATTGGTTTTATATGATTGTATACTATTTATACTATATGTAGTATGACAACACTCTAGGTGTGTAGCATAAGATAGAGTTGTATTGTAATTCTTATAGCAATTCCATTTAGATATAAGTTAATAGGAAGGTTATTCTTGGGGTTAGGATAATCCATGAGAAAGGGGATAACCTTAGAATAAAATACTAATGGTCAATACAAATCAAGCAATTAAATGTGGTGAATATATGACCTCACTTGAAATTACTTGGTGATGAATCTTTGGCCAAAGTAGTGTAGGTAGCCACTGTCTACACTGTTAGTTAACTATGTGATCGAATTTACATTAGGTAATCATACATGAGGTAGTAGACATTATGGTAGCTCTAGATATGTATGACACATCACTATGCTTAGAAAAGGCTATTTGAAGGATGAGGTTACCAAACCAATCTCTTTGTCGAAGGAAGTGCCATCTTACCAAGTTTGGTAGAAGTGTGAGGTACCACAATAAGTCCATGGTTGGCGAAAAAGCACTTGAGTGATGCTTCTCCTCATGCAGTTGGTGGCCCAGATTTGGGAGGACATTCTGGACCATTTGTATTTCTAGTTCATGTAAGCTTGTTGAAGCTATACATGTAATCATTTGTCCATCTATATGGAAATTGTAATTGGGAAATGTTATGTTGAATTTATTTATGTAAAGTTAAATCATATTATATTATTGAAATGATTCTTTGTTTATGCAATGGAAATGTTTGTAAAGGTTATGTTTCAAATGATGCATATATTATTGAATAGAAAATAATTTTTTTATTGCTCATTACATTAGATGCATAAAATTTTTACTTGTGGGTAAAACTTAGTAAAATTACTAGGTAGAACAATGGGCATGTTGCACGTAGTATCAGAGCTACCAGGTTTAGCTCTAGAATCTATGTACTCGCTATGTTTCCAATCCAACATTCTATGAGTCTAATGTTTGGAAATTATTGTGTTGGGATGGTGCATCTCAAGATGACTACGAGAAAGTCAATAATCAATAAATGAGCACTACCTATGGGACAAGAAGGAAAGAGAAGCCCTTGTTTGAACCATTGAGGGAACTAATTATGACAACACCATTTGGTTGAGCGATGCTGAAACTTTCAATCATTCCCTTTCGTGAACCAATCAAGAGAAGAGAAGGATGAAAGAGGTTGCCAACTTCAACTTCTTACCTTCTATCTATCCATCCAAGTCAAACTCTTTGTCACTTTCTAGGGATATACCCTCGGAATGTAGTGTTAGTCTAGTCATGATATTTAGGTATCCTTGAGTTCTTCCCTTAGTGGAAGTTATTGTAATAGCAACAAGTGGGGAATCAAAGGGTTATGTACCTTAAAACTATGTGTTTGAGGATAGATCAGAGGGTTATTATCCTTTTGATGATGTATACGAGCAAAAATTTGAGGGTTATACACCATGAAGTTATGTATCAAAAAGTAAATATGAGGGATACTCTCCCTTAGACTATATAAATAGTCAATCTATGTAAAATTAGGGAAATTTAAATCCTTTTTTATTATAATGAAAATATTATTTTGGCAAAGTTTATGAATGAGTTCTTTAAATAGAATTTCTTATGTGAATGATATATCTTTTTGAATATTGTTAACATTGAGAAAAACCTTCTTAGATCTAATTAAAATGAAACCTTCAGGTATAACTATTCTTGGAAAAATGGTTAGGACAAGAACTAACTTTGGGGAAAGTCAAGATGTAGGTCAAGGCATCGAGAATGCTGAAGTTAAGTTGGACCACATCCTGGCTATCATGGATGAAACTAGAACAAGAATAGGAAACCTCAAACAAAAAGTTATGGGAATGGAAAGGGAGGAGCAAGAAGTCCCAAATAATGAGGAAGAAGTTCCCAACAACGAGGAAGGAGGGGAGAATTCCCATGATCACACTCAATTTAGTGATCATGAGAGTGATAGGTCACAATCATATTTTGAGGGAACCAAAAGGAAGCATTTGGAAAGTGAGTTATCACGTGACATGCAAAAGATCACACCACCAAAATTTGAAGGTAGTACTACTAGAGTTGTGGCAGAAGCATGGCTTACAAAGATGGAGAAGTATTTCAAAATCAGAAATTACTTTGAGGTCACTAAAGCTGTATGGGGAGCATTTCAGTTGGTTGGTGAAGCATCCAACTGGTGGATGAGTAAGAAAATGGAGCTTGGGCTTAGTTCCTTAAGTATCATATGGAGTGAGTTTGAGGAAGTTTTCTGAAAGAGATGGTTGCGCCAACTCTTTTATGACCAAAAGCTCATTGACTTCCAAAACTTGAGGCAAGGTGACTCCTCAATAAATTGAGTATTGGGAGAAGTTCACTCGACTCCTAAAGTACTTACCTATGTATTAGAAGGATGAGTGATTTCATATAAGGAAGTTTATCATGAGTCTAAATGTGAAAATAGGTGGTGAGGTAGACGTGCATGATCCAAATACCATGTATTTGGTGTACAAGAAGGCAATTAAGTAGGAACAAAGGCTTAAGTTTGTCTTAGACTATCAGGAGAGAAAGATATAGAAGCTTGTTTGGATGCAGAATAATCAAGCTCCAAGAAAGCCTAGTGAATGGAAAAGTTTTCAAAAGCAAGGGGATAAGGTACCCCAAAATATTTGGAATGAACCAATGAGAGATCAAAGAGGCAACAACAACAATTTCAAAGGCAATGTTGGTGGAAACGAAAGTAATTCTAGAAGACCTATGAAAAGGAGGGGACCAACGAAGGGATGTTTTACACGTGGTAGGGATCACTATGTGAGTAATTTTCCAAGAAAACTATCTGGGACACAACCATATGCTAACTCTCTTCCACCTTGAAGAGTTGCATTCCAACAAAGGATTCATGCTGTTGTGGATAATCGACAAGCAAAGTATTGTATTGCTCCAATAGAAGTTTTAGGTACTTTGTCTAGAATTCCCATTTTAATTTTAATAAATACTGGTGCCACAAAAAAATTCATTTCTCCTAGAATAGCAAGTCAAATGTATAGAAAATATGGTTACATGGAAATCTCTGGGGTTGTAGAATATGCAAACTAGAAAAGAGTTGAAGTAAGTCAATGTCTATTTGAAGCAAGGATTGAACTTCCAAGTTTCTCAACGGAAGTAAATCTGTACATCACCCCCTTAGGTTATTATGATGTCATCTTAAGGGTGAATTGGTTATAGAAACATAGGGCCAAGGTAGCTTGTCATGCTAAAATAGATGAATGCTTAGATGATCTAGGTAACTGGGTGTCATTGCAAGGAACACCTAGAGAGGTTAAGTTATGACAGATATTCATTGTACAGATGCATAGGGTTGAAAGGTTGTCAACTCTTTGTAGTAAAAATGGAGAAACTTGAGGAATGCAAGGAATTCATTACTCAAGATAATATAGTATATTATGGACCTCAAGACTCCCAAGATGTCAAAGAAGGTGAAGTGTTGGAATCTAGAAAAATGGATATGGAGAAATATCCTATTTTATAGAAGTTTGTGGACATATTTCTAGAAGAATTACCTAGATTACCACCTAAGAGGATATTTGATTTCTCCATCGACATAGTACCATGGTTGGAACCTATATCAAAATTATCTTATAGTATGACCACAACTAAATTAATGGAGTTAAAGGAACAACTAGAAGAGTTCTTGTCTAAAGGATTGATAAGACCCAGTGTCTCACCCTGGGGAGTGCTCGTTATCTTTGTAAAGAAGAAGGATGGTACACTGTGCTTATGTATTGATTATTGATTACTTAATAAAGCAATGATAAAGAATAAGTATCTGTTGCCATGTATCGATGATCTCTTTGATTGGATGCAAGCAACAACAACAACATTTTCAAAGATTGATCTACGTTCTAGATATCACCAACTAAGAATCAAGGGAAAAGATATTTTTAAAATTGCTTTTAGGACTAGATATAGACATTACGAGTTCATAGTCCTACCGTTTGTGCTGATGAATGCACTAGCAATATTCATGAACCTAATGAACATTGTATTTAGAGACCGTTTGGACATGTTTATGTTGTTATTCTTGGATGAAATCTTAATTTACTCCAAGAATGAAGAATAATATCTCAAGCATCTAGAGATTGTTCTCCAGTATTGAGAGAGCATAAGTTATATGGAAAACTCTCAAAGTGTACCTTCTTCCAGAAGGAAGTATAGTGTTTAGGTCATGTCATTTTGGCTAATGGTATTGCAATCGATCCAACAAAGATAAAAAGCAGTGTTAGAGTGGTCGATGCCAAAGAATGTGTCAAAAGTTAGAATTTTTATGGGTTTGGTTGGGTATTACCGTAAGTTTGTCACAAATTTTTCAAGAATAGATTTTACCATCACATCATTACAAAGGAAGGATAATAAGTTTGAGTGCTCTAAGAAGTGTCAAGCAACATTTGACCAACTCAAAGAAAGGTTGACCATGACACCAATACTAAAAGTGCCAAATCCAAATGGTAACTTTGTAGTTATTATAGATGCATTAGGAGAAGGTTTGGGTGGAGCATTTATGTAGGAGGGGAAAGTCATAGCTTATGAGTCAAGGAAGCTGAAGCCCTATGAATAAAATTATGCTTTGCATGATTTAGAGTTAGCAACAATTGTCCATGCATTACAGATGTGGAGACATTATATGTTGGGAAAACCATTTGAATTGAAGATTGATCATCATGGACTAAAGTATTTTTTTACTCAACCTAATCTGAATGCATAACAAAGGAGATGGTGGGAGTTGATATCTGACTATGATTTCAACATTAGTTATATCAAGGGAAAAGAGAATCAGGTTTTTGATGCCTTAAGTCATAGGAGGCATATCTCCTCTATGATATCAATCAAATTTGACTTCAAGATCAAGTGTTGCAAAAATATAAAGGTGACGAGTTCTATGACCAAGTTAAGCAAGCACTCGTAGAAAATCTGCAAGATCAAAGGTACGAGGGATATCACTTTTAACCTAATGGTTTATTGAGATTTAAGGGAACAATTTATGTACCTAACTTTGGGGAATTAAGGAGCATGGTATGGAAAGAAGTTCACAATGCACCATATTCAGGACATCCTGGTGTAACTAAGATGTTAGTAAATGTAAAGCCATTATATTTTTGGAAGGGTATGAAAGGGGATGTAGTGATATTTGCAACAAGTTGTCAAAGTGTCAAAGAGTGAAGGAAAAGCATCATCATCCTGTAGGTCTTTTGTATCCAAATGAAGTTCCAGAAAGCAAGTGACAAGTTATTATTATGGATTTTGTGCAAGGTCTCCCTATGTCAAGGAAAAAACACAATGTCATTCCGGTAGTGGTTGACAAACTTACAAAGGTATCTCACTTCATACCAAGGAATCTAATTGATAAAGCTCCTGTAATAAAATGAAATTTTATTCAAGAGATATTTAGATTGCATGTGATTCCTGAAAAAGATCATTTTTGATGGGGATGCTAGAGTAACACCTAGGTTTTGGAAAACCTTGTTTACTTCGCTTGGGACTCAACTAAACATAAGTTCTGCTTATCATCCAGAAACAGATGGGAAAACTGAAAGGGTGAACCAAGTATTTGAAGACCTACTAAGGATGTATTGCATGGATCAACAATACAAGTGGGATGATTACCTACCTTTGGTAGTGTTTACATATAATAAATCCTATCATTCTATAATCAAGATGGCTCTGTTTGAAGCATTATATGGCAGGAAGTGTCAAAATCCTATAAGCTAGGAGAAGTTAGAAGATAGGATAAACCTTGGGCCAGAGGTGTTATTAGAAATGGAAAAACAAGTTGGAATTATTAAGTAGAGGTTAGCAAAAGCTAATGATAGGTAGAAAAGTTATGCTAATTCAAAATAGGTACCTAGGAATTTTGTAGTATGGGATAGGGTTTTGTTGCGAGTTAAACCTCAAAAGAGTTCTATCAAGTTTGGAAAGTAATCCAAAATAGCTCCACGCTACATTGGACCTTTTGAGGTTCTTGAGGAAATCAACCCTGTCACATATAGAATTTCCTTGCCACTAGATCTTTCTAGGATGCATAACATCTTTCATGTCTCATATCTTAAGAAGTATATACCAAGTGATAACCATGTTATTGATTGGAATTCTTTACAGGTGTAGGTTTTAGGAGTGGTAACGATTGATCCTCTGAAGGTGCTCAGAACACGTAAGCTCCACTTGCATAGTAGAGAGGTTTTACAAGACAAGGTCTAGTGGGATTAGTATGCAAAAGATTTTGCCACATGGGAAGACTATGCTGAAATGAAGAAAAAGTTTCCATAAGTTTTGCTAGATTTTAAAAATTCTCAAAAACAATGATTATTTGTGATGTTTTAAAAAATGTTATGATCATATTTGATACTTAAAAATCATTGGGGATGATGATTCACAAGGGAGGGAATATGTTACACCCCGTGTGTTATTATCTATTTACTATTACCTAGTTTGGTAAATTGCTTTAAAATATGTGAATATGTTTTTTATGTTCAATCTGATGGAAATATGATGAATGAATGTTTGATTAAATTTAATGTTTTATAATGATCATGTATATAAAATATATGTGATGCATATGAATGTATTGATTTGGATAACTACTGTTATGGTGAAATAAGCTAAATGTGGGAATAGGTTTAAACCTTTGGAAGAGAGGGGAAGTATCACTCAAGAGAAGAACTTGGTCTCATAACCTTAATTTGGCCTTACTGAGCATTTAAACACCCTTTACAACTTTTGAAACAAAATGCTACTCAAGAGAAACTAAACTTAAAACACCAACAACAACCCAAAACTCAAAACATCAGGAGATACAAAATGTTTCTCAAAGGGTAAAACACTAAACTACCAACAACAACCAACAACAAAAAAACAAAAATACAATAGGAAATAAACAGAGACCAAACAGTAGAAAAACAAACAAAAAACAAAAAAATAGGACACTACTTCATATTGCTTAAGGTGCTGGCCACCTCAAGTTGTTGATTCCTATGCAACCCAATCATGTCAAGCAATTCTTTTTTCTCAGCTTTGAAGGATTTCTTCCAATCAACCAACCCTCTAACAGTAGGGCCTTTGCCATCATCCTTCACACCTTTTTTACCTTTACCTTTGGCCAAATGCTCCTTCTCCATTACTCAAAAAATATAACTAGTCCTCTCTAAGCTCACTAATCTTACGAAATAGGACCTCCAAAGAATTTGCACTATTCTTTACTAAAGTATGACAGGCCTAGAGAAGCTTCTTTATATCCACATTAGTATCCAATACCTTGGTTTCTAACCCAGCCAAGTGTTGCTCATAGAGGGACTTGAAGTCAGTGAATGAACCCTCAAGATCAAAAATTTTGTCAATCAAAATATCTGAGGCCGAGCCCTTCGAAATATTCTTCAGATTCTCCTTCAGACCCTTAATTTTGATGTTGACCCTGTTAAATTCCTAGAGAGTCCATTTTTCTAATTTGAAAGTACCAGTAGCCCCTGCCCTTGCAGTGTCAAGAAGCTCAAACATAGAGGTGGAGTCATCATTAAGATAGGAGAAGTCTTATGACAGGGGGTTAACTTTTAGAGGTTCCAACTTCACATGCTTTTGCTCAACATCCTCCTCGTCCTGAACATTTTTCTCACCCTCAATTTCCACATTAGGAGAGTTATGAATTGAGGAATCAACAATTTCTACCGCCTTCTCTTCTAGAGCCTTCTCCTTGTAGAGCTCTGTGGTGACCTTGACTGTATCCTTTGAGGCCTGGCTTTTCATGGAAATGTACTTAGAAGCCCTCCTGGGCATATCCTTGGCCTTCGTTGTCAAAAAATTCTCTTGAAACCCCTTCTCCTTACCACCAGCCTCATTATCACCTTGACCAATGTCTAAAGCATCGTCCATAGGCGTGGAATCCCCAGAGCCCACTTCTGTATACTCACCATCAGATTGGGACTTTGAATCTTGCATCATAAGATGCTTAGCTACTCGTTTATCTTTAGAAAAACCCTTCTTCCTCTTTTTCGAGAAGGTAGCCATAGGGGATGGGGTCTCTTCCTCACCATCTTCATTCCACTCTTGATTGTGAATGTTTATATTGCTTTGCAATCTTATTTTATGAATGTTTGGAATGAGGAATGTAATGAAGTCTTGATGGTGAGTTGAAGTCCTTCCTTGTGTGTTTATAGTTATATTGATGAGATATATGCATAAAATGTATATATATGTATATATGTACGTGCCTATGGTAAACTCATACATGTGAGTGAATGCATACATGAGTATATGTAGGTAGACGTACCTAGGCATGCTCATGGACAGATTACCCATATGAATGGAAATATCGATTGGACTAAAGTGACATATATATATATATGTATGTATATATACACTCCGTGTATATATGTCAATCGGTGGTTATGAGTATGAGTGTTTTTATAAAGATATTGAAATAATATTATATATATGTATATATACATATTAATATATATGTAAAAAGTAATATAGTTACATATATATTAATATATACTGTTATCACCTGAAATTGCACCCTCGTTGAACCTAGTGTCCAACACTCCAGTGTAACATGGGAAGACCTCTAAAGCTATGGGTCACTTGTAAACAGAGGTCAACCTTTGGAGAAGGTCGGCTTCCTTTGGTATGACCTAAACTGATGATTATGTAAAGGGAAAGGGAGAAGGAGTACATAAATTGAAACTAAACTAAGGTGATACACCGAACTGACAGGAACAATGAGATACTCGATTTACACTTGAATACTGACTGACATCCATGGGACTGCACAACAAGATCCTTTAGATCACACATACAAACAGGTTCGACATGCACATGCCCTCAAGAAGGAAAGGCCTAGGCTACTGGTTTCCTTGTTTAGCAGGCAAACATCCAGCAAAGGTCACTAGAAATGTTACCCAATTTTCACCTATGGGCTCAATCAGGCAGGGTAACCTATGCTTAATAGAGGTTCTCCAAGACCATGGAGGAACACTTGCATTAGGGTCCTATTTTCTAAGATGTTTGCTTCTGGTGCAGATGCAGGGGAAAATGATGTGTTTTACATTTAGCACGTGGATTAAATGTGGCTCCCAAGAGGGTTGAGCCCAGCGTGCATGCCTTCAGTTTGGGGGTGGGTTTTCATTTGTTTATCCTTGTCTTTCCCTCTTTCCTTTTTTGCTTCCTTCTTGTCTTTCCTTTGTTTCTGCCGGGGGTGAAACCGGGTCGGGATCCGAACTTGGAACTTTTCCAAAAGTTCTGGGTCCTGTTTTTGATCCAATTCTGACCCTAGTTCCGCCTTTCCTTTCTTTTGTCGGGCCCCTTCTTTGTTTCTGTCAGAGGCAGAGTCGGACCAAAACCAAACTTGGAACTTTTCCAAAAGTTCCAGTTTCCGTTTTCGTTCTAGTTCCGATTCCGGTTCTGCGCTTGTGTGTGTCCCTTTCTCTTCTTTGACCTCATGTTTGACCGTGGGGTAGTTTTTCCCTTTCTTCCTTATCCTTCTTTCCTCTCTTCCTTGCCTTTGTCGGAGGCGGGTTCGGAACAAAATCCGAACCTGAAACTTGAAGAAAGTTTCAGGTCCGGATTTAGTTCCGGTTCCGATTCCTACCCCGGTCCCGCTCTTTCTTCTTTCCTTTTCTTCATGGCTTGGGGTCGAGGGTTGTCTCTTCCTCCTTGGTTCCCCCTTATGTTTTTCTTTTCTTCCTTCGTGTCTCAGATGTTGCCAGGGGCAGGATTAGAATGAAATTCAAACCTGAAACTTGAAGAAAGTTTCAGGTCCAGATTTAGTTCAGGTTCCGGTTCCGCTGCTTCTTTGTTGTTGCCCCCGTCCTGGCCCCGATCCCGATTCCGCCGGTATTCATCGATTTTGCTTCCACCCCCTTTCTTCCCCAGTCCTGGTTCTGAATCCGTCTTGGACCTGCCCCGCCAGTTATAAGGGTCTTAGCGATGTGAGAAAGTCACACCGACTACTTGCATTCAGGGTAAGTAAGGGAAGTCTACGAAAGGTCTCGACGACCCAAAAAGTCTCAGTGAAAACAAAAGATTTGAAGCTTGGGAAGAATGAAGAGTTCGGCATAGGTCTTGATGACCAACTAAAATCACACTGACTGGACACTTCGGGGTAAGTGAAGGAACTCGCTAAGAGGTCTTAGCAAGAATGGAATGTCTCAACGACGTGAAGGAGATCACCGAGAGAAGAGCAGTTCGCCATAATGTCTAACCGACGGGCCAATGTCTCACCGAAGGAAATCTGGAACTCGGTAGAATGAAACGCTTTTTAGGCGACATCAATATGGTCTATTGGGCTCAATAGGACTCTCAACGACAACTCCATGCTATGCCGACAGTTGTGGGAAGATCCAATCGCGTCGGGGAGACACGATCAATGTCTCACCGACATGCGATTCTACAGGAGAGGTTTTTGACCGCCTAGAAATCTACGTGGAGTGAGTTCGACCAATCTGAAGGAGCCAAATATGAACCTTTGACATTTGACTGTTTGATTTCCCCTATGAATAAGATCAACAAAGTAGGCACAACGTGGATCAGCCATGAGCTCACAAGCATTCAAAGCAACCTGACTGAGGAGGTTCGAGAGGACATAGAGACAGAAGAATTAATGCAGTAGAAGATCTGAAGGCTTCCCCAAGGGCGATCTTTTCATACCGACATGAACAATGGGACACGCCAGGCACAACATTAACTACATGAAAAGATCTAAGGGAAGATCTTTCGGCCGATTGATATTTTTGTGAAAAACCCTAGGGCGATCACCGACTCTCTTTTGTATATAAGGCATTTTTTGCCTCTTTGTAAGCAGTTCTCCTGGATGCTTTTCTAAAGTCTATGAATTTTGTAGTCCTCTCTCGGATTAGCAGAATTCTGTAACTCAATTCAGAGCATGATATATAAAACTTACCTTGGATACCATTGATGGTTCATTTCTTGCCTTCTAGTTCTTGTGAGGTATTGTGCATTTTTAAGTGATTCATCAAGCTATTTCATGAAATTTTTCTCTTTCCTTATAGCTTTTGTTTCATGTCGTGCCTTTCTTTGCAGAAGTAGTATCATGTAGGTTACAAACTGTGTTTACTTAATTGTGCACATGAGCTTTCAATTTGTGAGAATCTGCTTTTCCTTCTTGAGGGCATGTGCATGTCGAACCTGTTTGTATGCGTGATCTAAAGGATCTTGTTATGTAGTCCCATGGCTGTCAGTCAGTATCCAAGTGTAAATCGAGTATCTCATTGTTCCTGTCAGTTCGGTGTATCACCTTAGTTTAGTTTCAATTTATGTACTCCTTCTCCCTTTCCCTTTACAGAATCATTAGTTTAGGTGATACCAAAGGAAGCCGACCTTCTCTGGAGGTTGACCTCTGTTTACAAGTGACCCATAGCTTTAGAGGTCTTCCCATGTTACATTGGAGTGTTGGACACTAGGTTCAACGAGGGTGCAATTTCAGGTGATAACATATACATTTATATATAATGGTATATATATATGTAATGATATTCTTTATATATTTATATATGTTGATAATCAATAATTAATGTATTGGTTAAACCTTGTGAAATAAGTATATATATATATATATATATATATATATATATATATATATATATATATATATATATATATATATATATATATATATATATATATATTTATATATATGTATGTATATATATATATATCATGAAGGATATATATATATATAAATAAAAGTCATTTGTGATAATTTCTAAGCATAATATATATAGCGCTATTCTTAAGTGAAGTGCTTGAATGAATAAGGCGCATATGATAATACATGGCGTAGCCTTTGTAAACATAGTAGCCAACACATAAAGCAATAATAGACCAAGTCAACCAAAGTTTAGAAGCACATATGAGTTTAATAACTGATGTGTATATGTTTCAATGAGAAGTTAATACAATTTTAAAACAATAAGGAAGCAACCCACCTGTGCTATCTTTATGGGGTGCCAACTTATGAATGTGGTGCCAATTTGGAAGTGTATGGAATGCAAAAGAAGTCTGCAAACTGTAGCATAATTTTGATAATTTCCTTGTGACTTATTCAAAAGTAAACTTGGCAATATTATGTGAAGGAATTCAATTGAGGAAACTTGTTATTGACCTTGCTATTCATTTGAATAAGTAAAAGAGTCTTCTTGTCCCTTGTAACAATTCGACTCAACCATTTAAATGGAGAGGACTATTATGTGTTGCAAACCTATAAGTTAGTTTGATGAGTTGTCGTATGAGGATAGAAAGGTGGCAAAAATATTAACTTGGTTGTAGCCTTTGGTTGCTTGCAATTTAGTATAAATAGAGGTGCTCATTCTATCAATTTCTACACTTATCAATCTAATTTCCTTGTGTTATTCTACTACAATTTTTGTGCTAAGTGAGTTGAGAGTTTGTGAGATAGAGAGTTGTTTTATTGTTTTACATTGGTTTTGTTGAGATATTTAGTAATAAGCTAGTAGAGGAATTTAGGTTGTTCTTAGAGGAAGTTGCAAGTGAGCTTAAGCCATTAAGATAGGAGGGAAGATTAATCAATTAGAGCTTTAAATAGGCATGTTTATTTCTACTCCTTTGTTATTATGTTGGAAAGATTGTCTTTTATGTGTGCTATCATGCTTGCATGTCTTTTGAATGTTCCTTGATTATTTCTTGTATTGGGAAACCTTTTTTTTGGGTTTATACATATATAGATATTTATACTATAATGGGTTTTATACAAATGTATACTATTTATACTATACGTAGTATGACAACACTCTAGGTGCACAACATAAGATAGAGTTGTATTGTGATTCTTATAGCAATCTCAAATTTAGATATAAGTTAATAGGAAGATTATTTCTAGGGTTAGGATAATCCATGAAAAAGGGAATAGCCTTAGAATAAAATACTAATGGTCAATACAAATCGAGCAATTAAATATAGAGAATAAATGACCTCACTTGAAGTTATTGGGTGATGAATCTTTGACCAAAGTAGTGTGGGTAGCCACTGTCTACAATGTTAGTTCATTGTGTGATCCAATTTATATTCTAGGTTGAGGTAATCATACATGAGGTAGTAGACATTATGATAGCTCTAGATATGTAGGACACATCACTATGCTCAGAAAAGGCTATTTGAAGGATGACGTTACCAAACCAATCTCTTCATTGAAGGGAGGGCCATCTTACCAAGTTTGGTAGGTGTGCGGGGGACCACAGTAAGTCCATAGTTAGCAGAAAATTTCTTGAGTGATGCTTCTCCTCATGCAGTTGGCGACCAAAATTTAGGAAAAGGAAATTCTAGACCATTTGTGTTTCTATTTAATGTAAGCTTGTTGAAGCTATGTATGTAATCATGTGTCCATCTATATGGAAATTGTAATTGGGAAATGCTATCTTGAATATATTTATGTAAAGTTAAATTTTATTTATATTATTGAAATGATTATTTGTTTATGCAATGAAAATGTTTGGAAAGGTTATGTTTCAAATGGTATATATATTATTGAATAGAAAATAAATTTTTTATTGCTCATTAAATTAGATGCATGGAAAATTTACTTGTGGGTAAAACTTAGTAAAAATACTAGGTAGAACAATGGGCATGTGACAAGGATCAAAAAATTTGTATTCCTTCACATCCTCACAATAGCCAATAAAAATGAACCACTGACTCTTCTTCTCCATTGATTTACGCTGACCATCCGAAATGAATTCCCAAGCCTCACTATCGAATACTCTAAAGAAGGATACATTGGGCTTGTGATGAGACCAAGCCTTCTTAGGAGACATATTTTGCACTACCTTGCGAGGCATACGATTTTGAATATAATTGGCACAATTATAGCTTCGACCCAAAATGTTGGAGCCATGGACCGATAATGAATCATATAATTGGTCATCTCCAATAGAGTCCTATTCTTTCTCTCTGCCACACCATTATGTTGAGGAGTGTAAGGAACTGTGTGTTGATGAAGAATACCATGCTCACTACAAAATTTTTGAAATGCTTGATTGACATACTCCCCCCCAATTATCTGTATGTATCCATCAAAGAGAAAAACTTGAATGCTTCTTCAAAAATGTTTTGAAGGTTTTGAAGATGCTAAGAACCTCACTCTTACCAAGAAGATACATTCATCATCAATGAAGGTAAGCACATACTTAGCCCCTAAAAAAGAAGTTGGTAATGACATGAGATCACTATGGACCAACTCAAGGGGTGTGGTTGCACTTGTAGCTTGACCATTAGGAAAATGATCTTGATGTTTCTCGCCAAGAATACAACATGGACAAACACCATCTATGCAAGAGATCTCAGGAAGACCAACCACTAAACTATGTGTGTGCATCTGTTGAAGATATCTATATTTCATGTGCCCAAATCTTTCATGCCAAAGCTTTCTCATTGAATCAACATGAACAGTAAAACATGAACCTGTTGAAGACTCAAAGCCATCAAACTAATACAAATGGTTCTCATGATCAACTATCCCTGTAGCAACAATCTACTCAAGATCCTAAAACTATCTAATAGTCACATTTTGTGGAGTAAACTCAACTGACTTTTCATCTCTAGAATTTCAAATCTAGTATATAGAAATTAGATTCATTGAAATATCATGAACAAGAACATCCTCAATACATCCATCTAGCATCTGAATGGAGCCTGTTCCCAAAATTGAAATCTGCAAAGAGTTCCCAACTACAATTTGAGAAGTAGAAGTATGAGCAAATGAATCAAGGTCATGTGAATTAGTCATGTGATATGAAGCACCCAAATCAAGAGTCCAACTATCTATAGATGTATGCAAGGCACACGCCCAAAGAGCTTGCCCTTTTCCCATGGAAGAAGACTTAGGCACTGAAATATTATGTTTCCTCATAGCTTCCTCTAATGCCTCTAGTCTCTTGAAAAAATGAGACTCATCATGCCCAATTTTTCCATAAAAAGAAAAAGGATCTCCTTTCTTTTTCTTGGACTTGGAAGAAGATTCTCTAGAGGTAGAAGAAGAAGGAGGTGGAGTGGAATTTTGATTGTTCTTATGCTTCTTTTTGGAGGGAGACTCACTACTTGAATATGATTATGTCTTGGGATTCTTCTTATTCTTTCCTTTACCCTTAGAAGATTGATCCATTAGAGTCTGATTCTTAGAACTAGGTAGTGCATCCAACTGAACCAACTTGGCCTGCTCCCTAGTAAGACACCCACAAAACAACTCAAAGAAGGTATTTTATAATGTTTCCCCATGGAATCCATAGTAGAATATAAATTGGAAGAGAACAATTGATAAGGACCTCTTAACTTAGACAAAATCAAGAAGATACATTCATCATCAGATTTATCATGCCCACACCCTTTTAATTGTGATGAAACCAATTTGAATTGTGCAAGAAAATCTTAAATAGAAGGAAATTCATTTGGAGAGACTGATTGTAGATCCGCTTGAAGCTGCAAGATTTTGAACTGATTGACTTTACCATATAATTCTTTAAGTTTTTCCCAAACATTCTCCAATGTTTTACACTCTGCAATATGAAACAAAAAGTTATCAGATACATGTGTAGAGGAGGGGGACCAACCACTCAATGACTCCAAGTCACAGAGAGTCGAGAGTTGAAGGCTGCCCTAACCTACCTCAAGTTAGACAAATTTTTGATGCTAGGGATAGAGAATGAAGAGCACTCTCAGTGCTTCTGTCACTCTACTAACCCGAGAGTTTTAACAAGGCTAAACAAATAGGTTTTTGGAGTCCTAGCCGTACTCTGTCAACTCTCTGCTAGAGGACAATAACATAGAAAAGGGACAACAATGTGGCATGTTGGTGTCTCATAGATGCAATATTGTCCATACGGTCAAATAATGAAAAAGTACAAATAGGGACTACAAAAATCCTACTGACAGTCTAGCGGTTGAGGTTTAAAGTGATGACTAAAACAATAAATGATAGAATAATTAAAATAACGAGAGAGATGCTATAGGAAATGACAAGGACAAAGATGGAAAATATTTAACTCATGAAAAGTCTAGTTCTCCCACAAGCTCCACACAAACAAGTACCTACACACAACTGAGAAGGGAAAAATGTTAGGGTTGTTTCGGGGCTTGCCATAATCAAACCCCCGTTTTGGTGTTCCCACCTCCACAGACAGCTAGATAGATAGAAAAAAAGAAATGCGATAAAGAAAGATTGTTGGATAGGAAGATATCGAACACTACAAGAAACACTATGCTACTCAAATCCAACAACATCATAATAGTAAACAAATAATACCATCCTTGATCAAAGGCACTCAAGGCCAATGAGAGAGGAATGGAAGTCTACAATCGTGAAAAAATCAATGTGATTGTAGCAATGCTGAGGGGAGTCTCGCAAGACACTGAGTTGCAGCTTTTGTGGTAGATTTGAAGAATGTTGTGATGTTGGAGTAGTGAAGCCAATAGTGCAACAAGTAGCTAGAATGTATGTGAGGATTTGAGAATTGCCTTCAAGAATGTTCCAAGTGTGTAGAGACATGATTGAGGATGAAGAATAGCCATTTCAAGATGAGTTTGAGAGGGAAAGAGTCATTCAAAGGTCGGTAGAAGGGTGTAGATGAGTTACACTTTGGCCCCAATGGCAAACGTAACACCTCTACATATTCTAGAGGCAAGAATCTTGTTAGGATGGTAGCGTGCCTTGTAGATATTTGCATGTCATGCACATGTCCCCGACATAAATTACCCCACCAACACTAAAAACAAGTGCCAAGTGGATGGAGTACGGATGGGTGAAGTGGATTTACATGGTCAGATTTGATTTTTTTAAGGTGAAGGATATAAAAGGGGAATTTGCAAGGGGGTACAAATTCACTCATATACATTTTTCCCCACTTTAGTGAACATGAGTGTCAATGAGTGTTCAGTAAAGTAGGTCGAAAGAGTTTAAGAATGTATACCTGAACCTTCAAGGAAGTACACCAAAATCTAATCCACCTGAAAGCACAAGAGAGAAGTTAGCTACATAGGTACCCTCTCCTGAGGAGGATTGAACAAAGTGCACTGTAGATTCGTAGACCCACAAACGGTGAACAAAGGGCTTTGTAGGTCCTCAAAGATACAAAGTTGAACAAAGTGCATCAAAGGCCTACAAACCAATTATGGAAAAATCCTGTAGGATGTAAGCGCTTCACAAGTCCTCAGGCTTGCAAAGAAGGAACCCCTTAGGTACTCTCTCTTAAGGGAAGCCCGATGTGAGGGACTCTGTAGAGTCTAATTGGAAAGCAACTTCATAGGCACACCTGCAAAGCAACATGTTGATTTGTAGATAAAACATGTTAGATATAAAAAAGAAGACACACAGGAAGAAAAGTAGATAGTCACATAGACAGTCAAAAATTGAAGAACTTTCAAAGGGGGTTCCACAAGAACCCTTCAAAAGAAAGGGGGTCCACTCAAGGGATGCTATGTTTTAAAGTACAGTAGTATCTTTCACAAATCAATTCAACATAAATGAATCCTTTTGAAAGATTTTACTTCATTAAGGAATTCGAAAGGAAGAATGCCCCCTCATGAGGGGAAGGTTAGAACTTTACTTGCAGGGAAAGGTGCTCCCTCCTCGGGGGAAAGTTTTTCAAACTCTTTCTTTACGAACCCATGATGAAGGAAAAGTATTCCACTAGGGGTCCTTGTCGAGGAATGTGATTCTTAAAGAATATTTAAAAATATTTCAAGAAAATATTTGTTGGCCAACGAAATCATTTTGTGAAAATCAAAGTGATATGATAGCCCCCCCTTAGGATGGTGCGTGCAAAGCATAAAGGTGCATGGCATACTAAGGAGAGAAAAGAAAGAATAAAAGTGATTTTGTGGCCCACAGAACATGAAGAGATGTAACTGTGGTAATGTTGTCACACACACGAGGGACAACACATGAGCACCACAACATCACAAATCAAGTAAAGAAGAGAGAAAGATAAAAAGAAAAAGATAAACAATGACATGAAACAAGAGACAATGGGATTTGATATTTCGGGATTAGAGCTACTCATAAATATAAATAAATAGATGTAATAATATATGTGAATTGTCATCAATCCCGTACTATATTAGACCATGTGAAGAAGGGCACGTGAAAGCAAAATGAAAAATAAAAAAATTGGGTCAATATGGAAGGGAGGCGTAAATGCTCCCAACACTTTGCATCATGCCCAATTGTCAAAAATCAATACATGACAAAGAGAAGAATGATATGACAAATAGAGGAAGTTTTATGCCATAAAAACACTCCTGTATCTGAGCACCTATGAGAATGACAAGGGTCATCCAAGAACATATAAAACAAGCACAGGGGAACACAATACACACACACACACACACACACACACTAATCTATAGATAAAGAAGAGGCGACCCCTAGTCATCATCAAGCAATAGGTTGTCATTATCCCAATCTAGATCATTATAAGGGGAGGGTGGACGAGCCTTTAAGGGAAGAATATCGAGGGGGAAACCCTTCGAACCTCCTACAATAAGAGCCAAGGAAGAAGGACCCTCAAGGTATTCTCCACTCGGTTCTTGTGAGGTGAATGTCAACAATCTTACAAAGATCACTAATAGGGCTGAGACCTTGTCCATAGAGTTGAACATTCACTTTACAAGAGTGTCATGTGTCAACTCAGTGGGTGATGGAGGTGGCGCTTGAGGTCCACTTCTAGGCTCACCGAAAGACTTGGAAGTAATGATGAACTCTGGGGATGTCAAGGCTTCCTCCATCACTAAAATGACACAAGCCAACACAAAAACACCCTTTGAAGAAGGTGAACCCTTCTTCTGATCCCCATTGCAAGTGGGGTCATCCTCCATATTTTAGTTCATTGAAGGATGTGCAATCCCCATGGATGAAGCAGAGGGTGCAGAGGAAGAGAATAAAACCGCGGTGGACACCACCGAGGTATTTGACATGTCCACAAATTTGGAGAAGGGTGGGATGTTTGAAAGGGACATGAGAAGGGGAGGCTCAACCGAAGGAGCAATGAATACCTGCACCCTCTTCGGGTAATGATTTTCCACACTTGCATGGGGAGTTGGGAGAAATATTGAGGCTAAGGGAACTGAAGCAAACAAAGCACAAATGAAGAACACAGTAGAAGGCGGTTTCTACAACTCTATGAGCTAGAGGTTGCAACCTGATAAAGGAAAAAATACTCTTGTTCAACCATCAAAGTATCCATCACAACTATTTTTGGTAGAGGGAGGGACTCCTGGACGAGAGCAAGAGGAAGAGATGAAGAGGATGATGGAACAACAATGGGGGAAGTAGGATCAAGTGCCTTGGAAACTGACCTCTTCCCATTCACTACCTTATAGGTAGGAGCAGTAGGAGGTCACTGAGGTCGAGACATAGACGACACTCCATGGGGACCCTTCCCCTTACCATACAAAATAGTTTGAGGCACTATGGGTAAGACAGGAAGTTTGAATGTTGAAAACTTGGGATTTTTCCAAGCGGGCACCATCAGAATCCCCAACAAACATATAGGAGTGGAAGTCAATGGTGCCATAGCAGGGCGAGAGGAAGTCGTAGAGGAAGAGCCCTGGGCGCAGGAAAGCTTCCGCTTCCCCTTTTGAGAAGAGAGGCAACTTGTTGCTGCACCATAGGGTGAGTCATTTTCAGCTACACCTTGCACTCGATCTTATACTTAACATAATTCTGATAAATTAGGTCCATTATGGGAGGAAGCAGACCAATTGGGGTGAGCCAAAAATGATCCAAGGAATAACTCTCATGGGATACCAATGGCTGGTACCCAGTGTCATGCACAACATGCACGACACCTTCGTAAGAGAATTTTAGACATATATGAATAACAGAAGCAATTCCATTCATGGAAGCAAGCCAAGGAATGCCTAACTTCACCTTGAATAGATCGGATTTTGGAATGACATTGAAAGTGGTATCAATAGGCCTAGGTCCCACTAGGACGAAAAGAGTTATGGAGCCATATGGAATAAGAGAGAGGCCATCATGCATACATATAGTAGTTTTTATCTTCTCATATTCCTCCCTCTGTAATGAATTTATCCATAATGTCTCCTCTGTAATAACATTCACTCTACTTGCGGGGTCGACTGGGACTCCTGTCACAACACTTCCATTGAGATGAGAAAGAATATATTGGGGAGAGTGTTTATTATTCAAAGGAAAATCTTGCGAGGTGAAAGTGATATCTAGCAAGCCAGTCGTAGGTTGGGGGGAACACTAGGAGTGAATGGGACCACATTTATGTATGTCGAGGCCTTGGGAGAAGAGTTAGAGGGATCAATGATTAAGTTCACAAAATGAGATGGAAATGGGTCTGTATAAATCTGCAATTCACTATTTTCCTTAGCCATTGACTTATTCATGTTTTGCTTCTTGTCATCAAGACAAATGATACCTTCATCGATGTGATCCTGTATCTCATGATGCAGGCGCATGCAATGCTCAGTATCATGCCTATGGACACAATGGTATTGGCAGAATATGTTTCCATCATACCAATCAGGGTAAGGCTCCCTCAAAGGTTGAGGGTCTTCTAATGTTATAATCTTATCTTTCAATAAATTTTACAAAATAGAAGAATAGGATTCAGATAGTTTAGTAAATTTTTTGTTGTGTCTGAGGCTTTGATCATTAGTTGTAGCAACTACATTTGCTGCAGACTTTCCCTTCCCTAAAATTAATACTATAGATCTTCATTCAGAACAGGAGATTTAAATAGTTTAGTAAATTTTCTATTGTGTTTGAGACTTTGATTGTTAGTTGCAACAACTACATTTGCAACATACTTTCCCTTCCTTGAAATTGATACTATAGATCTTCTTGTCATTGTCCCAATTCCTCCAAAAAATATTGTAACCAAATCATCTCCTTGCTAGCTTCTATAGCAGCAACATATTCAGCTTCAGTGGTTGAAATCACAACCTTTTGCAGCCTTAAAATCCAATTGACTGCAGTACCTCCTACAGCAAAAGCATACCCTATAGTACTCCTCCTACTATCGATATCACCTGCCAGATTAGAGTCAACATATCCTTTTAAATAAAAATTTGTTCCTCCAAAACATAGTTTCTTTGAAGTAGTACCTGTCAAATATTAGAGAACCCAGTTTACCACATTCTAATGTTCCATTCCCGAATTTCTCATATACCTGCTTACAACTCCCACTTCATGTGCAATATCTGGCCTTGTGCATACCATTGCATACATAAAGCTACCAACTGCTGATGCATATGGTATCTTAGAAATTTTTCCTTTCTCCTCTTATGTCTTTGGACACATCTCCTTAGTCAACTTAAAATGACCAGGCAAAGGTGTACTAACTGCTTTTGCATTTTTCATGTTAAACCTTTTCAACACCTTCTCTACATACTCACTTTGAGAAAAAAATAATTTTGTTTGTCTTGTCTTGTGTGATTCTCATACCAAGGATTTGTATTTGTGCACCCAAATCCTTCATAGGAAATGAATTTTCCAATTTATGCTTAAGTTCATTAATATGCTGCACGTTAGACCTAGCAACAAGCATGCCATCAACATAAAGCAATAGGATAATATATCTGCCATCACCCACTTTCTTAAAATAAACACAATAATTAGAATGACATCTTTTGTAACCTTGTTCAACCATAAAACTATCAAATTTCAAATACCATTTTCAAGGTGCTTGCTTCAGACATTACAAACTCTTCTTTAAATTGAACACAAATTCCTCCTTACCCTTGACCTCATATTCATGTGGTTGCTGCATGTATATTTCCTCTTCCAAATCCCCATGGAGAAATGTTGTTTTCACATCTAGTTGTTCAAGATACAAGTATTCCATAGCCACAAGACTTAGAATAGTTCTAATAGAAGTCATCTTTACAACCAACGAAAGTATTAATAAAAATATATACCTTTTTTTTCTGTGCAAAACCTTTTACCACAAGTTTGGTCTTATATATTTTCTTGCCTCCATCTTCTTCCTTCAACCTATAAACCCATTTATTTGGCAATGCTCTTTTACTTGTAGGCAATTGGACTAAGTCCCAAGTCTAATTCTGCAACAAGGAATCCATTTCCTCTTTCATGCCTAGCTCCCACTGCTTTTTGCTATCTACCTGTATTGCTTCTTCATAACCTTTAGGTTCACCAGAATCAGTTAATAATATAGAATATAACGATGGAGAAAATATTTTTGTAGGTCTAGTTATCCTTATAGAATGTCTAACACTTGCAGGATTCTGTGGGATAACTTGTTGCTGAGCATCAACTACCATTGACATTTTATTTTTTTGAATCTCATTCAACACCACATATTCCTTTTTGGCTTGTTCATGCTTCTTTTCTTGTAGTTGATCCTTATACATAACCTTCTCATTGAATATAACATCTTTTCTCGTAATGATTTTATGATTTTCATAATTCATCTACTCCATATCCAATGAAGGTACATTTTTAACACTTAGCCTCAAGCTTGATTCTATTTTCAATATCAATATGGAAAAAAGCTTCACAACCAAAGGTTTTCAAAAATTAATAGTTTACCTTTTTACCCATCTATGCCTCCTCTGGAATGCCACCATTCAAATGATTTGAAGGTCCCTTATTTATTAAATAAACAAAATTATGTACAACATCTTCCCAAAACTCTAAGGGTAGTCCAACATGCAATCTCATGCTCCTTGCATGCTCCATAATGGTCCTATTCATCCTCTCAGACACACCATTTTATTGTGGGGTTCCAGGAACCATTTTTTTCCTATGGATTCCATTGTATGAACAATAATTTTCAAATTCTCTACTACAATACTCGCCTCCACTATCATATCTGAGACACTTCAACTTTTTTCCTATCTCATTCTCAACCAAAGCTTTCCACTTTTTACAAGTTTCAAATACTTATAATTTTTATTTTAGGAAATACACCCATGTTTTCCTAGTTGCATCATCAATAAAAGTAACATAATAGAAAGATCCACCAAGAGAAGATACCTGAGCTAGTCCCCATACATCTGAATGCACAAGCTCTAATTTCTCACTCTTCTTCTCTTTCCCAACTTTGAGAAATCAAATTCTTTTCTATTTTTCATAAACACAATTTTCGCAGAACTCTAAGTCAACCTACTTCAGACCTGGTAGCAACTTTCTGGAGTGAAATATATTCATTCCTTTCTCACTCATGTGACCAAGTCTATGATGCCACAATTCTATTTCTATCCCTGTAGCAAGTGTTATAACTGTCTCAGTAGCAACTGTTTCTATAGTAGCTAAGGTAGAATATGCATTACTGGTACACAAATACAATTTTCCTACCTTTTCACCTTTAGCTACTACTAATGCACCTTTAGTGACCTTCCATAATTTGTTTGAAAAGGTAACTATGCAGCCTTCACTACCCAATTGTCCCGCAGAAATTAAATTCCTTCTTAAATTTGGAACATTCCTTACCTCCTGTAGAAACCATTCATTTCCATTCTACAACTTTATTTTTATATTTCATTTTCCAACAATTTGACAGGGTTCATCATCACTTTGAATAGTCTACAAGATATTTCCTATGTGGTGTAGCATGAAATGAAGCTCCTGAATCTATTACCTAGGAATTATTAGCATTATCTAAACGCAAAATTAAAGCATCCTGTAATTTATCACTTGCAACATTAGCTTCCTTACTGTCATCATGTTGTCCATCTCCTTGTTTTCCCTTTCGAGACCAACAATCCTTCTTCAAGTTTCCTAGCTTTCCACAATGCCAACAATCCATTCTTCCTCTGGATTTAGATCTACCTTTCTTCAACTTCCCTTGTGAATTCCCATGATTTGTTAGGATTTTTCCTCTCTCCTTTGTTCTTCCCTAGTTCTCTATAGTCAAAGAATTTCCTAATGTTGAACTCTCACCTATGCTTTTCCATCGTATTTCCTCACTAAGGATAACACCGACAACATCATCAAATTTCAATGTATTTGAATCAAAGAAAAAGTTACTTACAACCATTACCAAGCTATTCTAGCTTTCTGACAAAGAACATAAAATAAAGAGAGCCCTCACCTCACCATAAAAATTCACTTTTACAAATGTTAACTAATTAGTAATCGTATTAAACTCATTTAAATGATCTGTCACAGATCCAACTTCAATCATTTTTAGATTAAGCAAACACTTCATGAGAAATACCTTATTTGAGGTTGAGGGTTTTCATACAATTTAGCCAAAGTTGTCATTAGATCCTCTATTGTCTTTGCTTCTATTATATTGAATGCCATAGATGGTGCTAGGCACAACCAAATGATTCTCAATGCCTTTCTATCTAGAATCTCCCATTCTTCATTGGACATCACAACTTCTTTCTTTGTTTTTCCTTGTAATGGTTGCCATAGATCCTTTTGATAAAAATAATCTTTGATCTGCATCTTCCATAATTGATAATTTTGGCCATTGAACTTCTCAGCCTTGAATTTTCCTTCTTCTATTACTACCACTCAAATCTAGAGGTTTCCTTCCAATCGACCAAAATACACACGACTCTAATACTAGTCGTTAGGGTTAAGACAAATTGGAGCAACAAACATTGACAATTATATGTAGATTAAATAACCTAGAAATAACAATGAAGAATAACACAAAAGAGATCAACACATAATTTAACATGGTTCACCCAATATGGGATACATCCATAGAAACTTAGTCATCCAATAATTTTATTATCTAGTGCAAAAAAATTTACAATATTGTGAACACCATACTGCGACACACATTCCAACCGCTTATAACAAGCCTTTTGGAACTTTCTAGAATTAGGGTTTTACAAGGTCTTTTTTCATTTGACGTGTTAACGGGAAAACCTTGACGTGTCAACGGGGAAAAACCTTGATGTGTCAATGGGAAAACCTTGATGTGTTAATGGGAAAAAACATTGACGTGTTAATGAATTTTTTTTGTTACGAGTGTACAGTACTTGTATGATCAGTTGCCACATACCAACATGTTATTCAAAGGAAATCCTTGCAAGGTGAAAGTCACATCTGGTGAGCCAGTCGCAGGCTGGGGGGAACACTAAGAGTGAATGAGACTACATTTATGTACACCGAGGCCTTGCGAGAAGAGTTAAAGGAATTAATGATTAATTTTGTAGAATGAGATAGAAATGGGCCCGTATAAATTTGCAACTCACTATTTTCCTTAGCCACTAACTTATTCGTGTTTTGCTTCTTACCATCGAGATGGATGGTACCGTCATCGATGTGATCCTATATCTCATGATGCAGGCACATGCAACACTCAGTATCATGCTTGTGGACACAATGGTATTAGCATAACACATTTCCATCGTACCAGTCAAGGTAAGGCTCCCTCAAAGGTCGAGGGTCTTCTAATGTTATAATCTTATCTTTCAATAACTTTTGTAAAATAGAAGAATATGATTCAAATAGTTTAGTAATTTTTTTGTTGCATCTAAGGCTTTGATCGTTAGTTGTAGCAACTACATTTGTAACAAACTTTCCCTTCCCTTAAATTGATAGTATAGGTCTTCCTTCAAAACGAGAGTGCGAGGAGGATCCCCCAAATTGAACCACCATTTGCTAGTACTCTTGTAACGTAGCACACAAATGTGCGAAGGAAGGGTATTTCATCAAGGGAAATTTCTCCTGCCAGGCTCATTGCAGGTTTCCTATGAATATCTTTTGTACATCCGAGTCAGGAAACTAGTAAGAGATTTGTGAAAAGAGAGCTTGATATTGCACAATAAAATTAGTTATCTTCTCATGCTCTCCCTGCTTACATTGGACAAGATTCGAGAAGGTCATCTTCAGACTGATGTTAGCCTAGAATTTTTGGAGAAATTGATGGAAAAGTTGGTCGAATGAGAATATAGAATTGTTAGGAAAGGAACATTACAACTCAAGTGTTGTATCCTTGACAGATTAAGGGAAAATGTTTGCCATCAGGGCATCATGGTGGAAGAAATCCCACATGACGCTAAAAGTTGACATGTGTGTCTGTGGATCTCTTTTACCACCATATTTCTCAAACTTCAGAATCTCCATTCCCTGGGGAGGGGAGTGCTCAAAATAAATACTGATAACAAACTATGTCAGAAGAAGGGCTGAAAGATAGGCTGGGCAGAGGCCTGAGATAGGTTTTCCAACTGATTTTTCATTTTACCCATATTATGTAGGAGAGCATTCAAAATAGAGTCTGAAGATGATAAAGGACTAGTGGAACCTCCCCCAGAACCACCACCACTAGAATCTCCTCCAGAATGACCTCTAGAGCCACCACCATGGCCTCCACCAGAGCCACCACCGCCAATGTCACCACTACTGCCAAAGCCACCATCACTCATTCCACTGGAGCCCCCACCACCAAGGGCAATGGAAGTAGTGAATCTAAAACCAAGGGGTATTCTACTCACCTTGATTGTGTGGGATGTTTTAGGAGTAAAGGAAACACTAGTCGAAGGGCCTGTTTCAACCATGCATACTGACATGGTAGGTATCAAGACACCTATTTGTCTCTCATAGGCATTGATCACCATCCCTCGAGTAGTGCCTGATCTAGTGTTGTACGAAGGGATGTATGTTTTGGTTAGATCAGTGAGGACATGTAATAATTCTATGTTCTTCTGATATTTTCCTAACATGTACCTCACCTCGTTAACATTCCTAGAGGCTCTTGCCATATTCAGTGCTTTCTCCAAATGATTCCTGAGGTCTAACAACCTCATATCTAATGCCAAAAGGTTTTTTGTAGGAATGTGCACAACATAATCCTCATCCATAGATGAAGCTATAAGGGATGCTGGAGGA
Source organism: Sequoia sempervirens (assembly GCA_007258455.2). Classification (NCBI taxonomy): domain Eukaryota; kingdom Viridiplantae; phylum Streptophyta; class Pinopsida; order Cupressales; family Cupressaceae; genus Sequoia; species Sequoia sempervirens. The sequence goes on along the minus strand of VDFB02256132.1, from coordinate 213,738,584 downwards.
GTAGGCACATGATTGGTCTCGTCAATGAAACCCATCTCGTCTATCGAAACCTCCTCTAAAAAATGATTGATAGTAAAGCTTGTGGTAAAACCAGTGGTAAATCCAGAAGTGACCTTCATCTTTTCCATTTGTAAGTGTTGTACACTTCTCTTGACAATGTACCTGGAGGCTATGGATTGGGTTGTGATGCTCATAAAACTCCACAACACCCAAGTCTACCATAGTCGTTAAGTGTGAAGGAGAGAGTCTCAACACAAAAGAATGGATAAATGTTGTTCACATTGGGTTCACTAAAATGTAGAGGAGGGGGACTGACCACTCAAAAACTCTTGGTCATGAAGAGCTGAGAGTTGAAGGATTCCCTAATCTACAAGTCAAAAAAAATTTGATTCTAGGGATAGAGAATGAAGAGCACTCTCACTGCTTCTGTCACTCTACTAACCCAAGAGTTTTAATGAGGCTAAATGAATAGGTTTCTGGAGTCCTATATGTAACTCTGTCAACTCTCTTCCAGAGGACAACAACGCAAAAAATGGATGATAGCGCGGTACATTGGTATCTCACAGATGCGTTATTGTCTGTATGGTCAGATAGTGAAAAAGTACAAATAGGGACTACAAAAATCCTACTGATAGTCTAGCGGTTGAGGTTTAAAGTGATGACTGAAACAATAAATGACTGAATAACTGAAATAATGAGAGAGATGCTATAGAAAATGACAAGGACAAAGATGGTAGAGATTTAACTCATGAAAATTCCAATTCTCCCGCAAGCTCCACACAAACAAGTACCTACATACAACCGAGAAGGGAAAAATGTTGGGGTTGTTTCGGGGCTTGCCATAGTCAAACCCCCGTTTTGGTGTTTCGACCTCCACGAACAACCAAAGAGATAGAAAAGTAGAAATGCGATAAATAAATATTGTTGGAAAGGAAGATATTGAACACTACAAGAAACACTATGCTACTCAAATCCAACAACGACATAATGGTAAACAAACAATATCACCCTCGACCAAAGGTACTCAAGGCCAATGAGAGAGGAATGCAAGTCTACAACTGTGTCATAATCCATGTGACCACAACAACACCAAGGGGATTCTTGCAAGACATCGAGTTGCAGCTTCTGTGGTAGATGTGAAGAATGTTGTGATGTTGGATTAGTGAAGCCAATAGTGCAGCAAGTAGCTAGAATGTATGGGAGGATGTGAGAATTTCCTTCAAGAATGTTCCAAGTGTGTAGAAACATGAATGAGGATGAAGAATAGCCATTTCAAGATGATTTTGAGAGTGAAAGATCCATTCAAAGGTTGGTAGAAGGGCGCATATGTGTTACAATTCAGCCCCAATGGCGAACATAATGCCTTTGTAGATTCCAGAGGCAAGAATCCTATCAGGACGATAGCACGCCATGTAGAAATTTGTTGGATCTCAATTGTGTTTATGGTTTGTCCTTGATGATAAAATATCTTTCAGTTGGTTCTCTTTGGTGATCAGTCTCAGTTTGGATCCTTATCATTTATATTGGCACTTCATAAAGTTATTTGTTATGATTCAAATTCATGGTGATGAAATTTCTAGTTCATGTTATGAATGCTATTTCTTTAACTGATAGAGTTTGAAAGATGGTTTCTTTGTCAGGATGGTTCTCTTTGCATATCAGGGTCTCCTCGATCTACTTTGAAATGTCTGAGTTGCCTATTGGCAAGACATTTTAGATGTCATGGCGATTGAATTTATCTTATAGGCTATTGTCAACAAGACTTCTCTTTTGTTTCAGCGACAAAAAGTGTTCTCTATCGGCATATGTTATACCATCGGGATAAGGTCTTATTGATTTCATTATGTTTCCCCGACCCACTTCAGAATGAGCATATCGGCAAAGGAAATCGTCTTCGGTGTAATGTTTCATCGAATATGCAATGTCACACCAACCTGCTTCAGAACAAGGATATCAGCATGAGTTTGGCCGTCGGGCTGAGGTCTTAGCAAAGACATATTGTCTCCCCGACTAGTGCATGTGGAAGTCTATCGGAGAGAGTTGTGGCGTCATCATATGGTCTTAGCGAACTCTTCTGGTCTCACCGACGGGCTCATTAAAAGATTCACTTCAGCCAGACTTGGAATATTCAGTTTAGTATCTCAGCGAATTCAAGTGTGTCTCACCGACCGTATGCATATGGAAACTTATCGGTAAAACTAATGGCTATCGATATAACATCTTGGAGAATTCGATTTGTTACACCGACTAAAAACATAAAGGTAGTCTCTTCTGTATGAGCTAGGGTTTTCGGCGAGAGGTCTCGGCGAGTGACCTCTAGTCTCGCCGATGGAACATAAAAGAACTTTGTCGGCATAGGATCTACCCTGTCTCAACGACTCCAAGTAAATGAAGGTTTTTCGGTTTGACATGAAGCTTTCTACGAGAGGGCTCCCTGATATTGGTATGTTACAGCAACCCTCATAAGTCAGAAGGGTGCATCGGCAAAAGAACTATTATGTTACAATGACATCACACAAGGGGTTTCTATCAAAGGCTCATCGGTGTGAGATTGATACTGTCTTGGCAATCTATTGTGAGCTCGGGATATTTTGACAAAACAAGGGGAAGTCTATATAGTGTCTCCCCGACTATGTATTGTCTTGGCGACTTGGAAATGACAAAGGTCTTCGGCATAGGTATTGAATTGTCATGGCGACAATGTGTATCAAGTGACTCTCGAAAAAACATTATGAAGTCTACAAGAGGTCTTCCTGACTCTGATGGGTCTTGGCGAAAGCAACAAACATAAAGTTGTCTGGCGACGTTAAAGTTTCCTTCGGCATAACGTGTCATTGATGGGAATAAAAAGGATTAGGGAAATTTTTTTGAGTTTATTCTTTTTGCTGGGTATCGAACCCTAGCCTGGCCGCCATCATGAATGTTTACGTTTCTGTTGTTGTTGAGTGTAACGGTTTCTACAGAGGTTTACGAAAGGTTTATTTGGTGCATTTCTAACTAGAAGCTTGACAGTGGATAATGGAGCCATGGGAGTTACAGATCTGTCTGGTATTCTATTTTATGTGTTTCATACTGCGCATATTAATTTATTATCACCATTTTTCTTAACTTCTCTCTGCATCTCAGTCAATATGATGCCCTGACTAAGTATTGTCTTTCATGCATTAGAGGTTATGATTTTTTGTGGTGGACAGTTGTGCTTTTTATGCAGAAAAATGGACTCATTCGTTATAGATTTGTTGAGAATGGATCTTAGCTGGGTGAATCGGTTCTTGTCTTGTTTGGTTGTTCAGTTGTTACTCCTGAAGACAGTTACCTATCTGGCATTTAAATCTAGATGTATATATAGTAGCAGAAAACCTAGTTTTCCGTTCGACTGTTGTTGTATCTCTGAGATTATCATTCCTTGGCTACATGAAAATGTATGGATAAAACTCTGCAATAAAATCTGAATAACAAGATGCAGAGATTGTAAATTTCTTTTCTATGAAGTATTTTAGGGATTCAACTATTGAATCTTTAAGGTATTCTGTAGACGAGAAAACAGAGAAATATGTGCCTAACTAAAAACAGAGAAATCCTCTAAGTTATTATTATTGTTCAAAACATAATTTGAGGGGTTGGTACTCCTTGAGATAGAAATCTCTAAACGAGGGGTTGGTGCTCCTTGAGTGGGTGCTCAAAAATCAGCCTATAAGGAATTGTGAACAGTTGATTATAAGATTAAGCCTGGAAGGCATTTAAGGAGTGGTTTTTATACCCCAGGAGGGTTTTCCACTTGGCAAAATATTGTGCCTCTTTGTTCTTCTGTGTTCTCTCTATTTTACTTTGTTGTTGTTGTTGCTTCAGTTCACTGTTGAGTCATTGTTTTTCTCAATTCTGTTTATGAATGATTACATTCAACTCATGAATGCTTTAATCAGAGTGATATTGAGATCAAATCTGAGCTGTGTGTTTGAATATTTGAAAAATTGGTCGAATTGTTAAGACTCTAATTCACCCCCCCCTCTCAGTGTCATTTTAACTCCAACAGCAACTTCTATGGTAGATGTGAAGAATGTTGTGATGTTGGATTAGTGAAGCCAATAGTGCAGCAAGTAGCTAGAATGTATGGGAGGATGTGAGAATTTCCTTCAAGAATGTTCCAAGTGTGTAGAAACATGAATGAGGATGAAGAATAGCCATTTCAAGATGATTTTGAGAGTGAAAGATTCATTCAAAGGTTGGTAGAAGGGCGCATATGTGTTACACTTCAGCCCCAATGGCGAACATAATGCCTTTGTAGATTCCAGAGGCAAGAATCCTATCAGGACGATAGCGCGCCATGTAGAAATTTGTGTGTTGCGCACACGTCCCTGAAAGAAATTCCCCCATCGACACTAAAAACAAGCACCAAGTGGATGGAGTAGAAATGGGTGAAGTGCAATTACATGGGCGGATTTGATTTTTCTAAGGTGAAGGATGTAAAGGGGACTTTGCAAGGGGGTGCAAATTCACTCCTATACAACATGTAAGCCACTGATTCCTTTTGCTTCATCCATTTTACATCTATGGGTAAATTTTTCATATTCCCCTTGTAAAATCAGGTTTTTGTGCTTCTAACATTTTCCATAGACCTTTAGATTATAATAATTGAGTCACTTTTAGCTTCCATGTATGATAACTATGTGGAGTGAGTGGTTCAATTTACCTTAGATGTGCCATGTTGGACAAAAGAACACCAAGATAAAGAAGATAATGTGGCACTTAAATTATGTATTTTACCCCCTGAGAATGTATTGAAATTGAATTTGCAACCCTCCAATAAATTACAATGAAGAATTTTTGTAATTTGTACGAGTGACAAACTCAAATCAATCATTTATAACACAGTGATTTTTTACAATTTTTAGAAAAAATGGCTTACCAAAACTAAAAATAGAGATCACAAACAAATTCTTTGCGATTTTTTGAGCAATTTCAATTTTTTTTCCAAATTTGGACTTTGCGTGCTAAAGTTATGCCAGTTACAAGTAATAAATGCACATGTACCTTCCTGCTAAAAAATGGAAAAATATGCAAAATTCACCTACACCATTGCGAAGTTCGTTGACACACCTTTTCAATGATATATCATTTGAAAAATCAAACACAGTGGCAAAAAGATGAATTTTTGAAAAATTCGCTGAAATTAGGTCTATAGTGACGACCCCTTGGCAAAATAAAAATTTGTCAAAAATTACATTCATCTAAAATAGACAAATTTTATATGAGAATAGGGGTTTTTGGGCTTTCTGAATGCAATGACAAGGTTCATTTGGGTTGAAAATGCTCCAGTAAAAGTTGTTTTCTAGATCTAAGCTTCAAACCCTCATTTGTTGAAGTTGAAAATGGTGACCAAATTGAGTGAAACAAAATCCAAATCTGACTCTCTCAAGCCTCCTGGACACAATGGGATAGCCTAAAATACTGTCACTATAGACAAGTTTTGAAATCACCAGATCTCACCAAAAATCATACATGCAATATAAGATTAATAGTTCTTTGCAAACCCTTTCTGATTCTCAAGATTGTATTGAAACACAAGAGAAGATCATAAATAAATTTACAAGATCATAATAGAAACTCAAACCACAATAGAAAACTTGATGGTATAAACTCTCTAAGAAAAAATGAAGGGAATTTTCAGATTCAAAGCTCTGATATCATGTCAAAGTGAGCAACCAAGATCTTCAATCTGCAACACCAAATAACCTCCACAAGCAATAGAGAGAAGCAACAATGAAAGATGCTATTCCATCAAACAAGAATTACTATGATACAATATGATGAAGATGATGATCAATATGTTCAAGATGCAAAATATTCTAGAGATTCCTTTCTTATAAAGACAAGACAAGAGATAGGATTAGACAAGATCATGACAAGTGTGTTAATCCTATCACACGAGACAACTAACTCGTAACTACCTAGGATAATATAAAGTCTAGATAAGACAATTAAGACTTCTAGAAGAAAGCTTATATCCTAAGTAAACTTAACATGTAAATAAGTCCCCTAAGTCCCTAGTAAAGAACTAACTAGGTACAAGACTTTATTCACACAAAAAAAGGCAATCTTACTAAAGGTTGTATTGAAGCTTCAAATATTTTTTAGGATTTTACATGTTTTTCAATTGTGCAATGTGTGTGTGTGTTAATCCTATCACATGAGACAACTAACTCGTAACTACCTAGGATAATATAAAGTCTAGATAAGACAATTAAGACTTCTAGAAGAAAGCTTATATCCTAAGTAAACTTAACATGTAAATAAGTCCCCTAAGTCCCTAGTAAAGAACTAACTAGGTACAAGACTTTATTCACACAAAAAAAGGCAATCTTACTAAAGGTTGTATTGAAGCTTCAAATATTTTTTAGGATTTTACATGTTTTTCAATTGTGCAATGTGTGTGTGTGTTAATCCTATCACATGAGACAACTAACTCGTAACTACCTAGGATAATATAAAGTCTAGATAAGACAATTAAGACTTCTAGAAGAAAGCTTATATCCTAAGTAAACTTAACATGTAAATAAGTCCCCTAAGTCCCTAGTAAAGAACTAACTAGGTACAAGACTTTATTCACACAAAAAAGGAAATCTTACTAAAGGTTGTATTGAAGCTTCAAATATTTTTCAGGATTTTACATGTTTTTCAATTGTGCAATGTGTGTGTGTGTTTGTAATATTTTAGGAGACTTTGTGTGGAGTTGCATTTTTTGATTTGATATGGATTTTGTGGAGCGTATGGTTGTTTAGATCAGTAATTTTCTATTTATTTTTCCTTCTAGATCAGCTTCCAAAGTTGTGAATATGCATCTTTCATAATGGGATAAAATATAGTTTCTTTGTGTTGAGTTGTTGTAGGTTGTAACTGAAGTTTATGTGCAAGGTTGTTTGTTGTTTTGGGTGTTGTGTGTTACAAGTTATATTATTGTTGTAGAGTAGTTTGATTCTATTCATTTTTTTCTTAGAAATTCTAGGAGCTGGGAATGATTTAGTTTAGTTGTGTAGCAATTTTTAAGTTTTGGTGAGCTCTATGTAGTTTATTAAGGGTTTGTAAGTTTATTTTTAGTGTTCGTGTGGAATTTTTTGTTGTTGTTTTTTGTTGTTAGAGATTAGTTTATTTTTTATGATTTTATATTTTTGTTGTTTTTGGGTCCATAATATCATCCCTAGTTTTTTAGAAATTTATCTTGTAGTTTGGAGAAGATCGGTATTGGCAATGTTGTATGAGCGCAATTTTTAGGAGTAGTTTGTTAGAATAATTTCCCAGATTTGTTCTTGTTGTTTATGTTAGATATTTTCTTTTGTAAAAAAATATTTTCATTAATAAATTATATTTTATTTATAAATTAAGTTTTTGGAGTTTTTGTGCAAATATTGGTCAAATCAGATGCATCAATTTTTGATGAAATTGCTTAATCTTTGTGGGTTTTCATTGCATATCAATGTTTATTTGAAGAGGGTTTGAAGTATAATATTTTAACTCATACTTTTTTGTGTGTTTCTATAAATTTTTAAAATATTTTTATTTTGGACATTACAACTTGTATCTGGAATCATGTATATATAGATGTGTTGGCTAACAGATTGTGCACCTTGAGGTTTCACTCTAATGATATGACCCTTTGCTCGAAAGGTGTGACTGCTCCCAACAACTTTGGATAACAACTCCCTTTGAGAAAGAAATCACACTTTGAATTGAATAGGTACAACTACCTCTTATGATATTCAATGAATCAGAAAGAACTAATCAAATAAACTTGATGTATGCTTTTAATTATAAAGCAATAAAGGCCGAAACCCAACACTAGAAAAATTCCCAGTATCAGATGCAACAAATAAATATTACAACACTAGCACAAAGACTAGCTCGCATAAGGCAATGTAAATATCATGTATCAACCTAATATCATCCAAAAATAAAATCAATTATAGAGATAAATGCATACACGTTCACACAGGAATAAGCATAAACATATGAGAAAACTTAAACACATAGATCTAAGAATCTTAGTTTATCTCCATAAACCAAACGCACACAGATGACTAGTGATTTTAAATTGCAAAATTGTATTCAAAGTATGTGATATCATGCATTTCAAAACTAACTAGAGAGTTCATTTGGTTCCAAATATAAATATAAATAAGTGGACCAATAATCGCTTCTTTCACTCCTAACTACCCAAAAATGAAGATTTTTTCAAAATAAAGATGAAAATTAAGACAACAATTGAAAGGTCATGGTGGTGGTGCCTCATTCCCAGATTTTGCTGATGTGGCAAGCCTTTTCTAGTAAAGCTTGGAAAGCCTCAGTAACATGTGGAAATTTCTTGTGTTGAGGAATAGTAATGTTCCCCATTCACAACTTCCAAGCCATTTTATTGCCATGAGCAGCTTCAATTCTTTGGTCATATGTCCCTACCAATCTAATTGTTTGAAACAAGACTAGATCTATCTCGCTGAATTTTCTCAAACTCTCGACATCAAAATATTGGGAGCTGAAGATCCCATTAATTATCTTCTTAAATTTTTCCCTTAAAACTCCAACATATTCATTACTACCACCCCCCTCCTAGTTAGGTTACAAATCGAGTGCAACAAGATTCTTATGAACTTCTCCTAAGATTGCATTACTTTTAGTCAAGATCTTGTTAAGTTCTTGTAAACCTTATTTTGCAACCTAGAGTTTCCATTCCACACTTTTATTCCAAATCATGCAATGACCATCAACAACATTGGGAATTATTTTCTCATTACCCAGTATCTCCATTCCCATACTCAACATTGCTTTGATTTCATTTAAGTATGTAGTCCATAATGCTTCTTTCTGAGCAGCGGTAATATCTTTTTCCATTTTAGTTTTTAAAACATATGCTTTCTGATGAATCCTTAGCGATTCTAAGATGGTCTAATTACCTTTATTTACAATGTCATTGATCTATTCTTCTATGGATTTTCCAAACACTTTGAAACTTTTCATTTTACTTACTACCTCCTTTCCCATCACTGCTATTGGATCAAAGGAAGATTCAACTTGAGAGATTGGTTGGGGAGTAAAATCAAAGATTGACTTCAAGAATTTAGTTAGAACCTTAACTTGATTTTTCAATTCATCTTTTCTCTTCTGGTCCTTGTTAGTTCTCTCAACTAACCTTGCTGCTAACACCTAGAAATTATGCACATCTCCATCTCTTGTGGAAGGTCCCATGTTTATCTTGACAACATCAAAATCACTTGCAATTTCTTGGGTGACCTCTTTTTTTGCAGTGGGGTGGGCAACTTCCAGACACAAATTCCCTGTACTATCATCTTCCATCAATTTGGAGGTAGTCTTCAATCTCTTGGACTTAGGAGTCCTTTGGAGCAACTAACCCACCATATAGATTGTTTTGGGAGGTCTAATTATATTAATTTTATTTTCTTTGATAATGTATTCTCCAACTAAGTCGAGGTTGAAGGAATAGTAGCAACCTTGGAACTAGAAGAATCAAACAAGGTTCTCTTTATTAGATGGGTGACAGTTTGCACATCCTCTAGTGATGAAGGTGGAGAGGGTCCAACTCTCAAAGGCTCATTCACTTTCTTTGACAAGAGATGACCTGCAAGATAAGGAAGAGGTACTAATGGAAATATTGCCTAATTTTTCTTCTCCCTCATCAACTCCTTTATCTTTACCCAATTGAGGCAGATCAGGAATACCTTCTCCACAAGTCTATTTGAAAAAATTCCTCTTAGGAGGTTCATCATCACCATCACCTTCAGCTCCCGATGAAATCTAGTGTGAAGCTGACCCTAAAGTCCCTAAGATTATACGGGGTTGTTTACTTCCACCTACAGGTTGAGTATCCTATGACCTAGTTTGAGAGCGTGACTGCTCTATTTTCTTTTTAGCAACCCATTCTTCTGTTCTCTTTAGAATATCTATAGTTTTTTCCTCAATTGTTTCAGTTTCTTTGATACTCCAATCCATGGCAGCAATGGGTCGAGGAGATATATGTTTCATGAAGATTGGGTCCAACAAATTTGATCCATCATCATCAATTCCTTGAACATCCCATTCCAAACCAAATGTGAATATCTGTCTGAAACAAAGTCTCATCCAAATCCTTCTTCTCACCTCAAATTCATCAAAACAATCAGCCTAATAATCTTCTAAATCAGGTAGGTGATAAAAAACTAGACCTAGTTTTAAGTTATTTTCATATAATCTTTACTATCAAAGGGAAAACATTCATTATAAAATTGTAGAGTATATTTAGACAAATCCCTTTCAATATTCAGGGCATTCAAAATAGAATTGCAGGTGAAAGGACCAAATCCCATGAGAAACTAAATTTTCAACCTCTTGCATATCTGGCATATTATGTTCACATTAGCAAGCTGTCTACAAACTTCAATCATTACAAACTTATCTTCTGCATATCTAGGAAGTTTTAAAGGAAAACAATCGAAGCTGCCAACCTGAATGTAAGAGAACCTCTGGAATTGAATAAAGTGGCTTCCATATATACCAATAAATTGCATGGATTCCGAAGTAAGCCTCATTTCAATCTTCCCCTGCATTTCCCGAGTCATTCTCATGGTAAAGACATCAAAAATCCTTTTGTGATGAAGGAAACTCTTACCCAACTGTAGCTTGTCATAATACCTAAAGATTGGCATTTTGTCATGGGGAAGGGCACTTGATCTCAAACCTAGCCAGGGCCTATTACTAGTGATGGCATAGATCAAATATGAAGACATATGAAAGGATCTATTGATTATAAAAAAAACAAACAACTAATGCATTTGATCACTAATAAGTTGTGCCCAATCCAAAAATTGGTCCCCCTCAAAATTACAATTTGGATAAAGAAATACATCTAATCTTGGAATCCATGTGCATTCTCGTTCCCTCTCAGCCTGTGTAGCAATACAAAAATATCACATATTTCATCAACAAAATGATTTCCATGTAAATTCCTTGACAACTGGGATTTGCCTCTCTTAGGTTTAGCTAGACAATTCTTTGGAATTTCATTATGATAGTGACCTTTCTTGGCTGAAAACTCGATCTATGAATTGGTAAAGTCAAGGATCGAGAAATTTTCCCTTTATGGAATCTTTAAACATGAGGCAAAAGTAGTTCTTTAAATTTTAACTACCATCCTGTTGTCTTTAGTCCTAATTTCATGGGTCCAAGAGTTATAATGTCTAATACATTCAATGACTAAATTTGGGAACTAAATTGCTATGGGAAATGCAGCTACTTTGATCAATCCACTGACAACTACTTGTCATGTGATGGGCAGGGGATTTGGTTTGCTGGCCTTCTCCCTGAATTCATCCAGGATTACTTGCCCTAATTTAGTATCCCCTATTTTGGGCACAGTGTAGGTTAGACCAAAAATGTAATCATAACTCTGATATTTGTACCTCATCGCATTTGAAACCCTAGGGTTTGTGTATAATTACATTAGGATGGGTTGTAATGATGAAAATATTTTTAGTCTAAACCACAATTATGAACAGCTAATGAAACAAGCAAGGAAAGGAATACCTCAAACACCTTAAAAATCCAAAATAAATGTCTATGCTAGTGTGCTCCTCCTCCTCCTTCGTATCTTCTAGTGTCGCACCTGAAAAGTGCTCTTCTTACTGGCTCAAATTCCCTTTTAATCCTCTGCAATAAATGCGTAAAGAGATGGAGAAATTAACGGTACCCCCTTGTCATGTTGGTGAGTGTAACCTTTCACATCATCTCTTCACTATGTTCACTTTGAAAATTTGAAAGGAAATGGCTACATTATCAGTATAATGAGTGGTTCATATAACCCTATCAAAGGTCATCATGGGTGCTATAACCAATGTGAAATACCACTGACTCTTCAATAGGCACTTTATAATATCTTCAAAATCTTCATTTCCCTTTGAGGTGATAAAAGAGAGTTTTTCTAACTTATTTGGAGATTGAAAAAGTTACATAAACTCAAAGAAATGCTGAAATGAATTAGGCACCAACCAAAGCATGAATTACAAAAGTTCAGACACCTTTAATAAACATCGCCACACAAAAAGATAATGCAACGTTGGAAACTAATCATTATGGTGGACAAGGGAGAAGTCAGGAAAACTTGAACGGTGACTGACATGGTTATAATAACTAACCAAAATGCCGCCAACATAGAACTTAACCAAAATTTGGGTAGAAGAAAAGTTTTTAAGGAATGAAAAAAATTGTGGTAGCAATTGGCTCTGACTGGGGATGAAGACTACTTAGGATGAAGCAAGGAACCTAGAGATTGACTACATATGACCAATGTTTTATCCATTGGGCGAAATATTTAGTATCACTATTTGGAAAAAAAACTCTCAAACACCAAAAAGAAGCACACCAAAAATGAGACAACAACCTAAACTAACTATGTACAAAGAAAGTCCCAATGGACACTTACATTTGACAAAGCTTGAGATATTTCCCATTATAGGGAATGGGAAAAGGGGTATTATCAAGGTAAGCCAGGCAAAAAGTGTTAGGACCACATTCCTGAGTCACTCTAAATGAACCCTTCTAGAGAGCATCAAAATTTTTATGTGTACCCTTTGGCTCTTTGTGTTTATCCCATAAGAAGACCAAGTCTCCAACCATAAATCTTCTCAACCTAGCCTTCTTATCGAAAATATTACTAACCCTAGCTTGATGCATGACAATCTTATCCACCATTTCATTTTTTTGCTCTTCAATTTTAGTAAGTTACATAATCCTTTTTCTAAAGCATCTTGGAACTCTTGGTCTTCTATTGCAGTCTATAGCTTGCATACTGATAGTTCCAATGGAAGAGGCAAGACACTTCCTATTCCATACACAAATCAAAAGGAGTCATTCCTATGGCCTTCTTTGGGGTTGTTTAGTTTTCCCACAATGCCTCATAAAGCTTCTTGTGATATTCCTTTTGATTCTCGTCTACTAACTTCTTGATAATACTAACCATATTTTTGTTACTGGATTCGGCCTAATCGTTTCCTTGAGGATAGTAATCAGTCAAATGAGACAAAGAAATTCCACATTCATAAAAAAAGGGAAATTTCACTAGAGGAAAATTTGGTATCATTATTAGTAACTAAATTATGAGGTACCCCAAACTTGATTAAGACATACTCCTTGATGAACTCGCATACTACTTTTGAAGTTGTTCTTTTAACAAGAATCGCTTCTACCCACTTATTAAATTAGTCTGTAGCAATAAGCATATGGGTGTGTTTTCCAATTGATTGATGGCTAATAGGCCCTATGAAATCCAAATCCCATTGTTGGAATGGTCCGTCAATCACCACGGGCCTTAGTGGAAGTGTCACCAATTGAGGTTTTTCTGTGAACCGTTTACACTTCTCACATCTTGCTACCCAATAATACACATACTTAAACATACCTGGCCAATAGTAACCATGTCTTAGAATCTTAAATTTAGTTATAGTGGAGGAGAAATACCCTTTGCATGCCTCATTGTGAAAAATCTGCATAAACCTCTCCTGCTGGCTCTTATCAACACATTTTAGGAATGTACCATCTAACCCTTTTTTCTATAAAGTGTTCTCCCAAATGATGTACTTGGTTGCTTTTAGTTTAAGATTCCTCCTCTACTTTCCTAACAGGTACTTTGGACACTCTCTGTACATGAGATAATAAGCTATGTCTGAAAACCATTTCATCTTGAAGGCTGATTGTTAACACCATGGGGAGGTTTTCTTCATCCTCTCTTTTAACTTGATCTTCTGCTATCAATTTACATAATCCTCTACCCCAAACTAGCTTTGTGGGATTAATACCTAGGTCATATTCATGCACTTTTGCGATCCATCCTCCTCTTTTTTTACAACCAATATCTTGTTGAGTAAGGATGCTCTTAATAGCAAGGTATAACACATAAACAATTGAATGTAAGTGTAATATATAAAAAACAAAACTATTTAACAACTTTAATAATTGGAAACACATGCTTCTCAATTTGAGAATAATTTAGCTCATGCTTCTTTAATGGTACACTCATGAAATCAATAGGTGCTTGTACATTCTAATCATCAACTTGGAGTAAGATAGCAAACATGGTATGTTTTGAGGCATACCAATAGATGATGAAATCATTATTGAAGTTTGGGCGGACTAGAATAGGGGCTCGAGCAATAACTTCTTTGATATCCTTGAAATCTTGTTTTTCGACTTCATTCCATTTGAAAACCTACTTCTCTCTCATTATTTCCACTATATGTTTGGTAATTTCTAAGAAGTCTAGTACAAATTTTCTTAGAAAATTAACTTGACCAAAAAAAGATTTAGCTCTAGTCTTGCTAGAAGGAAGACTCGATTGAAGGATAGCTTTAACCCTTTTTGGGCCTATTCTAATTCCCTCCTTGGATACTATGTGGCCAAGAAACTTACCTTCAGTGATGACAAACACTAACTTTTTGGGGTTTAGAAAAATACCATGTTCCTTGCACCTTTGAAGAACTTGTTCTAAACCTCTCAGATGATTTTCCCTTCTCTTAGAAAATATATTTAAATCATCAAGGTAAATAGCCATAATTTTATTCTTAAGATCCCCAAAAGATAAGTCTATGCCTCTTTGGAAAGTAGCCCCAACGTTGATGAGTCCAAAGGGCATCCTGTTGTAAGAAAAGATTCCCCAAGGTGTGGTAAACACCGTTTTATGTTGATCTTCACCTACCACGTTGATCTGATTATAGCTGGGGAAGCCATCTAGCATGGACATCATTTCTGAACCAGCTATTGTTAGAAGGATGTGGTCCATAATGGGAAGTGGGTAATTGTCCTTCAAGGATGCCTGATTAAGATTCTTGAAGTCTACACAGATCCTTATCTCTCCATTTTTCTTACTAACTAGAACAATATTGGCTACCCAAGTTGAATGATGAATTAGGTATATTATTCTAGCCTTGAGTATCTTGTCGATCTCCCTAAAAATTGTGTCAGTGATCTTAGGATTGTAGTTCCTTTGCTTTTGTCTAAAATAAGCCATACTTTCTTTCAAAGGTATGTGATGCTGAAAATTTACGCCCATACAATTTTTAAGGTCATCATAGCAACAAGTGAAAGCCTCCTTATACTTGATCAACAATGTTATCAATTTCTTCCTTTCCTTAGGGGAGAAACACTTCCCAATATAAACTTAGGAGACTTGAAATCCCCAATGTTCACTACTTCATATTCTCTCGAATTATTGATGGATTCACTCATTTTCCTCTTGATAGCTTGATCATGTCGATCAAACATATCCTCCAAGGAGACAAAAACCTTGGTAATTTTATTACCCTTCAACTGAATAACCCCAGGTCACATGTATTATCAGGACAAAATTCTTTGCATTCACTAGTGCTTCCTTCAAAAAAGTATGAGAAAAAATCTCATCATTTTCTAGAAAGGCCTGAATTTGTTTATCATTTTCAAATGCTTGCCAATGGTTAACATTGTTAGGAACACTAGGTTAGTAAATCATTTCAATTATATAAGGCTTATTTTTGAAATAAGGATGTGGAAGTAATAAAGAAGCAGACACCGCTAATGAATCAACTCTAGAATTTAATTATCTAGGAATTACTTCTATCAAAAAGGTGTCAAAACACTTAATGGAATCTCATGCTTTATTTATGTATTGTCTTAGCCTTTCATTCTTCACAGTGAAAACTTTATGTATCTATTTAACAATAAGTTCTGCATCTCCCAAGAATTTGAGCATCTTAATACCCATATTTCTTGCTTCAAACAACCCCAATAATAGATCTTCATACTCTATTGTGTTGTTAGTGTTATCCAATTTTAATTTGTAAGTGTTGTCACTTTTATTTTAGAGGCACTTTTATTGAGAATATTGTTAAAATTATAAAGTGTTTTGAAAGCAAGGGTAGAAAGTTTGTAGTAAAAACAAAACAAAAGACATGAAAAAGGAAAAAGATGAAAATTTGACTGTCTTTGGGCACCAAGTTTGGAGGGTAATTTTTCATAGCCCATGTATGAGGAGATTTTAGGGTTTTCTATTGTTGTTTGGCACAAAACTAGTGTTTGGTCCATGAAATTTCTCCATGGTTGTGAGTTTGCTTACAGATTTTGAGGGCTAATACCCCATGTTGCAAGGAAAAACAGAGATCACATGGCACATTACAGAATGAGAAGGAAGATTTGGTGTGATATATGGAGTTTTCCAGGGGTTCATCCACATATTTATAAGCTACAAGCCTGTCATGTATTCCCATCGTGATAGGTACACCTTGAAACATACTTCATGTTGTCAAACATTTAAGACTATGTTTGAATATGTTCAAGGAAGAAAACTCCTTTCAGGATAAAATTTTTGCTTTAGAGGTTCTGAAAATGTTGAAAAATTTCATAACTGAAGATAAGGTACTAGAATCACGAGACACCAAGGTAGAAAGGGTAGTGTCAATAAGTGAAAAGAAGCCTTTATATTAAAACCCTAGGGATTGCTATAATAGTTTAATGCCATAATGAGATGTGTGAAATCATAGACAAACATATGCATAAACCCAATGTAGTTATTTGTAGCAAAAGATGTCATGGTGGGAGAGAGATGGGTTACAATGTAAGGAAAAGGCTATATACACTTGTAGTTGGCAGTTCACTTGCAACAACATGGAAGTTTCATATCTCTACCACAATTCATAAATAGATTTTCGGTAACAGTATGAATGTCTACATTGCATGATAAGGCACCATACAAGATTATCTTGATCAGTTGTAAATGTTAGAGATGACCCCAAGTAGATATATTGAGAATAATACTCATCCCTATCAAGATTCTAAAGCAAACATGAGTGGGATTTCTCACATGACAATGATTCTCAGACTTGATTTGATACTATGAATATAATGAAGAAGCATGAACAAAAGGGTAGTTGAAAATGCAAAGGACAACCTTTGACAGTGGAAGTTAAGAGGTATTCTATGAAGGAAAGAGAATGAGATAATGCACAATTAATCCATTGGTGAGAGTCCTCTTAAGGACAGGTTTGTAACTAAAGTAGGTAGATTTTTAGAGAGGTCCGAGTTAATGAATAATGACATGGTATCCATAACATATCACCAAGTAATGAAAGAAAAGTTATTTGACAATTGACATTCTTAATGTATAGTCAAATGACCCTAATGAGATGATCCTTATCTCGAGCAAAAATAAGTGAGAGTTTTGTAAGTGTACAATTAATGGTCACATTCACCATAATGAAGACAATCAGGTGGAGTATGAAGTAACTTTATAATGCAATCACCATGAAGATTCAAACTTCAAAAAATGCAAAAGGTAGAGGAAAAGTAGTCCTTATTCCTTTGAAGCACTAACACCATTGAAGGAGGTAGCAATATCATGAATGAAGGAGGTTGCAGTTATACAGGTAGGAGCATAAATAGAGGGGAGGTTGGTAGAAAGGGCTATAAGGAATATACCAAGTCCATGAAGAATAAGGGTCATATTTGAGTGTCAAGGGTATAAAATATAATGTGGACCCATCAAGAAGCTTTGTTGTGACAAACCTAATCACATGAAGAAGACATGATAATGTCTATGATGGCTATGTATTGGATGAAATGATGTAGAAGATGATGAATTATTCCATTAATAGAATAAAGCGAACAACATGTCAATGTTGTAAGGAAAAGGACAGTGTCATAAGTTGGTTATAGTGTAGATTGTAAATCCTACAAGAGATATAAGAAATGTTGGTATGAACATCATGGTAGAGTATCAATCAAGAAGCATGTCACTTCACCTATTTTTCATGAACAGTGCATGGTCCGTGATGTTGTTGGGGAGAGCAACCAAGCAATGGGTAGACATACACCTTGTAACAATATATGGAGAGAATAAAAAGAGGGAACATGATGACTGCCTTAAGAAGAATGCATGAATAAAGTATAAGGGCAGTCCATCCATGACAAGGTTGATAGACTCAATGATAGTGTTTGGTGGTAGAAATCAAGCTATAGGTCTATCATGATAGTTTCATGGTAAAGTTAAGGTATCAAAGCTACCATGACAAAGGTATTTATGGAAAAGAAGTCAGACTTGGAGGCTTTGCTAAAATCATGTGTGTAATGAAGGTGAGTTCAATATTGGGGTAGGTTTAAATCAAAGGGGTAAAGAGTTCTTGTAATGGTTTTGAACTTTTGAGATCTTAAGGAAGCACTGTATGAAGAAGCCATTGAATGAGAGTCTATGAAAATCATGAGGTAAAGTATGAAAAAATTCATGAATGACAGTCCATAAGTCACTATAATAGTCAACAAGGTCACAAATGTGTGGAAGACAGTCATCTTTGTGTTTTATCCTGAAAGAAATTTTCAAATGACAAAGGCACTGCCAAGTAAGTATAGATGATAGTAATCCTATTAGTTATAGAAAGAATATGGCAGTCTTAATTAAGTAAAATAAGCATGAAAAGGATTTGAAGTGAGAAAAACATATTCATGTTAACCATGAAGTATGGTCATATAGAAGTAAAGGAGGTTTGCATTTGGTAGAATAGTGGAGAAGGGAACATAAAGACATCAAACAAGTGGCAACTTACCCCTAAAAATTCTCCTACACCCTCCTAAAGCTTTTTACCTTTTTAGCCCTTTCGTACATGTTTAAAAAGCTTTAAGTATGGAAATGGCAGTAGTTAGAAGATTGATTGACTGATTGAATATCAATTACAGGAATTTAAGAGAATGTTTATGAGCAAGTGGAGAGCATCTTGGATGATTGGTGAGTTGTCCAACAAGTTGAGAGGATAAAGGGAGGTAGTTTAAATAGGAATGGATAGCTGCAAGTATCTAGAGAGGTTGAGAAAAGATTCAAGAGCTTTTCCAACAATCAATCAAAGATAAAACATTTTCCTAGTGACAAAGATAAAGTCAAAAAGTCACCAACAGTCATGAAGGAGTGATTTAATAGTTTTTGATGTTGTCCTACTTTCTCTCCAACTTAGGATAGCCAAAAGGGAAACTAGGCTCACTTTGTTAGTTAGTTCTTGCATTATTTTGAAGCAACCTTATAACTTGAATGGTTCTTTTTGCAAAAATTGTGTACCATAACTCAAAAATTAGTCTTTGAGGTTAAAGAACAAGTGTAATTTTCATATTTTTCAAGAGAAAATTAGTCATTTTTAGACTTTTCTTCTTGTAAAGAAACACCTTCTATCAATAAAGTTGAGCACTTTTGGCCTTCAAGAATTATGTTTCCATTATGTATGTGAGGTAATTGATGTCATTTTTTATGATTTTCATATGCAAATCCTTGAATGAATTTCTTATTTTCATCATTTTTCAATTAGAAAGGGTATATTTTGTAGGTCATTGCTTGTGTCACTATTTAAACAGAGGTTAGTTGTGAGGAATACTACTTATCTTCCTTCTAAAAGCTACAAAAAACATAGACCTTTCCATGAAATATTGATACATAAGTATGCCAAACATTGATGTTGTGCACAAACATCCAAGTTATTGATTAAGTTGTGTGTTAAAAAAATAGTTCAAATCTGGGGAAAAACCCTTTTTGGTGCATCACCTCAGTAGGAGCTTAGGTTTCACTTTCAAACTCTTTCGTTCTATCATTTTTCTCAGTAAAGTAATAACTAGTTTCTTTTTAGGTGAAGTATCAAGGGAACCAACCCTCTCTAGATGTTCCTTTTCATCATAGGTGACCCACAAACCTAGAAAGATCCCATGTTTCACCAGTAGGCCGAGTTTTGCAACTTAGTAAGGGTGCACTATTTGGTGATAACAATTTTTGGCACTCCTGGTGGGACTGTAATTAAGTTTTCAATTCAAAATAATCTCCATCATATTGCTTACTTGGTATGTGCAACAGTATTTTCAATCTTTGAGGGGTATATTTCACATATCTAGTGACTTTAGACCTCTAGTTCTCAAAGAATCAATGTATAAAGTGAATGAAAAGGATAGAAACAAGAGGGATTTCAAAAAAAATTACTTATTTTTAGCTCTCTCCACCTAGAAGGAGAAGCAAAATAGTTGCAAGGACTGCAAAACCAACAACAAGAGCACTCTCAACACCTCCTACTAGGAGGCCTTTTTCACACATTTTTATAGATCAAACTCCTCTAATCTCTATGGCTACACAAAGGAATCAACCATTTGTTCCATTTAGTGGAGGTAGCCCACTTAACTTGTAGCTGCATGATGACATTCAAGTATGGATGTGTTGAAGAGTTTTCCTTTCTTCGATGGAGAATATCAAACTACTCCCATTGAACATATCAGGGATGTAGCTTCATTGTGTGTAGTCCACAACATCACAACTAAGAACGTTGCTATTAGACTCTCGGTTGCTTCTTTTAGAGTAAAAGCACTACAATGGTTCAAGGGATTAGCAGTGAACTCTATCACCACTTGGGACCAATTGGGTGATGTCTTGTGTAAGCAGTTTGAGGAAAAATCAAACCATCTTTCATTAGTAGAGTAGCTAACCACCATAAAGAGATCCCCTCATGAGCATATGACAGACTTCAACTTCTATTTTTTAGAAGACGTAGGATAGGATTCCTCAAATGGTAAGGCCTTCAGCTGATTATGCTTTCTTGTATTTTCTAAGAGATTTGAATAGTAATATTTCAATGATGGTCCAATCAATGGGGGGAGGGTCACTTCCTCATGCTTATGATATTGCAATAAGGGAAGAAAATAGCCTTATACAGGCTGGAAAGATTGCACCAAGGCCTCCAATTCCATTTTTCCCTGACATCAACCACCATTACCCATTCAAATGCCACAAATAACCTCTATACCAGCTATTCCTACTCAAGATAAAGCTATCCCAACCCCATATTTAGAGATGCAAGAGATAAAAGGCATCCTTCAAACATTTGGGAATAAGCTGGTAAATATAGAAAAGAAACAAAATTCAAATTTCAGACCTTACCAAGCTCCTTATCAAACCCCATCTCAGCCCAATTAGCCTAATAGGCCTCCTTACCAAGATGATTTTCAAGGCCAAAGGAGAAATTTCAATGCTAGACTTTATCAGCCTTATAATCAACATGCTGCTAGCACTTTCAAGGAGCTTGTGCCAATCCAAAACAACATAGCACAAGACTATTCAAATGGTGTTTTCCATGTAATCAACCCCATAATTAGGCCTCATGCTCCTATGGAATGCTAAATTTGGCTCTTATGGTGTAAAAAAACACTGTTGTTCAACAAGATATGGTGCAAGATACTTAAGAACAACATGCCTCTCATTCTGAGAATAGTCATCATGAGGTTACTCTAATGAATTGGCAAGGTGAGGAGTTTTGCGGGGTAAATCATCCTCAAGTACAAAATCAGTTTTCCCAGCCTATAGCAACGAATACAAGAGAAAAAAAGAGGGTTGTTGATATCGGACATGAAGATGATAAAGGTAAAATGCAATTTCCTACAAGTCACCAAGGTGTTGCTAGCTCTTCATCTTCTCAAAATGTTCAAGTGTTGCTAAGGGGGAAAGTTGTAGCAAGCAAGGAGCAACCAAGAGCACAAACACAACCATCACAAACACAAGGAGATGTCATTGTTCTTAAAGGACAACAAAAGGTTAGTAATTTTCCATTTAGCATTTTGGAACATATGAAGAAGGTCAACGTTAGCATGTGTCAATGTGGGATTCCTTGCCACTCCTTGGTAAAAAGGAATTGTTACAAAAGGATTTGTCCAACATCATTCTAGCTAATGAAGCTTCAATAGAACAACCTAGTGTTGCACTTTCCAATACCTCTCATGATAGGAGTGAACAACAGACCAAGCTTGTCAAACCACCTCTATTTTATGTGTCCTTAATCATCAACTAGCACCTTGTTCATAACTATATGATTGAATCAGGGGTAAGCAGTTCGGTGATGCCTAAATAGATAGATGATAAGCTAGGATTGTCATATAAACGCCTTGCCAAAGGAGTGGTTCAGTTAGATGGGACAACCATAAACATAGTTGGGATGGTTAATGATTTGGGTCTTACCTTGCACGCTTGTCTGAATTTCACCATACCACAGGATATCCATGTCATAGATTTTCCACCATATTTTTCTATGTCTTTCAAGGGATTTCACTACAAAGTTAGGAGGGCATTTATCTTCTGATTGGTCACATTTTTTCTTTAGGACAAGGTATGGCACTAGAGTCACTATAAAATAAGAACCTATAGCCAAGGATCATGTAGAACCATATGTTCCTAGTGTTGTTAATGCTAATTTCACCATTCACGAACAAGAATAGCTTGTTGTCCAAGAATTTAACACCCATGTAGAACACATTCATGACTTGATTTTAGATGAATGGGAAGCTAAGAACCATGAAGTATATTTTTTAAGCATGTGGAAGAAGCTGGAATGGGCATATACATGATTCATGAACAAAACCCAACTATCCCTAATCTTGAAAAAAGTGGAAAACAATAGTATGGGCAACATTCTAATGAGCTTTGGCAGTTATTCTTTGACGGGTTGAGAAGTAGAAATGGTGTTTGTGGAGGTGATATGCTTATATCTCCTCAAGGTGAGAAGTATTACTCAACATTTAGATTTTATTTCAGTTACACTAATAACACTCCTGAGTATGAAGCTCTAATTCATGGCTTGGAATGAGCGAGGAAAAGAGGTATCAATTGTTTGCAAGTGTTTGGGGACATCGATTTGATTATAAATCAAGTAAGAAGCATCAAAAAAACCAAGAATGATTTACTTAAGTATTATAAGCATAGAGTATGGGATATGATAGAGGAATTTGATGCATTTAATCTATTGTCCATACCAAGAAACCAAAATAAGCATGCTGATAGGTTGGCTACTATAGGAGTTGAGTATGATATCCCAAAAGAGATTAAAAATGTTAATGAACAACAACATATTAAGGTGGTTGTAAGACCATCAATTCTTGAAAATGATGTGCATTGGAAAGTTTTTGATAGTGACGAATAATTTGTTAACTTTTTGATTGAAGAAGCTGAGTTTTTAGCCGGTAATCAACAAAGGTTGCAACAACAGTTTGGTGATAAAATTCTACAACTGAAGTAAAAAAAGTTGCCAAAGGAATTGGTGACCTTAGAGTCCATTTTCAACACAGATGACCAAGTAAGAAAAGAGAAGTCTACCATGTTGGTTAAAGAAGAACATTATGAATCTATTGAGATTTTCAAAGGTTAACTTCTTAAACTTGACAAAGTTTGTACTAAGGAAGAAAGAGATGCATTTATTTCACTTTGTCAAGAATATGATGACATATTTGCTTGAGAATACAATGATTTGAAAGGTTTTAATCTCGAGTTGGAACAACATACTATAGAGCTGGAACCCAATGCAAAACTAGTAAGATAAAAGTAAAGACCTTTGAACCCAAAGCTTGAACACCTCATGAAGAAAGAATTAAGCAAGTTGATTGATGGTAGTATCATTTTCCCTATTAAACACACATCATGGGTTATCTAATTTAGTACTTGTGAGGAAAAAGAGTGGAGCAATCAGATTTTGTGTAGACTTTAGGGACTTAAATAGAGCTCCACTTAAAGATCATTATCCATTTCCTTCTATGGAGCAAATACTATAGGTTGTATCAGGTTCATAAAGGTTCTCATTGTTGGATGGGTTTTCTAGTTATAACCAAATCTTGGTTAAAGAAGAGGACCAATATAAGACAATGTTCACTACCAAATGGGGTACCATGGCATATAAGAAAATGCTTTTTGGATTGTCTAATGTAGGGGCAACCTTTCAAAGAGCCATGGACATGGATTTTCAATGCCTCATGAACAAGATTGTCCTTGTATATTTGGATGATATTACTATTTTCTCAAAGGATGCAAAGAAACATTTCACTCATCTAAAGCAAATTTTTGACAGGTTTAAGGAGTATGGTGTATCCCTCAATCCATTTAGAAAAGTATCTTTTATGTTCATGAAGGTAATCTACTTGGTTATGTGGTGTCCAAGCAAGGTATTATAATTGATCCCAAAAGGGTGAGTGCCATCTTAGCTTTACCTTTACCAACTCATAAAAAAGGGTTTACATAGTTTCATAGGTAGAATTAACTTCATTTGGAGGTTTATACTAGATATTGTTGATTTGTTGAAGCCACTAACAACCATGATAATGAAAAATATGGTTTTTAAATGGACTAAGGAAGGGAAAATGGGTTCTTAGAGCATAAAAGAAGCATTGAAAACAACACCTACCCTCTTGAATCCTAACTTTTCCAAAGATTTTACTTTGTATGCTTATGGAAATCTTGACATTATATCAGCTATGTTAGTACAAAAGAATGAGGAAGGATTGGAACAACCAATAGCTTTCTTTAGCAAGGACTTGGAAGAGTATGAGCAAAGGTATACTTTTGTTGAAAATCATGTTCTTGTAGTTATTAGAAGTCTAAAGAAATTTAGGCATTTTATTTCAAACAAAAAATTTCACCTAATGGTTCCTCATCCTAGTGTCAAAGAATTTCTTTTGAGTAAGGATTTAAATGAGAAAAGAGTAGGTTGGATTACTAAGGTTATGGAGTATGACGTAGAAATCAAAGTCACAAAACTGGTAAGAGGTAAAGGTTTGTGTGACAAGATAGCTGGTGATAAAGAAAAAAACAAAGAAGAAGTTATGGAGGCTGTCCTAGGCATCCAAGAAC
Organism: Sequoia sempervirens; assembly: GCA_007258455.2. NCBI lineage: Eukaryota > Viridiplantae > Streptophyta > Pinopsida > Cupressales > Cupressaceae > Sequoia > Sequoia sempervirens. Next base: position 213,713,905 of record VDFB02256132.1, on the reverse strand, counting down.
AGTCCCAAACAACTACACCTACTTCCTCTACAAGCTGGGTACAAAATATGGTTCATTTTCTACAAACTAGTGAGTGTCGATAATAATTGGATAGAGCTAAAAGAAGGTAATTTAGGCTGCAATCTATTCCCTATGTGATTTTAAATGGCATACTTTTCAAGAAATATTTTAATGGTGTGTTGCTTAGATGCATTGATATTGACCAAATTGACAAAGTACTTGAAGAATTTCATGATGGAGCAGCTGGTGGACACTTTGCACCTAGAACTACAACGTTAAAAATAATGACAGCAGGCTATTATTGGCCTAGTTTATTCAAGGATGCACATTAATGGGTAAGGAAGTGTAAGAAATGTGCCTTTTTCTTAGGTAAAGAAAAGCTAGCAGCCCTTCCCTTGCAACCTATTCAAGTTGAACAACCTTTTATGAAGTGGGGTATTGACTTCATCAAAGTTATTAATCCACCTTCTAGTGCAGGTCACAAGTGGGTTCTCACTACCACTGATTATTTTACTAGGTGGACGGAAGCTATGGCATTAAAAGAAGCCAATGAAAGTGTTGTCTTAAGTTTTTATGAGGATTTGGTGACAAGGTTAATTGGTGTCCCTGATTCTATTATTTTTTATAATGCCTTGGATTTTGTGGGTATAAAGTTGAGTGAATGGACTGTCAAGAATGGTGTCTACTTGAGTATTTTGTCAAACTATTATCCTCAAGGTAATGGTTTGGATAAGTCAACAAACAAAAACTTAATAAGGATTATTAAGAGGACTATGGAAGATAACCAAAGAACTTGGCACACCAAGTTAAAATATGCCATATGGGTGGATAGAATTACACCTAAAAGGTCCTTTGGAAACTCTCCTTATATGTTGGTATATGGAAAAGAAGCAAGGCTTCCCTTGTCAATTTAACTTCCAAATTTTGAGTTGGTTAATTAGCTGGAAATGTTAGAGGTGGAAGACCTAATGGAAATCAGGTATGCACAACTATTAGAGTTAGAAGAAGTTAGAAATAAAGCAATGAAGACACTGGAATTGCATCAAAATCAGGTAAAGAGATCATTTGACAAATGGGCAGCTCTTAGAGTGTTCAAATAAGGTGATGTAGTTCTCAAATGGGATGAACTTAAGAGAAAACCCAAAAAGAACACGAAGTTTGATGCAATGTGGAGTGGACCTTACATCATTTTTAAGTGTAAATAACATAATGCTTTCCAGTTGTCCAACATGGAAGGTGAAGAAGTGCCAATCCTAGTAAATGGGATTCACCTCAAACCTTTTTTTTGAGGTATAATTAATATTTTGTGCATATTAGGATAGGTTCCTTGGGTCAATAAGTGTTGTTACACGTAGATTTTAGGAGTATTTTGATTCCTCCAAGTGCTAGTGCTGGTGCATAGTTGGTCAGTTGATTTCAGTCATGTTTTGAGTCTGCTTAGGTAGGTTGCGTAAGTTGGAAGCAGGGATAAATTTAAGAAACCCTTCCCTTGGTGAAGGTGTAAAATCCTAGTGAATCTTGTATACTTCCTGATAAAAATATTAATTTTAGTGGCAATTTTTTTCATTTTTTGAAAAAAAAATCTCAATTGGTGAATCTTTTCTAATCGGTAGAAGTCTGTGGAAAATCCTAGCGAATTGAATTTTTTTTAAACCAATAAAATATTTTCACTGGTGATTAAAATCTATTTTCAAACCTAGAAAATATTCCCATTGGAAAATTAATCCTGTTTTCAAAACAAAGAAAACAATTTTGTTGGTGATTTTTTTTTTAATACTAAAAAAATATATTCATTGGCGAATTAAACCTATTTTCAAATGCATAAGAAAAAACATTGGTGAATTAGCATAATCTCAAACTAATAAAAAAAATTTAGTGGCGAAATGTCAACACAAATCAATATAACCATGACTGATGGATGAATTTTTGATGGACGACTATAGTTGCATTCTGGAAGTAAATCTTTGAAGCACTAGATTTGCGAATTGAAACCTCTAGAATAACACTATAGCCATTAGATGTAGACATGTGGCAAGATCAAGGCTCATCACTCATTGCGGTAATGAACCCGATGGGTTGAAGGATTTTGGTGATGAGCGATAGAAAAACTTAAGTGGCAGAAATATGCACGTGCATAAAGTTTATTTTAAAAGAGGGACCACCTAGGAAGAATGTAGGACCAGGGCTTAAAAACTTAATCTTCCATATGTGCAAAGGATATTCCATGTCTGTAGCTAGATTTCAGCGCAAATCAATATAACCATGACTGTTGGATGGATTTTCAATGGATAACTATAGTTGCATTCCAGAAGTAAATCTCTAAAGCACTAGATTTGCAAATTGAAACCTCTAGAATTACACTAGAACTGTTAGATGCAAACACATGGCAAGATCAAGGCTCATCGCTCATTAATGCCATATCTTAGTTTTTGAAGAAAGTGTGGTTGTGGTACTATGGGCGACGACGCGGATTAATGCCATATGAACATCCACTCTAAAGCGATTGATTGGATAAATTTATATTGAAAAATGCACGATGTATTGTAGAATCATAGATAAAAATTTGTAATGATTTCATATCATTTGAGTGGCACTGGTGATCTTGAAAATTGACAAATTGTCAGCTTGAGGTACAATTTGCATGTAGCCAGGCTATCAGAGTCTAGATGACAATCAAATTAAACATTTAAATTGTAAATGTAAAACTTAAGTTACAAAAATTGGTTTATTAAGTTATTTTTTTGGTTTGCGTGAATCGCAATTATGACTATAGTCTATACCCAACCTCACATGTGACATGTGTGAGGTGTACACATAGACCAAGCTAGTAGAGTCACTATTGGTGGCACTATTGGCCCATAAATAAGTATAGTGAGCACAAATGGAATAATTTGTTGAAGGCTAAAGGCTATACTATTGAGTGCAATGTTTGAATTTTCATAAGGGTTTTCATTTTGTAGGGTTAATAAGTATTCAGGAAGAAGATGATGTATTATTGGGGATACTCTAAATTCTCCTACCTCCAGTTATGTAGTTACAGAGTAAAAGACCAATTTCCTTCAAGTTTAGAATGGGTGGAATTGGAAAGAAGTTGATTTGGTTCACCTAACTTCTCAAATAGGTTTTGAACCAGGATGGGGAGCTCTGATGGAGATAAGTGCTATCCCAGTGCATGGAGGCTGCAAGTAGAAGATGGGAGCAATTTTACTATTCCTCATCTTTTGTATGATCCTGATTCTCAAAGGGGATAAGTACATTTTATATCTTCACAGCTCTTGGTTCCCCAACATGGTTGGCCAGGCAAGCCCCATGCATTTATTTTCAGACATCATGGCCTACCAAGCAAGTCCCATGCGTTTATTGTTAGAGCACATCTTCTGCATGAGTTTGGTTCTCAAAGGAGATAAGTACATTTTGTATCTTCACAACTCCCCTTTCCCCAGTTTGATTGGCCCCCCGTTCCCCATGCATTTATTTTCAAAGCGCATTGTTGACCCAACAAGTCCCATTCGTTTATTTTCAGAGCAGTGAGCACATTGTTGACCCGACAAGTCCCGTGAATTTATTTTCAGACACACATTTGTATTACATTTACATTGTCACCAGCGGTCTAGCAGAAGCTTGGCACTTACATTTGTATTTGTACTATGTAATAATGTGACATTGTAATTTAATTGTAATAAAATAAATGGTTGTGCTATTAATGTGACATTGTAATTCATTTTATTAAGTCCTTTGCAACGTTAAGTTACTGGCCCCTTGGCCTTGATGTCAATCATAGAGCATTAAAGTTTAAAGTAACTTTAAAACACATGTTTATTATTTATATCATAAATTACTCAACCGTTTGATGAACATTTGATGTATGGTTGTAGTTGCATTCTAGAATGAAATACATAGAGCACTTGGCTTGTGAACTTAAACCTCCGGAATCACCCTATAACCATTAGATTAACAAAGATCAACGTTTTAGAATTTGTTGTCAATGCAGGAGTAAATCATAAATGGCTTGTTTTAAATGTTGTTAGCCATGTACTAATTGTGTAGTCCAGAAGCAACACGTAGAAGTTTTGGTTTCATTCACTTTAATGTTTGAAAAAAATTCACTTTTTACTGCTAAGTGATTTTATTTTTAAGTGAGAGGGTCAACACACAGGGAGATTTCAGTCTTCAATTTGCTCATTGCAGTGCACCACCCTGTTCTAGGTTCCACAGTTCCACTTCCAACAAAGCCATTCCAGTAACCTAGTTTCCATGACTTTCAGCATTAATCTTTTCAAGAATCAAAATCTGAGTAAGTGAAAGAATTCTTGTGGCTATGTTTCATCGTTTGACATTTCTTAAAATCTTATTTTGTCAAACATTGAAGTTTAGGTTTAGGGTTAAGAGACTTAATAATTAATAAAAATTAAGGAGGAATAATAGGGAATTCACAATTTCACATTGTATCAGCATGTCTACCACCAGTACCACTAGAGCAATGTCGGATAAAAAAATACATTATGCAAAATTGCTTAAAACCCTAGGTTTCACTAATGAATACCATGATATTTATGATCCTGAAACCTATGGTAGGCATACCTCATAACTTAAATTTTCATCTCAGAATAAATTTGCAAAGCAAATGCAAATTAATAGTATTAGTACACTGTGGGTAACTGGATTAGGGTGCATGATGTTATATGAGGTTTTCCCTTGCCCAAAATTTATCATGGTTTGTGCCCAAAATTATAATGATAACAAAAGAGCAATTGTTAATAAAGATAGAAAACAAAAATTGTTATCCATTAATGTAGAAGAACTTGGAAAAGTGTTAGGGTTTACAACCGAAGAATTTGGAAATGTCCACATTGACCTAGACAAGCTTTCTAGTGATTATGAAGCAGTGGATGAAAAGGAGAAAAAATCTTTCTTAAATAAAAGAGTTCAAGATAGAAACAAATTGAAAGGTGATCATAAGCCTCCATATGATTTGGATATTTTTAGACCATGGGTTTAGGATACTATTTCCACGCTAGCATTTTGCCTCGGACTGGATAGCAATTTGGAAGTGGGTGCAAGCCTCCTTGAAATGGTGTATAATATCCATTATGGTGTTTGACATGTCAAATATAATTTTATTGAGCACATTGTAGAATCCATGCATAAACAATTTTTAATTATTAAAGGAGGTTCCACCAAGACATTCACAACCTACTTGTGCTATCTTTTTCTATTCAAATTTAGAGGAATGTTTTAGACCAACAAGCTTTAGATTCAACCCTATAGTAATGATGAGGAAAAGAAAATGGCTCTAGTATATGAATGGACCACTGAGATAAGGATGAATGATTTTTGAAGGAACTACAATCATTTTGTAGACTACTATTTGGCTCCATTGCATTAAGCAATTATAAATACTCCAATGCCTAGATTACCTATGTCATGTAGAAATTGCATTCAACTAGGAAAAAAAATACAATTGGCTGACTGGTACTTAATGGAAGAGTACACTATGCTAAGATTTTATGTATAAGGAGCACAACCATACAAACTTCCAATACATGTGACAGAAAGGGTTTTTGCATTGGAATATGTAAGGCAGATGCAAAGTACTAATGAACTACACTTTTTTGGTCAGCAAAAGAAGACCTTATTTCCTTCTTTACCTTTTTCATGTGGAGGGTTCACATTCGAGAGAAAAGCATTTAGTGTGGCACATAATCTTTTGATTTTTTTTTATTTTGATGCTATCTGTCACTGGCAGCATTATCCATGTGACACCATTAAATCAATGATTGTGCTCAATAAGAATGATACAAATAGAATTCAACATCAAAGTAAACCCTTGCTTGAAAACTTGAGAAATAAGGATTGTTGGGATGAGGTCAAAATAGCAATGGAGAAAAGTGCTGTTGAGAATGGTATTTCTATTGAACAATTGCTAGTAGAAATTATGACACTGCATCGAAAGACAATTAGGAGGTACAATAATTTTTATGAAAAAAGCCATAAAACATCTAGTAGAGTAAAAATGCCAGATTCTCTAAAGAAGGAAGTTACATAAAAAAATGGTCACAATAAAAAATTACTACCTTTTGGTCTATGAGGAAGGAAATAGTTGATCCAAGAGCTCTTTTAGAGTATCGAGATAACGAAGAAGATCGTGAGTTTAGAAAATTGTGGAATATAGAGCATCCAGATGAACAAGAAGATAAAGAAAGTGATGATGAATCTAATGATGATAAGGAAGAAAAAATCCATGTCAATTTCAAACTTGGTTGAAGTGAGGCCACAAAAGAAGCATAAACCATAGGAGCAACCATAGCTGAAAAATGGGTTATGAAGGTGGTCCTTTGGGGTCCCAAAGACAAGGCCCTTGGATGATAACATATGTAGAGCATAGAAAAATAGTTGATAAATCTGGCCTTGGGCTTGGAGGTGAAAAGGTAGACCTAGGGCATACAATTCAATTTGTTAGAGCTTCAAATCCTCATCCTCATGGTTAGACACAATCACAACTAGGACATGCCCATGGTGCAGAGCTTAGTGCAACTGGCACTGCCTTTGGTGGCAATGGTATGGGTAGTAGTAGTACTACTAGTAGTGGTCAACATGTGCTACAACAACAAATTACACACAAGAGGACAACAATACAATATACCATAGAAACACCAGGTGATCAAGGCATACAAAAGAGGCACAGGATTTTGACAGGTCCAAGTCACACTACCAATGGATCCACCACAAAGGATTTATTTCCAGGTACTCCCCCACTACTAGTTAGTCTGGTTACAACATCATTAGCATCTTCAAGTACTCCTATTCCTTTGCCATTCAAGCATTCCATTGTTCCTGTGTCCCTGGGTTTTGATTACATTGAAGAGTTTAAAAATAAATCAAACTTGAATAAAAAAGAAAAGAAGCAACTGATGGAGAGTGCATTTGCTATAACTTTAGAGTTTGCAAAAACCATGGTATTACCCACATTTGACACAAATAAATAAATCATGGAGTACACAATTCTTGTTCCCATAGCTCAAAACAAACCAACAAATCAGATGGCTCGATCTAAATTCCAAGTGAACAATATTCAATTGGATTTTTCTAGACTCAGAAATACTGATAAAATTAATGTATCAAAGAAGAAAAATGAATTGGTGTACAAATAATTACTAAATCAAGATAGAGAGAAAAAAAGGTTGCAAACTCAAATTGAAAAGTTATAGGTAGACCTAGCAAATGAGAAAGCAAAGAGGAAAGCAACAGATAACAAGAGCAATGAATTAGAAAAAAGAATAAAAAAATCTGCCTCTACATCAACAAGCAAAGAGGATAAGTAAAATGAGACTACAATGAATGAACTGAAGCAAAGGCTAGATGAGAGCAACAAGAAATATGATGAGGAAAAATCCACTTCAAAAAAATTAAGACTAAGCATTGCGAATGGAAATGCACAGTGGGAACAAAAATTGGAGAAGGAGAGAAAAAGAAATGAAAGATTGGAGGCAGAGCTGATGGAAGCAAAAAATGAAATTAAGTCTTGTCAAAATAAGTTATTTGCATTTTGTAGAGAAACAATGAGGCATATGAAACAAAATATCTGGGATGAAATAATGCAAAGGATTGATCAATTGTGTGATATGTTTCAATTGATTGATGCTATCAGACAACATCATAAGAAGCTCAACAAATATTTAGTGGACAAAAAAATGTGTTGGAATTAGAGAAATCTGCAAATCAAATTCAACAAACAATCTACAAAGCCAGTGACAATGTTTTGAAATCAAAAGGGATTACTAATCAGCTTGCTACATCAATGACGTTGTCATCTATCATTGAAAAGTGTTTGATAATGTGTGAAACAAAGGAATATTTGCATTTGGCTGTAGAAAAGATGAAGAACTTGGATGAAAAGGTAAGGAACTTCACAGAGCTTGGTTTTCTAGAGGCTTTTGACACAAATGAGTGATTCGTTGGAAAAAAATGATTTCAGAAAGAAGATGGAGGATGCAAGGAAGATTGATTTGGACTAGTTTCCTCAGAACCAAGATGCGGTGAACTATTTGGATTCCATCAAACCATTGCTAACCCTAAATGCAAAATTGACTGAAGAAACCAAGACAGGTTTCAATTTGAATCATGAATTGTTAACAAATCTTTAATTCAAACAACATCAGTTAGAACAAATGATAATTCCACCACCTGAAGAGTGGAAGTTGCTAGAAAAGGTGATGCAGTGATTTGACTTTTGATAATATGAGTTTCCAAGTTCCAACTCAGCTTTGTGCAAAGTTGTATTTGAGCAATATTTTGCATTGCGAATGCCTCTATGTATTCCTTCATGTGATAATCAATAAAAAAGCTCAAATTCAGACTTCAATAATGTGTTGATGTTCAATTATCTATTATTGATTTTATCATTTGAAGAAAAAGTCTGGTAGTGGTTTCAACTACTAGATACACATTAAACGATTGTTGATGTTCATTGTTGTATATGCTACTAATACTATTGTTAATATGTTATTAAGCATTGAGTTGAGTGATGAATCACTGATTATATGTTCAAGTTTTAATTTTAATACAATTGAAATATGAACTATAAGGTGATTTTAATTCCAGGCATCCATAATCTTAGTGAAATTGCATTATAATTCACACATCAATACTCAATCTCCATGACTACTTATCAAATCCACAAAAAATTTATATGAATTCATGCTTTAATCAAGGTACTTTAATAGGTTCATTAAACCAAAGCTAGAATTAAAATATACATCAATGCATAATGACAAACAAGATTAATGAAAGATCATTGATCAAATTTCATTAATAATTTATGTAAAATGTTACAGCTGGAGAGACGATAAAACTCAAAATAAGGGAGAAAACAAGCTTAGTTTCTAGTCCTCCGAGTTTTATAACCTTGTCATGGAGTTCTAAATTTTCATAACTTCTTGATTCCCTGACTTGGTTCACTTTGTCAAGTTGCAAGTCTTTGTTGGTCATCTTTGTAGTCGGTGGAGAATGAGAGAGTTATTTCAATATAGAAATACTTAGACAATGGTGAAGTTCATGCATAAGTAATCTTTGAGTTATGGTGTGTGGATTTATTCTTCTTTTGTTGAGTAGTTTTCCAGTGGATTATCTATTATTGAAATGATAGATTTTTGGTTAGTTTCATTGCTATGGTTACTATCACTCAATGTTGCAGTTTTGGTGTTTTTCCTAACCTTAGTTGCTAGTCCTATGAGTTTTATAACCTTGTCGTAGAGTTCTAAATTTTCATAACTTCCTAATTCCCCGACTTGGTTCACTTTGTTGAGTTGCAAGTCTTTGTTGGTCATCTTTGTAGTCGGTGGGTCAGAGGTTTCGAAAACTTTGAAACTTCAAACTTTGGTTCTAAGGTTCCAAGTTTCAGTAACCACATGACATTATGGACTTATCTTGCCTTTCAAAGGCGCCATCATCTAACATCTCATTGAATGGTATGTACAAACTAACCTTGAGTTGTCTTTTCAAGAATTTCAAAAAGCATGTAGGTTTAAAGGCTATCTTTTCGAGGAATGAAATTGAATGCTGCATTTAATTTACATCCTATAAAAAATAATGACATAAGTGGGTGGCAAAGTTTTACTTAGACATTTATCCTGCATTCCAATTCTTTTCCAATGCTAGTACTTCTCAAGTGCAAACATCTTATCTCCACAAATTTGAACTCATGCAGAGTGGAATTCAAAATCACTGGTCTGGCATGAGGGACACTAGAATTGGGCACATTAATTTGGAAGAGTTTTTGGTGCGCATGGAGCAAAGGGAGAGAACAACACTAGAAGATAAAGTTTTGCTGATCGGTTTGGAACATGCAAGAGGTTTTCTTGAGGTTGTACAAAACATCTACCTGGTGATTGCGTGTGCAAGGGGCTACATTCTAGAGACTCAGGAAATTAGAGCTATGGATGGGTCAGTCGTTGTAAGAATTACTCCTGAAGTGATTTCCCATGCATTAGGCATTCCAAAGAGGGAAATTATAAAGTAAATGTCTATAGCTATTGGTGACGATTTTTTCAGAATGAATTAGGAATGGTGCAAAAATTCCATTGCAAGGAGTTGGTTGAAGTCTGAGAAAAAGGGTAAGTCTCAGTTGCCCTCAAAGCTTAAAAGGGCTCATTTTAAGGATGAAATTTTAGATGCTATCCCCTTGCTACATGGTGTGATTGGTAATGCATATTCAGACTCTTTTGAATTTTGGATGTGCAATTTTATTTTGTTGATCTGTAGTGAAAATAAATTCATTGACTAGGCTGAGATTATTAGTTATCATTTAAATGAGCAATTGATAAATTTCTGGAAAATTGTTGCCTTCCACATGTGCTCATACATGGTTTACATTCTATTCAATCAAGAGGCTGTCTGGGCAGGGTTGGAACCACAAATGTCTTTGACGCCGAACACGCCTGTGTATAGAACTTTTACACAACTCACTAAGGAGGTTGGAATGAGGAATTTTTTCTATTTCAATGGCACATTTTTAGTGGAAATTGTGAGAAAAATTGATGGAAAACCTGAGCTTCCAGTTTCACCTGAAGCGACTGCTCTGGTATTGAGGTTTGGAAGTTTCTACATTCAGTTCAACAAATTTACTTATCTTAGAATTGGGGTTTTTGAGAAGGCTCCATTGAAATTACCCCATTACCCAAGTGATTTCCTGGTTTTTTTTAAGTTTTTTGATAGATGGTTGTAAATGTTAAATATTCAAACATGGGAAATAAGGGGTATGCTTTTCCATTGTCCATTCCTTCATTTTATTGAAAAAGTAATAATATTGCTAGGGGTGTGCAAAAAATCCTTGAATGAATTCAATTTTTAGTGTTTGTCCATGAGAACTAATTTTGATAGCAAGGGTTATGTTAAGCAAAATTTGTATGGAGCTGGCAGCTATGAACATCACCCTGATATTGAAGATTTTTGTGAAGACTGTACAGATGAAGGAAAGGTGTATAGAAGAAATTTCATGAGACTGACCCTAAGGAAAACACAAGCTTTTGGTATTTCTTTCAATATTCCAAAAGATGCACAAGAAGACTCGGTGATCATTGATCCCGAATATTGGGCCCCTACTGGTAAGCCCTTGCATAGAATTAATTGGTCAGAGGATGAATTTTCAGACCTAATGGTCCTTTCTTCCCCTGTTTTGAGAAGAACTTTAGACTAGTTGAACGAAAAATGGCGTCAACGTGCGGGTTCTCCCCATGAGCAAAAAGTTTCACAGAGAAAAGAGCAAGGGATTGTACAGGCCTCTGGCATAGATATATCAGCTAGAAAGTAGTCAATTAGGCTGTCTGTCATTGGCTCACAGTTAGGAGGAGATGGTGAGAAGCCAGAAGACACTGGGCCAAGCTAAAATCAAATTTTGGACAGGATAGTGTACCCTCGGTACCTAAGAAAAAGGCTAGTCAAGAAAAGACATTGCCTATAGACTCTGAGGGAATTTTTCAATAAATAATTGATGATAATTCTTTTCCCACATTCTTTGAAGTTCCCCCTTCACCATAAGATACTTCTGTTTCTATTCAATCAACTAAAAAAACTATTTTTGTTCAATCAACTGAAAATAAATAAATTGTAAGTGTTGTAAGTAGAGACACTAGATTAGTGCCAGTGGCATCTTCCCCAACATGGTTAAAGAAAGCAGTCGAGAAGAAAAGAAAGAATATTCTCGCAATGACATTTGAAGTAGATTCAATTTCCATGCTGTTGCAGGGTCACTAGAAGCCCAAAAAAGCTAAGAGGATGTCATGAATTGTCACCGATTCCACTACTGGGCATCAACTGTTGGAGATTGCTAATCCACAAAAGGACCTAAATGAAAATGAGATAACGAAAGCTGACTACAAGGTTATTCATGTTGATATGGGGCCATCTACTTTAGAGGGCGATGTATATCATGCTGATTACTCTGTTAATGCATTGATCAAAAGAGCAAAAAAACTGAAAAAGGAGAACCTTCAGTTGCAATTTCATAATCTTTCTTTAAGAAATTTTATTTCATCAATTGTGATTCCGACCACTGAGGAAGCCTCAAGCTCAAATGTTCAAGGTATTGATTATGACACTATTCAATGGGTCAGGAAAAATTTATGTTATGCTAAAGCTTCCAGCGAATGGATAGAAGGGCTTTATCAGGATGGTGTTTTCCACATTACTAAATTTAGGAAATTCTTTGTTAACGTGTCTGATAAAAGAAAGGAACTGGTAGGTGAGCTCCAGTAGATCAGGAGAGAACATAGTAGCACATTTTTTCTTTAAAAAGAAATTGAAGAATTAGTCTCCATGGAGAACTCTTTGTTAATAAGAGAAAAAATGGTGGATGACCCTAAAGAAATTAATCCTACTTGGTATGATTCATTGGAGTGGAAATTGAGTATATGAAGATTATATGAAGGAAATCAATAAAGTGTTAGAAAAATACTTTGACATATTGGTGCAGATCAAATAAAACTTCAATGCTCTTGAAGTGGACCTCATGAATGGGTTCGATGAAAATATATTGGATCTTGCAGACATATTAAGGGAATTTAAAGAGGTGTATCATAGAGAAGTAGTTGATCCTAAGACAACTGCTGCAAACTCCTTCAGAAAATTGAGTAAGTTACAAACCTATATGAGTGCATATAAGTCAAAAAGTGAGAACATCTATGAAATGCTAGCTGAGTCAGACTGTGTACTTTCAAGATGGAGGACAAGGCTGCAAATCACCACGACTCCAGGAAGCAAAAACATCACCGTAATTGTCTCCAAGTACCGAGAATACAAGTAAAGAGTAAAGGCACAAGAGGCATTACTAAAGGAGCAGGAGGTGGAAATAATTGAAAGCGAAGGAGTCAGTGTTGGGAGTGGGACCATTGTTTAGTTTTTAATTTTTATGTTGTTTTCTTTAATTTGGATCTCTTGATACTTCAAAGACTTTATTTTAATTTTTAAAATGGTTGTCTTCAAGAAACCGTTATCAAGACAAAAAAACTCTATTATTTTTACTGCTTTTCTGTTATTTCAATATAGAAAGACAATGGTGAAGTTCATGCATACATAATCTTTGAGTTATGGTGTGTGGATTTATTATGCTTTTCCTAAGTAGTTTGCTAGTGGATTGTCTATTATTGGAATGATAGATTTTTGGTTAGTTTCATTGCTGTGGAATGTTTATCTGTGAATAAAGATTTAATGGTGATGGTTGTGTAAGGATTTCTCAGTATAATTTATGTGATTTGGTAGTTTAAGCTTTTATTGTTTAAGTTGTGTGGATGCCTTTATAAGTTATTTATGTTGAACTGTTAGCTTATAAGTTATGGATGTTGAACTGTTAGATTCTGTTCAAGGAATGGATTAATATTCCTTTCAGTTATTTATCAAAGATTGTGTGAATGGAAATGCAATAGGAATTTATAAATAGTGTGATAAGTGTTGTTCTTTAAAAATGATGTAGAATCACATATCAAATTCAATACCATGGAATACAATATAAAATATAAAATATCACAATTTCATGGAATACAATATAAAATATCATCAACTACAGTTTGGAATATGATTCATAAAGTGAAATATAAAATAAAATATCATGAAGTGCAATGATTCACAATTTCATTGAACATCCACTAAATATAAAATATCATCAACTACAATATGGAACAATAGAAACCGATCCATGAAGTATAGTATAAATACCTAAAAGCTGCTAATTATCTTCCATTTCCCAAATGGAGTTAAGGTCCTCAAACTGACGTTCATCTTGATATAAAGTAAAAGAGTCATCTTGAATTTGATTCTGAGTCTGCTCTTCATTTTCTTCGGCTTGTGTCTCAAATTCAACATTCATTGTGTGATTTGTGTCAATGTCATCTGTTCCAGTCCCACTGCCACTACCACTGCCACCAATACTAGCATTTGGAATTGGAGTGTTGCACAACCCGTTCCTTCTTCTTTCACATGTGGACCTTCAAATTGCGAGTGCCCTTTCAAAAGGAAAATTGAAGACATTATACACAGTTCCTTTCAACCTCAAGCAATTTTCCAAATTCTTGTCTAGTTTGTTTCTTAACTTTGATTTCAAAAACCCTAATGTATTGGAAACTCTCTCATCATCCACCGACCCCAATATCATTATTTGACATAAATCAACAAGTTTGAAATATTCTGATATTGAATCACGCAGTATTTCACTCTGACCTTAGTTTTTCCAAACCTTTTTTATTGATCCCAGTTTAAAGGCCTTCTCCATGCCCATGGATTTATACTAGTCCCTCATAGCTGTTGCAAAACTCCTAGATTGTTTTCTAAGCTTAGATTCATTTAAAATTCCTTCTAATTTTTGCTCATTGTATGTTCAACTTTTTGAAAATTGTTCGATCAAGATTTTTACTTGATCATGAAAATATTTTGGGTTATCTCAGTTTTCCCAAAATTGAGGATACACAATACCCATGGCTTCAAGTATTTCATGTCGAGGGAATCTTTCAAAAATCTTTGAGGAAAAAGATTTTGCAATTTTCTTCAAATTATCACTAACAAATTTAACAATGTCGTTAAAATCTTCCTCATTAATAGCTACTTCTCTGCTAGAGAGCCTGGCTGTCTTACAATGGTACATTGGTATCTCATATCCACATACATAGACACATAAGTGCCTGCTTGCATTAAAGTATAAATAATTATTAGGATCATTCAAATCAATAATTTTCCACCACATGAAATAATTTGGGCCTTCTTGTGTTAGATCTAGAAATAGATGATCGAGGGCCAAGCATGTATGTTTACATAGATTAGAATATTCATTAATATACATAGTTCTATCTTGTGCTTTCTTCACAAGATTCTTCATTACATCCAACATGGGGAGAAGACTAGCTAAATTCAAGAGTGTCTCTATATCTCTTAACCTATGTAAGAGGTCAGGAGCTTTGTCTACTGTGTTGTGATGCTCGTACATCACTCCAATCAAGGATTGATATTCTGAAAGAACTCATTACACTGGTCCATGCAGGGAGATCCATTTGGTATCGACATCCTTGAGAAGCTTGTTTCTTGGTGTTATTCCCTCAAATTTTTTTTGAAATTCTGCAAAAAATTTGGGACTTCGGTAGAAGTATGCGTGGATCTTGCAGACTATATTTTCAACTTTTGATACTATAGGAAACTTGCTTACAATTTTGAATGCTAAATTCATTCTGTGGGCCATGTAGTGAATGACAAGCATGTATGGTGCACAAGTAGTCTGTAACTTTGTGCAAACATAGGTCCTTTGACCTTGCATCACTGCAACTCCATCAGCTTCTACACACACCAAATTTTTGGCAATTGTCAACTCATCCATACCTGCAATTTCATTCAAAGATTTCTTGACTAGTTCAAAAAGATTTTGCGATGTTGAATTGTCCTTCATTTTATGAACACAAAGAAGCTGAGCTTGGTGAACATGTCATTCTATAGTATACAAATGCATACAGACCCAAGAAGTATTGTCTACCGCAATAACTTCATCTAAAGATAATGCAATGAAATTTGACTCTTTTACTTTCTCCTTTAAATCTTCCTTTTCAACTATAGCAAGATAGTTTCCCCATTCCCATCTAGCATTTACTGACCATTGTGAGAAGGGATAGCAAGGAACACCCAAATAAGATAATAAACCAGAATATTCTAAGTAGTCTGTCATAGGACGCACTTTGGAATAAATATGAAAACAACACTCATCTGAACAATTTTTGACATATTTGTTGCTTCCATTGGTTTTCCAAATTGAGCCTCAACTATACCTTTACATGCAACAAGCTTCAATATTCTTTGGTCATTCTCCACAACATACCTAACCTGAAGACATTCTTCCTTTGATTTCCATTGTACGACTAATTATTCCTTTCCGTATATGATTTTTTTTTCATAAACTTTACCAATATGCTTTTCTATAGTGTCAATCTTTAGCTGCAACATTTCCAACTACAAATTGTACATTTGGCTAATGTTGCATTTTCAATATCGTTTGCTTTCCCAATCCCCACTAGTACAATGAATGGGTATTTTGACAACCAACCAAGTTGAAAATTCCTTGTCATTTCCCACTCGTGCCCCATTTTTTATTTGCTTCTTCTTTTCTTGCTACCAACATCATCCTCATCCAAGTCAATTATCTCATTCTAGCTAACTAGGGTATCCCTTGGAATATCTTTTGCAGTATTTCCATCCTCATTTGATACATTTTGATTTAACTCAATGACAATCTCAACTTGACCTTTTGGTGGCGGTGAGGTATTGTGAATGCCTTCTTCATTAATATTTGGTGGAAGAGTTGATGATGTAGCTCCATCTTGATCTAATGGATTAGAAGCTTTAGAAATTTCAAAGTAAGACTGTATGGTACCTCTATTTCTAATTTTTGGGTATTTTGATGGCCTCCTAGTCTCTTCACTACCTTGAGGAGCGGCAAGGGCCTCACCCTTACTGCTTGACATATTGATATCTCACTTTGAATAAAGACTAGAAAAAAATGTCTTCTTGTTTAAGGACAGACAATATAGACCCCATTCCCTACTCAATATCATCTTTAACTTTAAGACTGAAGCAAGAATGGAAAAGAGATCAAGAAAACTTATTATTATAACTAATAACACTATGAAGAAATGATCACTCACCTTTAATTCTACATTTTTGGCTTTCGCTGACTTCCAAATCGTGAAGTAGAACCTCAAAACTGAACAAAATGTGTAAGAATGAATGATAGTTTTGATTGTATTTATATCAATCCATATTTGGAAAATTCCACAGGATTTTTAAATGGTATATTAAAAATTTGGCGAATCCCGTGTGCTTATACAATGATACGTTGTAATTTTCAAGGTGAAATGTGTCCTCAAATGTAATTATTTTTTAATTTTATTGGCGAAATAGGTCCTCATAAGCAACTATTTATAAATTTTAATTGGTGAAATGGGTCTTCACAAGCAACTATTTGTAAATTTTAATTGGTGAAATGGGTCCTGATACAATGTTACTTTAATAGTATTGGCGAATATGTAGGTGTTTTATTATATGCTTATGGGATTCCAGGCGAAAATATTAGTGGGTCCATTTGAAACACATAGTTTGTTATGGTGAATTTGTTGCTTAATAATGCCTCATAAAAAAAAATCATTAGTGAATGGACATGCATTGGACCTATAGTTCATAAAATCAAGGCTATTTGGACACCTTGTTGCTTTGCACAAATTGGCTGATTTCTAGAATTCACCAATTGGTGAAGATTTTCCACTAAAGTTTTCCCTAGTTGGAAGGTGTCATGCATTGTTTTGAAGTTTTATAGTAGTATGCAAGGTCTAATTTTTAGTATGTTTTTAGTATTTGATGAATCCTATGCCTAATGGATTGTGTAAGGAAGCTGGCCACCATAATTAGCAAGCAAAAATTCATTAGAGGTCGCGAAAGATGTTGTCACTTTTGTTTTAGAGGAAATTTTATTGAGAATATTGTTAAAATTATAAAGTGTTTTGAAAGCAAGGGTAGAAAGTTTGTAGTAAAAACAAAAAAAAGACATGCAAAACACAAAAGATGAAAATTTGACCGTGTCTTTGGGCACCAAGTTTGGACAGTAGTTTTTCATAGCCCATGTATAAGGAGAGTTTAGGGTTTTATTTTGTTGTTTGGTCCATGAAATTTCTCCATAGTTGTGAGTTTTCTTACAAATTTTGAGGGCTAATACCCCACATTTCAAGGAAAAACAAAGATCACATGGCATATTGCAGAATGAGAAGGAATATTTGGTGTGATATATGGAGTTTTCCAAGGGTTCATCCAAATCCTTCTAAGCTCTAGGCCTTGCATGTATTCCTGTCATGACAGGTACACCTTGAAACATACTCCATGTTGTCAAACATTTAGGACCATGTTTTAATATGTTCAAGGAAGCAAACTCCTTTCATGATAAATTTTTGCTTTAGAGGTTCTAAAAATGTTAAACAACTTCATAACTGAAGATAAGGTAATAGAATCATGAGACAAAAAGGTAAAAAGGGTAGTGTCAATAATTGAAAAGAAGCCTTTATATTAAAACCCTAGGGACTACTATAATAGTTTACTGCCATAGTGAGATGTGTGAAATCATAGACAAACATATGCATAAACCCCATGTAGTAGTTATCTATAGCAAATGATGTCATGGTGGAAGAGAGATGGGTTACAATGTAAGGAAAAGGCTATATACACTTTTAGTTGGCGGTTCACTTGCAACAACATGGTAGTTTCATATCTCTATCATAGTTCATAAATAGATTTTTGGCAGTAGTATGAATTTCTACACTACATGGTAAGACACCATAAAATCTTATCTTGATTAGCTGGAAATGTTAGAGATGACCAAAAGTAGATATATCAAGAATAATACTTAGCCCTATCAAGATTCCAAAAAAGACAATCCATAGTTTGAAATAGTTTAAGGTGGCAGAGGATAGTGAGGAATGCTAAAATATTTAACTAAAAGCTATATCCCATAAGGTAAACATGTGGAGACTTGAAAAACTAAAGGGTTGATAATGGGCAGTGAGACTATATATCTATAGTATGCAAAAGGGACAAATGAAGTGACATTATGAGCACAATAAGAAGATCAAACATACTAGATTCATTTGCACACCTTTATCATTGTCATTGTGTAGCATAGAGAGAATGATGTGGTAGAGGTAGTAGGGATAAGGTCTAGTGCTCATGTGAAGCCTCATGGTAACATCACAGTCATAAGGACAAGGTGTCTTGGTAGTGAATCACAAGCTTATGTCACTGCTAGTCCAAGCAATTTGGAGACATAAATAGAGTGTCCTTCTTTATCAACACTGCAAGGGAAAGCATGCTAAGATGGAAATTCAATACTTCATTTTCCAAAAGCTGAGAGAACCTCAACAAGTTCATGTTTCTCAAGAACCTTTATTAGAATTTGTAAATTATGTTCAGGCCCTTACTATCAAATTTACCAGTTACATCTTTCTATGCCTAGAGAGCAACTCTTGTGCTATATCAAGGAAATATTGACAATGCATTTGTGTCTATTAAGTGCTTCTTTAAGGGTTGTTTCTTCTTGTCCATGCAAATAATGAGCTTATTATTTATGAAAGTGATCTTGAATTTTTTTGAAAGTTTTCAAAAAACTAAAATGTTATTGATAGTTAAAAGAAAACATGAGTGGGATTTCTCACATGACAGTGATTCTCAAACTAGATGCGATACTGTGAATATAGAGAAGAAAAATGAACAAAAGGGTAGTTGAAAATGCAAAGGACAACCTTTGATAGTGGAAGGAAGTCAAGAGGCGTTCTGTGAAGGAAAGAGAATGAGATAATACACAATTGAGACACTAGTAATAGTCCTCATAAGGGCAGGTCTATTACTAAAGTAGGGAGACTAATATTAGAGAGGTCTGAGTTAATGAATAATGACATGGTATCCATAACAGATCACCAAGTAATGAAATAAAATTTATTTGATAGTTGAGATTCTTAATGTATAGTCAAATGATACTTGTCTGGAGCAAAGATAAGTGAGAGTTTTGTAAGTGTACAATAAATGTCACATTCAACATAATGAAGATAGTCAAGTGGACGATGAAGTGACTTTAAAATGCAGTCACCATGAAGATTCAAACTTCAAAAAATGAAAAAGGTAGAGGAAAGGAAGTCCCTATTCCTTTGAAGCACTAAGACCATGGAAGAGGCAACCATATCATGAATGAAGGAGGTTGTAGTTATACATGTAGGAGAATAAAATAAAGGGGAGGTTGGTACAAAGGGCTAGAAGGAATATACCAGGTATGTGAAGAATAAGGGTCATATTTGAGTGTCAAGGGTATGGAATGTAATGTAGAACCATCAAGAAGCTTTTCTATGATATACCTAATCACATGAAGAAGACATGATAATGTCTATGATGCCCATGTGTTGGATGAAATGATGCAAAAGATGGTGGATTTTTCCATTTATAGAATAGAGCAAATGACATGGCAATGTTGTAAGGAAAAGGAAAATGTCATACGTTGGTTATAGTACAGATTGCAAATCCTATAAGAGATAGAAAAAATGTTGGTATGAACACCATGGTAGAGTATCAATCAAGTAGCATGTCACTCCACCTGTTTGTCATGAACAGTGCACGGTCTGTGATGTTGTTGGGGAGAGCAACCAAGCAATGTGGACATACACCCTGTAACAATATATGTAGAGACTACAAAGAGGGAACATGATGATTGCCTTAAGAAGCATGCATGAATAAAGTATAGGGGTAGTCCATCCATAGCAAGGTTAAATACAAATTCAATGATAGTGTTTGGTGGCTGAAATCAAGCTATAGGTCTTTCATGATAGTTGCATGGCAAAGCTAAGGTATCAAAGCTACTGTGACAAAGGTATATATGGAAAAGAAGTTAGACTTGGATGCTTTGCTAAAATCATGTGTGTAATGAAGTGAGTTTAGTATTAGGGTAGGTTTTAATTAGAGGGGTAAAGAGTTCTTGTAAGGGTTTTGAACTTCTAAGATCTTAAGGAAGCACTGTATGAAAAAGCCATTGAATGAGATTCTATGACAATCGTGAGGTAAAGTATGGCATAATTCATGAATGGTAGTCCATAAGTCACTATAATAGTCAATAGGGTCATAATGTGTGGAAGACAGTCATCTTTGTGTTTTATCTTGAAAGACACTTTCAAATGACAAAGGCACCGTCAAGTAAGTATAGAAGAAAATAATCCAGTTAGTTATAGAAAGAATATGATAGTCTTAATTAAGAAAAATAAGTGACAAGGATTTGAATTAAGAAAAAAATAGTTATGTTAACCATGAAGTATGGTCATAGTGAAGTAAAGGAGGTTTGCATCTGGTAGAATAGTGGAGAAGGGAGCATAAAGACATCAGACAAGTGGCAAATAACCCCTAAAAATTCTCCTATGCCTTCCTAAAGATTTTGACCTTTTTAGCCCTTTTGCACATGTTTAAAAAGATTTAAGTATGGAGATGGCAGTAGTTATAAGATTGATTAACTGATTGAATATCAGTTACAATCATTTAAGAGAATGTTTATGAGCAATTGGAGAGCATCTCGGATGATTGGTGAGCTATCCAACAGGTTGAGAGGATAAAGGGAGGTAGTTTGAATAGGAATGGACAATTGTAAGTATCTAGAGAGGTTGAGAGAAGATTCAAGAGCTTTTCTAGCAGTCAAGCAAAGATAAGACCTTTTTCCAACGACCAAGATAAAGTCAAAAAGTCAGCAACAATCATGAAGGAGTCATTTAATAGTCTTTTATTCTATCCTACTTTGTCTCCAACGTAGGATAGCCAAAAAGGAAACTACGATCAATTTGTTAGTTAGTTCTTGCATTATTTTGAAGCAACCTTGTAACTTGAATAGTTCTTTGTGCCAAAATTTAGTACTGTAACTCAAAAATTAGTATTTGAGGCTGAAGAACAAGTGTTATTTTCATATTTTTCAAGAGCAAATCAGTCATTTTTAGACTTGTCTTGTTGTAAAGAAACACCTTCTATCAATAAAGTTGAGCATTTTTAGCCTTCAAGAATTTTGTTTCCATTATGTATGTGAGGTAATTGATGCAATTTTTGTGATTTTCATATGAAAATAATTGAATGAATATCTTATTTTCATCATTTTTCAAGAAAAAAAGGGTATATTTTGTAGGTCATTGCTTGTGTCACTATTTAAACAAAGGTTAGTTGCAAGGAATACTACTTCTCTTCTAAAATCTGCAAAAAATATAGACCTTTCCATGAAATACTGATACATAGGTATGCCAAACATTGATGTTGTGCACAAACAAGCAAGTCATTGATTAAGTTGTGTGTTAAAAAAATAGTTCAAATATGAGAAAAAAACCCTTTTTGGTGCATCACCTCAGTAGGAGCTTAGGTTTCACTTTCAAACTCTTTCCTTCTATCCTTTTGCATAGTAAAGCAATAGATAGTTTCATTTTAGGTGAAGTATCAAGGGAACCAACCCTCTCTAGAGGTTCCTTTTCATCATAGGTGACCCACACACCTAGAAAGATCCCATGTTTCACCAGTAGGCTGAGTTTTGCAACTCAATAAGGGTGCACTATTTGGTGATAATAGTAAGAAAAATGAAAATTTTCACTTGAAGGAGAAATGAGCACCACACTTGCTCTTGACCCATAATTGGAACAAATTCCATCAAATTCTATTGTCCAAAGTTTTGAAAATGAGACCAGACCAATAGTGTTAGTATCTTTATCACCATCAGAGAAAAACATGTAGTTCCCAAATTTAGACTCCTCAAACAAGATTTGTGATTTGGGGTCTTTTGAATTTAACACTATAATTTTGGCCTTAGGTTAATGTTCTAGGAACACCTTCTTGCTTCCAATAGGGATCATAGAATAAGACCAATCCAACTGAATTTCTCCTCTCAAATCTTTACAGAAACTTCTACTCAGGAGCATACCATAGATAGCATGAATGTTAGCCACCATAATTGTGAGTTTGAGTCTCTTATTTGGATGGGCCAAAAGAGAAACTTGAGCATCCTTGATTGGAAAAGTTCAAATATTGGGTCTAAAATACCCTTACTTATCTCCCCTCTAATAAACCTTTGGGAATCTAGGATGAACTTTAAAATGTTTGATATAACCTAGATAAGGCAACCCAAATACAATTTCCGTTCATGTCCCCAATGGAGTTTCCAAACTTTTTTTGGCTAATAGATTGGGCACCTTGAGGTTTCACTCTAATGATATGAATCTTTTCTCAAAATGTGCGACTTCTTCCAACAACTTTGGATAACTACTCCCTTTGAGAAAGCAATCACCCTTTGAATTGAAGAGGTACAACTCCCTCTTATAATATTCATTGAATCATAAAGAACTAATGAAATAAAAATGATGTATGATTTTAACTAGAAAGTAGTAAAGGATGAAACCCTACACCAGAAAAATTCCCAGTATCAGATGCAACAAAGAAATACTACAAGCACTAGCACAAAGACTAGCTCACATAAGATAATGTAAATATCATGTATCAACCCAATATCAACTGAAAATAAAATCAATTATAGAGATAAATGCATACATGTTTGCACATGAATAAGAATAAACATATGAGAAAAATTAAACACACAGATCTAGGAGTCTCAGATTATCTCCATAAACCAGATGCACACAAACGACTAATGATTACAAATTGCAGAACTGTATTCAAAGTATGTGATATTAGGTCTTTCAAAAACTAATTAGAGAGTTCATTTGGTTCCAAATACAAATATAAATAAATGGATGAGTAACCGCTTCTTTCATCCCTAACTACCTAAAAATGATTATTTTTTCAAAATAAAGATGAAAATTAAGACACCAATTGAAAGGTCACAGCGGTGGCGCTTCATTCCCAGATTCTGTTGATGTGGCAAGCCTTTTCCACAAAGCTTGGAAAGCCTTAAAAACATGTAGTGATTCCTTGTGTTGAGGAATAGTAATGTTCCCCTTTCATAACTTCCAAGCCATTTGATTGTCACGAGAAACTTCAATTCATTGGTCACGTATGTCCCTAGCAATCCAGTTGTTGAAACATGACTAGGTCTATCCAGCTAAATTTTCTCAAACTCTCGACATCAAAAGATTGGGAGATGAAGATACCATCAATTATCTTCTTAAAGTTTTCCCTTAAAACTCCAACATATTCATTACTACAACCTCTCTCCCAATTAGGTTGCAAACCAAGTGCAACAAGATTCTTAGGAACTTCTAAGATTACATTGCTTTTAGTCAACATCTTGTTAAGTTGTTGTAAACCCAATTTATCAACCTGGAGTTTCCATTCCACACTTTTGTTCCAAATCATGCAACAACCATCAACATCATTAGGAATGATTTTCTCATTGCCCAGTCTCTCCATTCCCATACTAAACATTTCTTTGATTTCATTTAAGTATGTGGTCTATAATGCTTCTTCTTTCTCAACAGTGGTAATATCTTTTTCCATTCCATTTTTCAAAAGATATGCTTTCTGATGAATTCTCAACAATTCCAAGATGATCTGATTCCCTTTGTTTACTATGTCATTGCTCCATTCTTCTATGAATTTTCCAAACACTTTGGAAATTTGCATTTTGCTTACTACCTCCTTTCCCATCACTGATATTGGATCAAAGGAAGATTCAACTTGAGAGATTAGTTGGGGAGTGAAATCAAAGACTAACTTCAAGCATTCAGTTAGAACCTTAACCTAATTTTTCTATTCATATTTTATCTTCTTGTCCTTGTTAGTTTTCTCAACTAACCTTGTTGCTGACACTTGGAAATTATGCACATTTCCATCTCTTGTGGAAGGTCCCAAGTTTATCCCAACAACATCAAAATCACTTGTAGTTGCTTGGGTGACCTCTTTTTGTGTAGTGGGGTGGGAAACTTACAGACACAAATACCTTGTACTATCATCTTCCATCAATTTGAAGGTAGTGTTCAATCTCTTGGACTTAGGAGTCCTTTGGAGCAACTGACCCACCATATCTTGTTTTGGGAGGTCTAATTGTATTATTTTTCTTTTCTTTGATAATGTATTCTCCAACCAAATTGGGGTTGAAGGAATAGTAGCAACCTTGTAACTAGAAGAATCAAACAAGATTCTCTTTATTGGAGGGGTGACAATTTGCACATCCTTTTGAAATGAAGGTGGAGTGGGCCCAACTCTCAAAGGATCATTCACTTCTTTGACAAGAGATGATCTGCAAGGTGAGGAAGAGGTTTCGATGAAAATATTACCTAATTCTTCTCCTCCCTCAACAACTCCTTTATCTTTACCCAATTGAGGTAGATCAGGAATATCTTCTCCACAAGTCTATTTGAACAAATTCCTCGTAGGAGGCTCATCATCACCATCATCTTGAGCTCCTAATGACATCTAGTGTGAAGTTGACCTTGAAGTCCTTCAGATTATAGGGGGTTGGTTACTTCCACCTATACGTTGAGTATCTAGTGACCTATTTTGAGGGCGTGACTACTCTATTTTCTTTTTAGCAACCCATTCTTTTGTTCTCTTTAGAACATCTAACATTTTCAACTCAATTATTTCAATTTCTTTGATACTCCAATCCATGGTGGCAATGGGTCAAGGAGATAAATGTTTCGTGAAGATTGGGTCCAACAAATCCAATCCATTATCATCAATACCTTGAACATCCCATTTCAAACCAATTGTAATTATCTATCCTAACGAAAGTCTAATCCAGTTCCTTCTTCTCACCTCAAATTCATCAAAACAATCTGCCCAATAATTTTCTAAATCAGGTAGGTGATAAAAACCTAGACCTAGTTTTAAGTTATTTTTCATATAATCTTTACTATTGTATAAGAGCGAATTTGCATCCCTATGCAAATCCCCTTTTTTCCCTTATCCACATTAGAAAACCAAGTTCAGAGGCTTAATTCCACTTAAGCCCACTGGTGGTGGTCCACTTGGCACTTGTTTTGAGCGTCGGTGGGGGCGCTTTTGTTGGGGACACTCGCATGGTGCACAAATGTCTATGCGGTGCGCTTACATTCCTAGAAGATTCCTACGACTGAACCTGCAGAAGCATTACACTTCTCATTGGCAATGAAGTTGTAACACCCCTTTCAGAAAACTAACCTGAATATGATCATTTTTCTTCACCTCCTCTTCAAATTCACCCCTTCAACATTCAATCCAACTCTTCACAACTTATTTTGAGCTATTGCACACTTGAAGCTTCCATACTCACACTCTTTTGCATCCATTCCCACTCACTTCAAGCATTCAAGCACACCATTGCAACAAAAGCTTCACTCTGTCACTTCGGTAGAGCACATTTGGGACCACACCATTGGAACAGAGGCTTGAGTTCCTCTCATTTCTCCTCCAAGCAGCCTTGAGTTCTCTTGGTGGAGGTGGTAAGCTTCCCTCTCCTCTCCTCTATCACCTGGTTGAGTAGCATAGTATTTCTTTGTAGTGTTTGCATTGTCTTTATTATACTATTTTTTTATCTCGTTTCCTTGGTTGTCTGTGGAGGTGGAAACACCTCAACGGGGGTCTGAATAAGGTAGCCCCTATTCAACCACCCAACATTTTCCCTCTTTCTTTGTGTAGGTGTGCATGTTTCTAGGAAGATCAGCTGGTGAACGAATTCCTTGGTGAGATCCTTCTTATTCTCCTTACACTTTCCTTTCTACTTTATAACATTAGAGAATATTTCATTTATTTACATGTTTCATTCTGGCGTTTTAGTTGAGTAGCTAGGTCGTTAGTCATTTTGGTGGGTTCAACCTTGTCTTTGTTGTTGTCTGGTCGTACAAATGACAACGCACTTTAGAGACACCAATGCATTGCATTATCGTCCAGAGATCGCGCTTACGTCTTCGGACAAAGAGCTCCCTAAGGTGCAAAGTTAAACCTAAAAACCGACTCGCCTAGCCCCACCTTAAAACTTGGGATTGTAGAGTGATTAGAGGACCTCATAATCCTCATCATTCTCATCCTCATACCCTACATGTTGCACTTAGCTGAGGTAAGATAGGGCAGCCTCTCGCATATTGACCCTCTATGACCTGGGGTCTTGCACGTGATGGTCCCCCTCTCTTACATTTTTGGTGAACCCGACGTGAACCAATGTCTACTCATCTATCGGTGTTGAGGCTTCCCTCGGGTACTCCATGATTGTTGTGTTCTTGAGTGTTGTGAAAGTTTATGAGAATCACAACCCAATCCAAAAATTCTAGGCATATCATGAGGAGAAGTGTATGGCACCTTCTGATGGATAGGACGAAGGTCTCGCTTGGTATTTCTATAGGTCTTTTCTCTAGTCCCGTTGTTAGTTTGGCTATGTAGGAGTAGTTATCGAGGAATGAGATGGGATTCGCTGATGAAACCGATCAAATTTACACTCCTCCTACATCTCCCACACCATCATTGGTGGATGAGCATGAGGCCATTCAAATTCGTGTTGAATATGTGTCTTTCCTCGCTAAAGGGTTGCGCGACCTAGAAAACCATTTGGAAAGAAATCTAAAGATGGCTAGAGCCGCTCGGGTTGTTAGTGAGTTAAAGCATATGATGGGTAAATATCAAACATGCATAGAGCTTCTAAGTAGTCTCCTCGGTCTTGCTGAAGTGTGCGCTCCTTCAAGCAACCCTAGCTTTGCACAAGGAGTCACCTTCGAAGAACATGAGGGATAGTTAGGGGTATCAATGCCTCCCACTTCCGTTTACATGGCCGATGCGGTCCCTTCTATCAGTATCCCTTTTGTCCTAGAGTGACCTAAAACTATCAAAGTGAATAAGGTCTTGTTGGGATTTAGCTTTACCCCATCTATCACCTCCGGTGGTGGAGGTCTTGGCAGACTAGGTGGTGGAGGCTTTGGTAGTGGTGGTGGATTCAGTAGCAGAGGTGATGTTGGTGGAGGTGGTTCTGGTGGAGGTCATGGTGGTGGTTCCAATGAAGGCCCTACTACCGGTGGTGGCTCTAGTAGTGGCTCTGACAGAAGTCACACCGGTGGTGGCTCTAGAGCAGGTTCCTTTGGATCTCTATCTTCTAATGACCTTATTCTGAACACTCTGCTTTAGAATATGGGCAAGATGCAAAGCCTGTTAGCAAGCCTTTCCCAGGCCTCTGCCCAACCTATCTTTCAACCTTTCTTCTAGCATAGCCCATTGTCGGTTGCTATCCTGAACACTCCCTTCCCCCAAGGAATGGAGATCCCTAAATTTGAAAAGTTTGATGGAAAAGGGGATCCATAGACACATGTGTTTGCCTTTAACACCCTTTGCACTAACTTCTTCCATAATGATGCATTGATGGCTAAACTATTTCCTTGATCTCCCAAGGACACAACACTTGAATGGTACTGTTCCTTGCCCTAAAATTCTATTTTCTCATTTGACCAACTTGTAAATCAGTTCCTTAGACAATTCCAAGCAAACATCGGGCCAAAGATGACCTTTTTGGATCTTGTCTGATGTAAACAAGGAGATAATGAAAATTTAACTGACTTCATAGCGCGTTATCAAGCACTCCTTTCACAAATCTTGTATCAGCTGCTCGATTCTGACGTGCAAAAAGTGTTCATAGGAAACTTACAAAGGCCTTGGCAAGAGAATTTTTCCTTGATGAAATACCCTTCTTTCACACATTTGTGTGCAACTTTACGAGAGTACCAACAAACAATTGCTCAGTTCAGGGGATCCTCTTTGCGTTCCTGTTCTGAGGGAAAATCAATCGTATCAATCTCTGGGAAAGGTAAATCCATTGCGAATGTAGTAGTCTTTGTTGATGACAATGGCCTCAAACACAACCGGAAGTTCACAAAGTTGTCAGAATCTTATACTTCCATCTTACAAATGTTGTTGAAGGATAAGATCATAACTTTGCCGACCCCTAAGCCTGTTAAGGAACCTTGCCCTAATTGGTATGATGGGAGCACTTATTTTCATTACCATCATGTTAGTGGGCATGATACTGAACGATGTATGCAGCTGCATCATGAGATACATGACCGCATTGAGGATGGTACCATTTGTCTCAATGGGAATAAATGAAACGCTAACAAATTAGTGGCGGAGGAAAATAGTAAATTGTAGATATACATGGACTCATTTCCGTCACACTTTGCTAACATGATTATTGATCCCATTGATTTTATTACCCAACCCGAGGCCTATGTTAATATGGTCATGGTAACTTCCATTATTCCACCTGCACCCGGTTCGCCTAATGTTACATTTACATCACAGGATTTTCCATTAAACAATAAACCTTCACCTCTCTATATTCCTGCTCGTGTCAATGGTAACATTGTGACAGGAGTCTTAGTTGACCCCATGAGCCATGTGAATGTTATTATTGAAGAAACATTGGTATTAAATTCACTGCAAAGGGAAAAATATGAAGAAATAAGATCTACCATCTGTACACATGATGGTATGAGTCTTAAACCCTACGGCTTGATTACTTTGTCCATCCTGGTTGGACCTAGGACTGTTGACATAGTCTTCGATGTCATCCCAGAGTCAAATCTATTTAGAGTGAAGCTGGGCATTCCCTAGTTAGCTTCCATGAATGGGATCGCCTCTGTTATCCACAAGTGTTTTAAATTTTCCCACAAGGGTGTTGTGCATGTAGTACATGACACTGAACATCAGCCCTTGGTATTTCATGGTGAATATTCATTGGATCATTTATGGCCTTGCTCGGTCAGTCCACTTCCTCCAAGGATAGACCTACTTTACAAGAACTATGTGAAGTATAAAATTGGGGGCAAAGGGGAGCTAGAGCTGACCCTTCTTGTGACAAAAAAATTGGTTGCCTCCTCTTCCTGAGAAGAGAGGAGGAAGCCCGCATCGACCGTTATTCCTTCTCCAAAAGAGAAGGAGAATTCCACACCAGCTCCTTCCCCTTCCTGTAAAGGCAAGGAGAAGGCTACACCGACTGCTCCCTCTTCTCTGAAGAAAGAGGAGAAGCACATGCTGACTCCCTCTCCTTCTTGCAAAGGTAAGAAAAAGTTAATTTTTTCCTGGATTTCCCCATCCTCTCCCCTTTCCTAGGAGGAGTATTAGATGAGCAAGCCCAATGGCTATCCACTAGGTCTGATGATCCCTCCTTGGTGAAGGCCCAAGATTAGGATCGAGGACCTTCCTAATGAATATCTTGGACTGTGGTATTATTTATAGGACAAGGAAAAAGGTTCTCATAGATAATTCGATCTGTGGCCTCCTATCACTCCTGCTCCAAAGGCAATGAGTGGAAAGAGGCCCGCTGTCAAGGCTCTCGATTCGACTCCTATCGCTCCTCAGCTTGCTCTCCTTGCTCCTGTACACGAACCAATTCCTCCACCTAAAACGGCCATAGTGGACATTCCTATGGTCGAGCAGGAACCTCTTGTCCCTTCAAAAACTTCATCCTCTAACTCCAAGAGCCACAAAAACCACCTTGCACATGAACGCAAGCACAAGCGAAAGGCTGTCTTGGCCAAGCAGGCTACCTCACTAAGAAAGGAGGAAGAAATGACCACTCATGTTCCAAGACCTCCTACATCATCTTCTTCCTCCCTTCCTTCTGCTTCTCTCCAGTCTGATCCACTCCCAGCTTCCATTGCGAGCATGAATACGCCTAACCCTAAATGGGTGCAGGTGTTTATCACTCCTTCGGTGGAGCTACCTTTGTTGATGTCCATTCTAGATATTCAACCTTTTCCAAAACCCATGGATATGATTAATACCTTAGTTGTATCTATTGCGGTTCTTTCCTCCTCTTCCTATGCACTTCTAGCCTCGTCTATGGGGAGTTCATCTCCTCCGATGAAGAAGGAGATGGAGAGTGGTCCTTCTAGCAACGAAGGACATAAGAGGATCCCACCTTCTTCGAAAGGTGGTCCTGCACTGACTTGTTCTGTCCTTGTGGTGGAACCAGTCCTAGCTACTCCTAAGTTTGTTACCACTCCCGAGTCATTCATCAAGCTTAGCGGTGAATCTTAGACACAACCTATCCCATCCATTGAAGAAAGACATGGCACTCCTGTGGGGTGCATGTTTAACTCCATGGATGAAGTTCCAGCCTTGTCGACAATCTTCATGAAATCGCTGACTTTGACTCCACAAGAGCTCAGTGTAGAGGACCTTGAGGGGCCCTCTTCCTTGGCCCTTGTTGTGGGAGGGCCAGATGCTCCTCCTCTTAACATCCCACCATTGCAAGCTCGTCCTCCTTCCCCTTATGAGGATTTAGATAGGGAAGTGGATGACCTCTTGGTCGATCAATGTTAGGAGGAGGCCCTTTGTTGATCTTGTGTGTCTGTGTGTGTGTGCTTTGATGTGTTCCACCGTGCTTGTGCTATGTGTTCCTAGATGACCCTTGTCACCCCCATTGGTCCTTGGATATAGGTGTGGTTTTTGTGTCGTAAACCTTCTTCTATTTGTATCATCATTCATCAATGTTTGTGTTTGATTTTTGATAAATTGGGGACGATGCAAAGCGTTGGGGGAATTTAGGCTCCCCTTCCATGTTGACCCAATTTTTTTATTTTTACTTTGTTTTTCATGCATTCTTCCTGATCTCGTTGGGATTGATGATCTTTCACCTTGCATTGCAGTTACCTATAATTATATGAGCTCAAATAGATTTGACCCTGCTAAACTAGATCACCCTGTGTCCTTTGTTTGTATTTTTCTTTTCTCTTTTGCTTTCTCTTTATCTCTCTCTTTTCTTTGCTTGAGTTGTCCCTCCTATGTGTGACAACACTCCTCTTCAACACTTCAATTTTCAGAAAATGAATTCATTTCCAACGAATCTTTTCTTGAAAGTCATCGCAAATTTTTCCTTAGAATCGCATTCTCAACTTGGAACCCTAGCAAAATGTGTTTCCTTCATCATAGTTTCGTAAAGAAAGGACTTGAAGACCTTCCTTTGAAGTGGGAACAACTTTTATTCCCCCTCACATGAGGGCATATCCTTCCTTTCAAATTCCATGATGAAGTGAATATCTTTCAAAAGGATTCCTTGATGATGAATCGCTCTAAGAAGAACAACTGCTTTTGAATTGTGTGTCCCTTGAGTGGACCCCCCTTCTTGCTGACGGTGGGTTCCCAAGGGACCCTTCTTTCAAAGCCTCTATTCGGAATGGAATTCTTTCACGTCTAGCCTAGGGGCAGCTCGACTAGACTCATTCCATTCGCCCTTTTGGGTCTAGCTTTAGGGCAGCCTGGCTAGACATTACCTTTCAAGCAACACACCCGTTGAGTGGACCCGTCTCCTTTTGAAGGGTTCTCGAGGGACCCCTTTGGAATTTTTACTTA
The DNA here is from genome assembly GCA_007258455.2 of Sequoia sempervirens. NCBI lineage: Eukaryota > Viridiplantae > Streptophyta > Pinopsida > Cupressales > Cupressaceae > Sequoia > Sequoia sempervirens. The sequence continues at coordinate 213,682,075 of VDFB02256132.1, read as the reverse complement.
TTGATGGTGTGCATGACTATTCACTTATTTTCCTACATGGCCACTTTTGACATGATCTATCTACGAGAAGATGTGTCACTGCTTCTTGACTCTGAGGAGTTCGCTTTCTCAGGTTTCCTCCATGCAAGAGATCTTGGGGGTGGCTCCCCTGTAGGACTGAGAACCTATAGGGAACTTCTTTTGGTGTTCTTCATGCTTGAGTTTGTGGAGAATACCTTCCATGCAAGACCGAGAACCTGTAGGGTGCTTCTTTCGGTGTTCTTCATGCTTGAGTTCATGGAGAATACCTTCCCTGGAGGACTGAGAACCTATAGGGCGCTTCTTTCAGTGTTCTTCATACTTGAGTTTGTGGAGAATACCTTACCTGCAAGACCAAGAACTTGTAGGGAACTTTTTTCAGTATTCTTCATGCTTGAGTTTGTGGAGAGTACCTTCCCTATGGGTCTGAGAGCCTGTAGGGTGCTTCCTCGGGGCTTCCTCTGTGTGAGAGATCTTGGGGGTTTCCTTCTTACAGGTATGCGAGCCTGTAAGATGCTTTGTTTTTCCAACTTCATAGTTCTAAGTAGCTATGGAGTCCTTCACTTTTCCTGCACCTTTAGGTATGCCAGACTTAGTATTGCTTCCTCAACGGTTCAGGTATACTTTTCTAACTCTACTCTCTTCTTGATCTACTTTACTGAGCACTCATCAATACTCATGCTCGCTAAAGTGGGGGAAAAATGTCTAAGAGCGAATTTGCATCCCTTATGCAAATCCCCTTTTTTCCCTTATCCACCTTAGAAAACCAAGTTCAAAGGCTTAATTCCACTTAAGCCCATTGTTGGCGGTCCACTTGGCCCATGTTTTGAGTGTCGGTGGGAGCGTTTCTGTCGAGGATGCCCACGCAATGCGCAAACGTCCGCGCGGAGTTCTTACATCCCTGACAGATTCCTGCGGTTGAACCTACGGAGGCATTACACTTCTCATTGGCAGTGAAGTTGTAACACCCCCTTTGGCCAACCGACCTGAATATGGCTGTTTTTCTTCATTCCCTCTTCAAATTCACCCCTTCAACATTCAATCCAACTCTTCACAACTTCTTCTGAGCTATTTCACACTTCAAGCTTCCATACTCACACTCTTTTGCATCCATTCTTACTCACTTCAAGAATTCAAGCACACCATTGCAGCAAAATATTCACTGTCACTTCAGTAGAGCACATTTGGGACCGTGCCATTGCAGCAGAGGCTTGAGTTCCTCTCATTTCTCCTCCAAGCAGCCTTGAGTGCTCTTGGTGGAGGTTCTAAGCTTCCCTCTCCTCTCTATCACTTGGTTGAGTAGCATAGCACTACTTTGTAGTGTTTGCATTGTCTTTATTATACTATTTCTTTATCTCCTTTCCTTGGTTGTCCGTGAAGGTGGAAACACCTAAATAGGGGACTGACTGAGGCAGGCCCCTATTCAGCCACCCAACATATTCTCTCTTTCTGTGTGTAGGTGTGCATCTTGCTACGAAGATCAACTGGTGAATGAATTCCTTGGTGAGATCCTTCTTATTCTCCTTACACTTGCCTTTCTACTTTATAACATTAAAGAATACTTTGTTTAGTTGTTTCATTTTGGCCTTTTAGTTGAGTAGCTAGGTCATTAGTCATTTTGGTGGGTTCAACCTTGTCTTTTTTGTTGTCTAGCTGTACGAATGACAACTCACTTTAGAGACACCAGTGCGCCGCGCTATCATCCAAAGATTGTGCTTATGTCCTCGAACAAAGAGCTCCCTGAGGTGCAGAGTTGAACCTAAAAGCCTACTTGCCTAGCCCCACCTTAAAACTCAGGATTGCAAATTGATTGTAGGACCTCATAATCCTCATCATTCTCATCCTCATACCCTACACATTGCACTTAGCTGAGGTATGTTAGGGAAGCCTCTCGCATCTTGACCCTCTATGACCTGGGGTCTTGCACGCAGTGGTCCCCCTCTCTTACAACTATCAAAGGGAAAACATTCATTATAAAACTATAGAGTATATTTAGACAACTCCCTTTCAATTTTCAAGGCATCCGACAGAGAATTGTAGGTGAAAGGACCAAATCCTATAGGAACCTCAATGTTCAACCTCTTGCATTCATGACATTTTTTGTTCACATTAGTAAGCTGTCTAATAACTTCAATCATTACAAACTTATCTTTTGCATATCTAGGAAGTTTTAAAGGAAAACCACTAAAGTTGCCAACCTGAATGTAAGAGAACCTTTGGAATTGAATAAAGTGGCTTCCATATATACCAACAAATTGCATGGCTTCCAGAGTAAGGCTCATTTCAATCTTCCCCCGCATTTCCCAAGTCATTATCATGGTAAAGGCATCAACAATCCTTTTGTGATGAAGGAAACTCTTACCCAACTATAGCTTTTCATAATACCTGAAGATTGGCACTTCGTCACGGGGAAGGGCACTTGATCTCAAACTTGGATAGGGCTTAGTATTGCTGATGACATAGATCAAATAAAAAGGCATATGAAATGATCTATTGATGGTAAAGAAAACAAACAACTCATGCATCTGGTCACTAATAAGTTGCACCCAATCCAAAAATTGGTCCCCCTCAAGTATAATTTTGATGAAGAAATACATCCAATCTTGGAATCCATCTATGTTCTCATTCCCTCTTAGCCTATGTAGCAATACAACAATATATGATATTTCATCAACAAAATGATTTTTGTTTAAATTCCTCAGCAACTGGGATTTGCCTCTCATGGGTTTAGCTAGTCAATTCTTTGCAATTTCATTACAATAGAGACCTTACTGAGAATTCAATCTGTGAATTGGTAAAGCGAGGGCTGAGAAATTTTCCCTTTTTTTAATCTTTAAAAATGAGGATAAAAATGAGGAAAAATTAGTTCTTTGAATTTTAACTACCAACATGTTTTCGTCAATCCTAATTTCATGAGTCTGAGAGTCATAATTTCTAATACATTTAATGACTAAATCTTGGCACTAAGTTTCTATGAGAAATGTAGCTACTTCGATCAATGCACTGGCAAGTACTTTTCGTGTGATGGGTGGGGGATTTGGTTTGTTGGCCTTCTCCCTGAATTCATCCAAATTTACTTGCCCTAATTTTGTATCCCCTATTTCTGGCATAGTGCAAGTTAGACCAGAAATGTAATCATCTCTGATATTTGTATCTCATCGTGTCTGAAACCCTAGGGTTTGTGTATAATGACATTAGGATGGTTTGTAATGTTGTAAATCTTTTTATTCTAAACTGCAATTATGAACAACTACTGAAACAAGAAAGGAAAGGAATACCTCGAATAGCTCAAAATCCAAAATCAATGTTTGTGCCAATGTGGTCCTCCTCCTTCGTATCTTCCAGTGTTGCAATTGAAAAATGCTCTTCTTATTGGCTCAAATTCTGTTTTAATCCTCCATAATAAATGTGTAAGTAGATGAGAAATTAATGATACCCCCTTGTCATGTTGGCATGTGTAACCTTTCACATCATCACTTCACTATGTTCACTTTGAAAATTTGAAAGGAAACGACTGCATTATCAGTAGAATGAGTGGTTCATATAACCCTATTGGAGGCCACCATGGGTTCTATTACCAATGTGAAATACCACTGAATTTTCAATAGGTGCTTTATAATATCTTTGTAATCTTCATTACCCTTCAAGGTAGTAAAAGAGAGAGTTTTGCTAACTTAGTCGGAGATCGAAAAAGTTACATAAACTCAAAGAAATGTCAAAATGACTTAGGCACCAACCAAAGCAAGACTTACAAAAGTTTAGACAACTTTAATAAACACCGCCACATGAAAAGATAATACAATGTTGGAAACTGATCATCGTGGCTGACAAGGGAGAAGTTAGGAAAACTTGAGCGATGATTGACATGGTTACAATAACTGATCGAAATGCCACCAACATAGAACTTAACCGAAATTTGGGTAGAAGACAAGTTTTTGAGGAATGACAAAAATTGTGGTAACAAGATGTAATGCCTCCACCATTTCAATTACTAAGCTTCATATGTATTCTCTTATTTTTTCATCTTTTATATTGAGTTGCATTATTTGGTATCTTTCAACATGATTAATATGTTGGTGTTATCTTTTTTTTTTAGAAATTACTATATTAAAATATTTATGAAATTTTGTTCATAAAATGACATGGTTTAAAATCTTAGGGTATAAAATCTCTATAGGTTCTAGTATTTTGTTGTTATGGAGGAGTGTAGAGGAACTTGGAAATATTTATTTTACATTTTACACCACATATGGATCACATCCTTTCTTTTTTAAAGTCTCGTGTTTTTTAAAAAATGAATGATATTCATATAATTTAATGGTTAAAGGGAATTAACTAACCTCATATCCGTGATCTAGGTAAAATTTGGAGACTATAGGAGTTTTTTTCTAAATAATCAAACTTTTTAGGATCTCCCAATGCAAGATTGGATGTATAGTGGAAGTAGGGTTTTTGTAGCAACCTACATCTAGGTACATTAGTTTTAGATCATTTTTAAATTTATACTCTTTGAATTTTTTTGTTAAGGATCCATACTTATTTTAATAAAAAAATTAACTTGTTTGAGCACTCAAAACTACCTTGGAAGATTCTATACCTACAACAATAAAATTCATTGGCATATCACCCTTTTTATCTTTCAAAGCCATGAATAGGGTTTTATCATTTGAATTATTACCTTCATCTTCTGAGGAACAACTGCTCTCCTTAGAATAAAAACCTTTTTTGAACTTATCTCTTTTGTTACAATCATCTGATTCTTTATAAGGACATTTAGAAGAAAAATGACCAATACTTCCACAATTAAAACACTTGAAAGGTAACTTACCTTTTTATTTTTTGATGCCTTTCTTCAATCTTCTCAAAAAAAATTCTTCTACCTCATCAAAGTCATCATTTTGATTTGTAGTTTCATCTTCTCCCTTTTTATTGGTTTTGAATGCAACTTCCTTATTTGGAACATCTTTATCAAACTCCCTCATTTCAAAGGTTGTGAGAGCACCAAACATTTCATCTACTGAATACTGATCCAAGTCCTTAGATTCTTTAATAGGAAACACCTTATGACTATAATATTTAGTGAGAGATCTCAGAACCTTCTTCATAATATCTTCCTTTACTTCTCCACCAAGACCTATGATGCCAATAACAAATTCATCCAACCTTAGTGTACAACTAGCAATATTTTCATCCTCTGTCATCCTCATGGTCTCAAATATACTCTTGAAGATTTGCATCTTGGCTTGCTTTAGTTTATTGTATCCTTCATAGATGTTGCTAAGTTTTCCTCAAACATCCTTAGCAGAACTACAATTAATTACCTTCAAAATTTTTGAATCAACTAATCCACACAAGATAACATTCTTATCCTTGACATTGTTCTCATACAATCTAATATCATTTGGATGGTAGGAGAAGTAACATGAGCAATATAACCATCTTTGACAAATTGCCAAAAACCAAACCCAAGAAAGTTTAGATGGCCTTCCATTCTCAACTTCCAAAAGGTATAATTTGTCCCATCAAACCTAAAACCTCTGTAAGCTCCATCATGTTCCATCCTAGACCTTTCCTCAAGCAGTTAAGATTCTTCGGAGGAACTTGGATCTAATACCAATTGTTGAACACACTTGAATACTAAGAGGAGGGGTGAATCAATATCCTAAAAAACTTAAACCCTTTCAGATCATAAACCCTTCAACAATATATAAATTGAGACTCTTAGTAAGATCAACAACTCATTCACAGATCAAAAAGACTTAATCTAATAAGTAGCAATGAAAGATAAGGAAATGCACACACATAAACATGCAAATACACAAGATAACACCAAATTTACATGGAAAACCCAAGAAGGGAAAACCATAGAGAGGAATCTCTCAATATAGAAGCTCACTACTTACAAAATTACAATTTTAAGGCTCACTGCCTATGGAATTGCAGTCTAAGGTGTACAACCTTAGGGAAAGATACAAGGGACTTGAAATATTGAGGTGCACAACCCTAGTACAAGATAAAAATTACAAGGAACTAATGAGATTTATTATCTCAGAGCAGGACACATGAAGATTTAGGAATTACAACATATGTCAACAATACACTTTGTTGATTGAGGTGTTAAAGCTCATTTATCTTTTCTTTTCACAACTCATTGCTTCAATTCATGTTTTCACATCACCACCCACTCTCACACTTTTTAGAATTAGAATGTTCTTGCATTTATGTCCTTCGCAAGATCTCAAAACATTAATTAGGTCAGCCAAAAAGAATACAAGAAATGATTTCAACAAGAGGGCCACAAAAACATAATGTGGTCCTATCTAGAAGATAGAGAGGACCAAAATAAATCTTATTAAACCTTCCAATGTGATCCCAAACAATTCACACATTGGCGCACATCAACCCAAGTCCACAATAGGGAGACGTGTAGATGAAACATGTAGCATAATACCTATCGAACCAAAAACACACTTGTAACTAAATTTACTCGATTTGGTTCTCAAAAAGATAGGTCAAGACTCAAATGCATATTAAAACAACTTTATATGCTGACGTAGACCCCCAAGCACATGACACAAGCAAGATAACAAGCCCTGTCGGTCAAATATCCATAAGTTTCTCAAAAAGCCAATTCAACACAATATGTGGCACCAAAGAGATCAACCAATGATTTGTAGACCACAAAGAGATGTTCCATGAAAATCCAAAAACACTTCCAAACACTTCCAAACACTGTCATGCCACAAACAACCACCACAACCCAAATAGAAACAAAATAC